>JAKDEW010000455.1:0-259480 GCA_021963965.1 Artemisiospiza belli
AACTTGTGATTTGACACTAGCATGCAGAAAAGGTTTCTGTCTAGATTAGCAAATGCCTAAATTGTTCTTGGTTCCATCCCATGACCAGTTTTAGGCAGCGACTTTATACTTCTTTTAGGATTTTCTTGTCCAATGGTGAGAAAATAGGCAGGTCTGATAGTGGTTTCACTTTTTTTTCTACTTCACGTTCCATAAGATTCTTTTATCCAAGCAGTTGTTTTAAAATTCTACAAAGGGAAAAAGTGTGACTTTGGTGCTGAACTTGTCCTTTTTCATTTGACTTGTCTTGAATGATTTAAGAATAGAGAGAACTAGAAAAAGAGAGAAATAGAATTGGTTATTGAGCACTCCTCAAATGCTCACCATGATCCAGTGCAGAGCCGAAGGGAAGGGCGATGGAACAGAGCTCTGTGCTTTAGAAGGAAATAAATTTAAACCTGACCTCCACACAGAGTCTCACTAACTTCTGTGGTTTAAAATACAAAATACGTTTCGGAAGTGTTGGAAGTTAGTATTTTGGGAAAGAAATGGCAGTTCCACAGAACATTCCATTGAACAGAGGCTCTCGCAACGATTCATGTTGTAACTGCTGTCACTGCAATCAGTTGGTGGTTCAGCCTTGAAATGTGCACTTGCCCTTCTGTAAAGCACTGTTTTGTTTGCCTTTCAGTGCTATGAGTCTTGATAAATTGGAGAAGAGCCCAAGAGAAATGTTTCATCCCTTGAAATAAAAGGTAGGAAGTGACTTTTTTTGGTTTGGTTCTTTTTCTTTATTATTTTCTGGAAATAAAAGTAATTAAGTATAGGCACTACTGGTTTGTTTCTTCCAGTAGCAGGTGATAATAACAGTAGTAGTACTAGTAAAAATAAGAGTAGAAATAATAATAATAGTAATGTAATACTACTTAAACTGTCTTTATCCATTGAACTGGCCATTTCAAATCAAAACTTTTAAACACAAATCAAACCATCATCCTTGTAGAATCTTTCACAGCAGTGGGCTAAAGATCCTGGTTTTGTTGACAGGATTTATTGGTTCTGGAAGAACAAGAGGGAAGTAGAAGCCTAACTACTTCTAGCTCACAGACCCGTCCAGTGAACACAGCTTTGTGTTTTGCTGGGCTTGTGATGACTTTGAAATCAATTGGTCATTGCAGTAAAAAAAAAATTAATGTTTTCTTGAACGTGACAGCAGAAATAACTTTAAGCACCAACTTAATAATAATAGATCACCAATTTAAGTTAAAAATTCATGCTAGGCTATCAAAATTTAAAGGTAAATTATTATGTATTAGGTGATGGTATAAAGTGTGTGTTCTAATGTGTAATGCAAAGATACATACATCCCTGAAAGTCCTTAGAGGAAACAAATTTTTATGTCTGCTGTTTGACTGTTTATCATACGATATTTGGTTTTATTTCCCAGGGATCGGTGAATTTTAACTTTGGAGTCCTCTGTGCTAAGGATGCTCAGCCTACAGATGATGAAATGTTCAGTAATGGTGAGTTTTTCACCTTCTCTTTAATTGCTATGATGATCTGAATAAGAAAAAAACAAAAGCAAGAGAAAAAAAAAAGGATGGTTGATTATTTTTTACGCTGTTATGTTTGTTTTTGCTCAGTATTTGCTGCAGCTCTGCTTACCCAAGCTTTGGGTTCCTTCTGTCCCACTGGGAGTTGCCCAATTTGGTTGCATCTGGTGAAATTCACCCTGAGACCTTACAGAACTAGCTCAAACTACGTGAGAACCATTTGCAGTTCTCTCCGGACACCTGGAGAATGGGTGACGTTTCTGAGGATGTGGCAGGAGTACTTCTATCAAAACTCAGTCTGTGAAACTTCTGGGGAAAACCCTTTTCCGTCCTGAAGGGTTCAAACTCTGGTGAGGATCCAGTTATCAGGTGCTCACCTGGATGGTTCCAGCTCTTAAAGTGAACACTTGTACTCTTGCCCTGTACTTTACATCTATTGTATTTTTGTTCTTTTGCAAGATTTTTTGTCTTTGCAAAATATTGTGCATTTCACTCTTTGGAACCTCTCAGATGGTTCTTTGGTGCAGCACCACCCCATGGGACACTTGGCTGCTGTCCTGAAGGGGTTGGTCACTAGAATTGTAAATCCTGGAGAGTTTATGAGTCTTCTGTCCCCAGGGAGGTATCGTGCTTTGTTTACTTTTGTTCTGTTGGTTAGGCGCTGCTTCTCGTTGCAAGTATGAATTTCAAACTACCCTGTTCTTTTTTTAACCGTTTTCCTGGTTCTCTCCGTGCGGCAGGGAAAGACTCTCGTATCCTTGTCGTCGGGCTCGGTGCTGTCCAAGAAGATACGGAGACTAAAAAAATCATAAGCAGCAAAATATGACTGCAGGGAAAAGAAGCTGGAGAGAACAGAAGGTGATATTGTTATCCTTACCCTGTATTAGAAACCTCCACTGTGCTTTGATGCTGGCAGCTGCCAGGGGCGTGTTAGCTCTTTGTAGGCAGGTGTAGGTGTTCACTTGTAGGTTTTTTCTCTGGACAAGTCAATTCAAACTTTGCTAAGCTTATATTTGCAGATTACTCTCTAGCACAGTCCAGCATGACATTTTTGAATGTTGTAAAAATACCATGTTACTTGGAAATTGCTAATGAAGAGAAGCTTTAGGGGAAAATAAGATTTCAGGGTTGAAGATGTGAGAAGAATTTTGTGGGGATGTTAGACTGAAATAAAGCACACTTTAGGCTGGACTGGCACGCTGGCAGGTCCCCTATTAAACAGTAGTGCTGAGATTAGCCTGGGGGTTGCCCATGGTTTCTGTAGAAATCAATGTTTCCTGGTCTTCAGAGGTAAGCTGCTTTGAAAAGCTGGAAGGTGCAGCATACTGACAATCCCCGTGCTTTGGATTAAAAGTAGATTTCAGAAGGGTGGTAGGCTTTTGTCTTTTCCTAGAAGTCGATGTAATCCTATCGAGGAGTTTTTAATTTTGTGCTGCCATGTCATCCATCAGAGCCCTGTTGTACTAATCATCATCCAGGTACAAAACAAAAAATCAGACCCTGTCCCAACCACTTGGAGCCCAGAACACGAATTCCTCAGGCTGCCATTTGTGTGCCATCGGTACTCACCACGGAAGCGAGCTGGGGATTGTTGCAGCTGTTGGGAACAAACCGCTTCTGGTCACACAGAAATGGAATTGGGACGACGCCTCGGCCAGCCCCTCTCTGCCATCGTCTCCTGAATCTGCAGCAGAGCAGTTCCAGTCCATCCGGGCACGTGTAATCCAGTTCCTGATGATCTGAGCAGCGCTCAGCTGCTGTGGGGGGCTCAGGGAAGGCAGAGTGTGCATTGTCATCTTCCTGAACCTACAGACAAATCAAAGTGAGAAGCCACAGGGTGGAAATCAGTTGCATATATGCTAAATAAAACTTGCAGGTTTTTTTTAAGAATTGTGTCTGCTTGTTCTTTGTTGTGCTTCTGTGCTTAGAAAACCTCCCTTTAAAATCAGTTCAGTTCATCAGTTGAACCTTTGTTTGCAGACCCTCACTGAGCAGAATTTGTTGCAGAGTCAGTGCACACTGTGCTGGCCTCCCAGGAGTGTGAGGAGCTCATGTGTGCTACTTTTTGCTTTAGGACGCTCTGAGGTATTTATTCCTTTTGGGATACATGATGAGAATTCCCAAGAGAGGTAGTTGTAAGGTATGACATCGGGAAAAAGCCTGTGTGGTTGGAATGTTGTTGATGTCAAAAGTTAATTTTTTCTTAGCCAGTAGTTAGTTTTTTGCTTTATTTTTGTGGTATCAGTATGTTATTGTTTAAAAAATTGCTTCAAAATAACTTCAGTGGTCGGCCACCAGTACCTTGTTCAGATTTGCCTATTTGCTTGTAGCTGAAATGTTCACATCTTGTTTATCCTTCTATTTAAGAAACTGCTGCCCAGCCAACTAATAACTGAATATCCATCTGTCTGGGACACGGGGAGAGGATTTAAGTAATGTCTTTGTTTCCAGAAAAAAGTTCCAGTGTAGTTTCTAAACAGAGGAAAAGGGGGTGAAAACTCGGGGCTCTGATGCCATTGGGGGCACCCCAAGGTCCCCAGGAGAGGGAGCCCCACTGGGGTGCAGGAGCAGGTGTGTTCTCATGTAATATGGAACAAATTATAACTATAAATATGAAAATTATAAATATAAAAATATTTTTAAAATACTTAAAGTGGGTTTTTTTTATTTGTCAATAGGCAGGGTTTAGATTGTAAAAATTATAAGTACGAATAATATAAAGGTAGAAATCTAAGTATAGGAATATATCATAAATAAATACAGATATATAAAGTTTAAAAACAACAAAAAATTAGTTGTAGCAGTAGATATGATAAATAATAATTTAAATCCATTTCTAGAATTTTATGTATATTATATGTAATTAATAATACACTGCATCAAACTATAAATATAAATGTGCATATAATTATACTAAGTATAAAAATATTTCAATATCGTTTGAAAGAAGGTGTTTTTTTGTATTTATTTGGCTAGAGATGGGGGTTTTATTTTGAATAAAAGAAGTATTATAGAAATATAAATCTAAATATAGAAATATACAGTCAATATAGAAAGATGTTTGTAAAAACACGAGCGAACGACGCCTCCTTTGGCCGAATGGAACGAGCTCAGCCGCACCAAGGCGAGACCGGCGGAACCTGACGGCCTCGAGCGAACCGAGGCCAGGCTTGCGAGGCTGCCTGAACGGAGCCGAGCTCAGCCGAACCGAGCCCGCTGCTCTCGTGCGCGCTAATTAGCGCGAGTGCGGTCACCGCCTAATGAGCTCCTGTGCCACCCCGCGCTCCCGATCGTGTCCGTGCGATGGCCGGGCCGCCCGCGGGACGCGGCAGCAGGAGAGCCCCGAGCCGGGCGAGTTTAACGTGAGGCGCCCGCCCTCAGGGAGCCGAGCCGAGCCGAGCTCAGCCGAACGCGCAGCCGAACGCGCAGCCGAACGCGCAGAGAGCGGCTCCGAGTTCGGCCGGATGAAGCCGAGCCGCGCCGAAGAGTCGAATGCGGCCGACAATAGCCGAGTTTAGCCGATAATAGCCGAATTTAGCCGAAGAGCCGACTCGAGCCGAGTGTCGTCGAAGCCAACCGAACTCCGCCGAGCGCAGCATCCCGGGCATGGCGAGGCGCCGGGCCGGGCTCGGGGTGCAGCCGGGGCTCTGTGAGGCTTCCCCGCCTGTCCCTCTCTCTAGCCCTCCTTCCTTCTCCCCATATTCGCCTTCTCTCGCTCCCTTTCCCCCACTCTCTCTCCCCCCACAAGCCCGGCTCCTTCCTGTCCAGTCCCTAGCCCGCTACTCCCTTCTGTTCCCCCTGTCTCCCTCCTCTGTCTCCCTCCCTCTACCCCCCTCCCGGGCTTTCCTTCCCGTCCCGCTTTCCTGCACAGCCCGACCTCCCTCGCCGCCCTTTCTCATGCCCTGCTCTCGCTCCTCTCTTCCCGTGCCCCCTTTCGCTCTTTGCCCCGCAGCCGCGGGGCTCGGGGTGCCGGAGAATGAAGGCCCGAGGGCCGGAGCCCGGCGCCGCTCGGCCCTTGCAGGAGTCCCCGCACGGGGCCGGGGGCTCTCGGCGGATCCCCCCGTGCCGGTCAGGCGCCCCGCCCGACAGCGCCGGAGCTGCGGCTTTCCCGGCACGGCGGCGAGAGCGGCCCCCGCTCGGTGCCGCGCCGTGCCCGCCGTCGGTGCCGCTCCCTCTCGCTGCCCCTGGCCCGGGACAGCGAGGCTGGGGAGGAACCTCAACCCTTCTGGGGGCCGGCCCCCTTTCTTGTCGCAGCAGAATCCCTTTCTGCGGGGATGGGCGCGTGGAAAGGGCTTGGAGGAAGCGCTGCGCTGCTGCTGTCCGGGGCAGTCGGACTCGCTCTGTGCCTTCCTTGGGGCTCAGGGAAAGGGGGTGAAGGCTCGGGGCTCTGATGCCGTGGGGGCACCCCGCGGTCCCCGGAGCGGGAGCCCCACTGCGGTGCAGGAGCAGGCGGGGGCGGGCGGGGGGCGTCACGCTGGGGGCCGTCCCCCAGAGGGACCCAAAGCTGCTGCCAAATGCACAGGGAGGGGTGGGTGTAGGATGCTGAGACCTGTCCAGGTATTCGTTTTTATAGGTCTTGGTAAAGAACAGGAATTTGTCTCTAAATTCCTTTGGGGAGAAACCCTCTCTATCCACTCATTTGTTTACAGGAACGTAGGAAATTCCGACTAGAGATGGGTAGCAGTTTTGAAGATATTGCCCTAGCGTTTTAATCTAGGAACAGACCGAGCTGTGCCCCGAAACCATCAGAACAGCTGCGGGGGCTGGAGGCAATAGAAAGGGCTCTCTGGCACCTTTTGCCTCCGTTCTCTGCCAGTCCCCAAATCGTGTCGCAGTCCCGGAAGAGGCGCTTGTCATCCAGAGTGCCAAACAAAGACCTGTAAATTCCCAGCTCTGCCTTGTGTTTCATGTGTTTTTGTTTTTTTTTTTTTTATTTCATATTTATGTCATTACAGGAAGCAAGGAAAGAAGAAATGTGACTGGTTCCCACTATTGCTGTGTGAATGCTTTTTTTAAGGGCTGTCTTTTTCCACTCCAAGCTTGACTTTTTCCCCTCCTTTTTCGAGGTCTGCTGCATTGTGTGTCCCAAGGAGGGCTGGGTTCCTCAGCAGGGGTCTTAGGAGTTGGCGCTGATTCTGCTTTTTCTGAAGGTGTATCAAAGTGTGCTAGCAGAATGACAGTTTTCTGCACTGGAAAGCTTTCCCTCAATGCCATCAGTGCTTGAGTTCTGGTACCAGACGGACTAAGGAACGCCAACACCCGTAGCGGATTTCTGTTTGCTCTGTGTCTGTGAGAAGCGGGCTGTGTGCTGGACAGGGAGAGGCGCTGATGGAGAGTGGCAGCGGCGCCAGGTGTGAGTGTGAGGATGATGGGGGCTCGGAGCAGCCCAGGTGTGAGTGTGAGGATGATGGGGGCTCGGAGCAGCCCAGGTGTGAGTGTGAGGATGATGGGGGCTCGGAGCAGCCCAGGTGTGAGTGTGAGGATGATGGGGGCTCGGAGCAGCCCAGGTGTGAGTGTGAGGATGATGGGGGCTCGGAGCAGCCCAGGTGTGAGCTGTGAGGATGATGAGGGGCTCGCAGCAGCCCAGGTGTGAGTGTGAGGATGATGAGGGGCTGGCTCCTGCCGGGGCGAGGCTGTTTTAGGGGGAGGCTTTGCCTCAGCTCCCTTTTGCATGGAGCTGCTGAGTGGAGGGGTTTATGTGGCGCTCCCGGCGCTGTCTCGTGGAAGGACTGCGAGAGCTTCTCACAGGCTCGGGGGGAACACCTGGATCCGCGCTTGGATACGTGGAGCATCGCTTAAAGGAGGTGCCGAGGGACGAATCTTTGTGCCGGGGAGCAGCAGCCGAACAGGTGAGCCCGTGTGGGTTTGGAGCGGGGAATTTTGTCCTTCCCCTTTGCAATTTCATCTTGCCAGTCCCTCCCCGGATCCCCAGGAACAAAAGTGGAGCTGATGAGGACAAAAGGGATTAAGGAGAAGGAAGCAGCTACTCTTCTTTTATTGTCTGCGTTTGAACTGAGGGGATCCCTCTTGACTTGTGGTTTTCAGGGTGTTGGTTGCAGGAAAAGCTGCCTTTTCCAGGCTGTGAGGGGTATCCCGGAGGTGACAGGGAATCCCTGCGTTCTATTCTAAGGGGAATGGGAAAAGTATTGTTGTGGTGTTATGGGTTTGATTTGAAGGCAGCCAGCCCATTTTCATCACCCTCGGGTTTAAGTGGAGGGGGCAGCCCTGGTGTCCCTCCTTTTCAAGGGTTTGAATGGAGGTCGAAATCGCCCTTTGCCATCAGTCGAAGGCTTTCATTTGAGGAGCGCCCCTTCTTTTCTGCTCTCCTAGGGGACGAAACTGAAGGGGAGAAGGCATTTCTTTGCCCTTGTTGAAGTGAGGTGCGCCCCGCCTGCGGCATCAGTTTCGGGGTTGGGTTGCGGGAAGCCGCAGCTCCGGCAGCGTTTGCAGGGCTGCAATGGGGCTGTGCCGCTGCATCGGAGGGCGCTCCTCGTGCCCGCGGCCCGGCCCGGAACGTTCCCGCTCGGGAGCGCTGCTGGCACGGCCCGGGCAGCTGCCGGGGCGCACGGGGAATTTGGCGCGGCCGGGCCGGCCGAGGGCGGCAGTGGCGGAGCCGCGCCGGTGCGAGCCAAGGGGAGCCGTGCCGGGCCGGCCGAGGGCGGCAGAGGCGGCGCGGGCGCTGCTGCGCCGGCCCGGGCGGTGCCGGCCGCTCCGTCCGCTCCGGGCGCGGGGCTCGGGCGCCGCCGGTAGCCCTGGGCCCGGTGCCGGCCCCGCCGGGCAGGGGCAGCGGGCGGGGCTCCCCGGGACGGCGCCGGCCCCGCGTGCCGGAGCAGCCGCCGCAGGAGCCGCTTTCTTGCCGGGAGCCGCGCTCCGTCCGGGGCCGGCAGCGAGCGCGGGGCTCGGCCGCTCAAAGTTCGGCGGTGCCGTGGTTCGGAGGCGCTTTGCAGGCGTTGATTGCATCGCTGTGCTCGGTTTGCAGCGGGTGTCCGCTGAGGGATACGGTGCTCTTCCCGAGTGGCACGGTTCTCGGTGCAGGTGGGGATGGTAAAGGTTCGTTTCGGATTGGGTTTTGTAGTCGGATATATATATATTTTTTTGCCGGAGTATTATGTTTGGAAAGGCACGCAATGGTTTTTACGGGTCGTAGCGTGAAGCAGCGGTTCGCATTTTAATTCTGTTGCGGCGGCTTTTATTAGCGTGAGTGTGTGGTGTTTGTTTTGGGGGGCTTGGGGTAGCGTCGTGTCGTTCATAGCAGCGGGTTTTTAATCTCGATAATTGCATGTGTGTTTATCGTCTTCCAGAGCTTTTACTTGTTTGGTTTGTTTGATTGTAGTGTATGTTTTATGGTTACGGGTAATTTGGGGGACATTGTTTATGGTTACGTTTGTCTTTAGTCTTTGTGTTGGTTTCTAGGTGGTATTTTTATTTTGATAGATTGAGGCACTATGGGTTTATTCCGTTAGGAAGATTTTTTTGTTGTTGTTGTAAATTTAAGTTTCTTTGGTTTGGGGTTCGTTTTTTTTGTCCTTTGATATATTTGGTTGCTGTTTATTAGTTTTATTTTTGGGAACGTGCGTATTTATATGTTGGGTGTCTTTAAGTATTTTTTTTATTTGGGTAGGAATTTTCTTAGTTTTTAGTGGTTGAGATTTTTTTCCATTTCGTTAATTAGTTTGGTTCCTAAAGTTAGATGTACAGAGTATTGGTTATTCTTTGAGTTAGTGTAGAGGTAGAATTTTGTTTATTTTTTTTTAATAACGTTCAAGGTCAGTGGCACTGTTTGGAGTTTAGTCAATTGGTTTGATTTTTTTTAGTAGTTTTTGTGGTTTGCTGTGTGTGTTTCTACAGGGTTTTATTTTATTTTGGTTCCATTTTTCTGATGTGATGAGAACTGTCAGTGAAAAGAGTGTTAAGTGTCTTTTCGCTGGCAGTTGATTGGCTGGTGGAGTTATCTTGATGTTTTTGGAAGATATTGGTGGGAATTCAGTGCTGTTTGTTTTGTCATTTTATTTAGGAATTGGATTTTAAATGTAAAATTATAACTATAACGATAATTAAACTAAACAAATATATGTATAGAAATGGGAATAAAAAACTTAAAATTTAAATATCGACCGAATATATAAAAAAATTCCATGTAACGTAAATCATTATATATTATATTAAGATATATTATTTTTTAATACAGGGTATTATATATGTTTCTAGATATACAAAAATATAGATTATGGATAGAAACGAAACACCAATCAAAATATATAGAAATGTATGACAAATATATGTAGACATATATACAAACAGAAAATATCCATGAATATAGAAGAAAAAAACTTGATACAATAATTAATTCAAGTCATAGTGTATATATAGTATTATAATACATTATGAGAAATATGTATTGAATACTTATAAATAACGTGCATCAACATGTTAACATAAAATATGAAAAAATTGCAAAAAAATATGTGAAAATTATAAATGTAAATATATTTTTTAAAATACATAAATACAGTGGATCTATTATTTAAAAAAAGACAGGGGATTGACTATAAAAATTATAAACAAAAGAATATAAAGGTAGAAATTAAAGTATAGAAATATGTAATAAATAAATACAGATATTAAAAAAATAAAAGAAAACCAAAGTTATACGGGAGATAATGAAAAATAATTTAAGAAAAGGTAAATATATTTTAAACTTATATGTATATTAATATAATTATTATCATAGAGCATTAAAAGAAACAATACAAATAAATCCGAAAATAATTATACAATGCAGAAATTTAAAAATTTCAAGGTCATTTAAAAGAAGGAGGGTTTTTCTATTTGTTTATTTAGAGAAAAACAAAAAATGTAGTTCCTTTTGAGAAGGGAAAAGGAATCTTGTGTGTTCAGTGGGGACCAGTAGAGGAATCTTTGGTGCATGTCCCTGCACTTGATGGCAGGCCATGCCTTTTGATGGCTTTGACTTTGGGAAAGATTTTTTTCTTTTTTTGGTTGTTTTCTGAAGTGTTCATGCAATGTCCCTCATATCTTGCCCCCTAAGTTGTGTCTTCCTCCTTGACTTTTTCCCCTGCTTTTGCAACATCTGTGGGCTTAGTTTTGGCACATTTTGGTCCTTTGCACTGCACCTGATATAAACCCAGGCCATTTTCTTAGAATCACTAACTTACCCAAATTTTCTTTTTTTCTCATAGAAATTGATTTCCTTTCATGTTGTCTCCATTCCCGCATGTTTGTAAGTCCTTCTTTTCTGTTTGGGCCTTAAGTGGGGATCAATTTTGGCAAGCTTTGCTGCATGTGCCTGCCCTTGCTGGCCTATGACCTGCCTGCATTTTGATGGCTTTGACTTTGGGAAAGATTGTTTTCTTTTTTTGCTTGTTTTCTGAAGTGTTCATGCCATGTCCCTCATATCTTGGTCCCTAAGTTGTCTTCCTCCTTGACTTTTTCCCCTGCTTTTGCAACATCTGTGAGCTTAGTTTTGGCACGTTTTGGTCCTTTGCACTGCACCTGATATAAACCCAGGCCATTTTCTTAGAGTCACTAAATTTCCCAAATTTTCTTTTTTTCTCCTCCAATTGCAATTCCTTTGATGGTGTCTCCATTCCAGCGTGTTTGTAAGTCCTTCTTTTCTGTTTTGGCCTTCAGTGGGGATCAATTTTGGCAAGCTTTGCTGCATGTGCCTGCCCTTGGTGGCGTATGGCCTGCCTGCATTTTGATGGCTTTGACTTTGGGAAAGATTTTTCATTTTTTTTTTGGTTTTGTTTCTTTTAAGTATTCATGCCATGTCCCTCATATCTTGCCCCCTGAGTTGTGTCTTCCTCCTTGACTTTTTCCCCTGCTTTTGCAACATCTGTGAGCTTAGTTTTGGCACCTTTTGGTCCTTTGCAATGCAGCTGATTTCCTCACAGCCTATTTTTTGAAGAGACTAAAATTCCCAATTTTCTGCTTTTTTCAATTGCATTTCATTTGAACCTATCTCCTTTCCAGAGTGTTTGTAAGCCTTTCTTTTGGGATTCGCAAGATTCCTTTTCCCTTCCCGAAAGGAAATTTCATTTCCTTTCGGGAAGGGAAAAGGAATCTTGCGATTTCAATGGGGACCAATAGAGGAATCTTTGGTGCATGTCCCTGCACTTGATGGCAGGCCATGCCTTTTGATGGCTTTGACTTTGGGAAAGATTTTTTTCTTTTTTTGTTTGTTTTCTGAAGTGTTCATGCCATGTCCCTCATGTCTTGCCCCCTAAGTTGTGTCTCCCTCCTTGACTTTTTCCCCTGCTTTTGCAACATCTGTGAGCTTAGTTTTGGCATCTTTTGGTCCTTTGCACTGCACCTGATATAAAACCCCAGGCCATTTTCTTAGAGTCACTAAATTTCCCAAATTTTCTTTTTTTGTCCTCCAATTGCAATTCCTTTGATGTTGACTCCTTTCCAGCGTGTTTGTAGGTCCTTCTTTCCTGTTTTGGCCTTCAGTGGGGATCAATTTTGGCAAGCTTTGCTGCATGTGCCTGCACTTGCTGCCCTATGGCGTGCCTGCATTTTGATGGCTTTGACTTTGGGATAGATTTTTTCTTTTTTTTTTTTTTTTCTGTTTTTAGTATTCATGCCATGTCCCTCATATCTTGCTCCCTAAGTTGTGTCTTCCTCCTTGACTTTTTCCCCTGCTTTTGCAACATCTGTGAGCTTAGTTTTGGCACCTTTTGGTCCTTTGCACTGCACCTGATAAAACCCCAGGCATTTTCTTAGAGTCACTAAATTTCCCAAATTTTCTTTTTTTCTCCTCCAATTGCAATTCTTTTGATGTTGACTCCTTTCCAGCGTGTTTGTAAGTCCTTCTTTTCTGTTTTGGCCTTCAGTGGGGATCAATTTTGGCAAGCTTTGCTGCATGTGCCTGCCCTTGCTGGCCTATGGCGTGCCTGCATTTTGATGGCTTTGACTTTGGGAAAGATTTTTCATTTTTTTTTTGGTTTTGTTTCTTTTAAGTATTCATGCCATGTCCCTCATATCTTGCCCCCTGAGTTGTGTCTTCCTCCTTGACTTTTTCCCCTGCTTTTGCAACATCTGTGAGCTTAGTTTTGGCACCTTTTGGTCCTTTGCAATGCAGCTGATTTCCTCACAGCCTATTTTTTGAAGAGACTAAAATTCTCAATTTTCTGCTTTTTTCAATTGCATTTCATTTGAACCTATCTCCTTTCCAGAGTGTTTGTAAGCCTTACTTTTGGGATTCGCAAGATTCCTTTTCCCTTCCCGAAAGGAAATTTCATTTCCTTTCGGGAAGGGAAAAGGAATCTTGCGATTTCAATGGGGACCAATAGAGGAATCTTTGGTGCATGTCCCTGCACTTGATGGCAGGCCATGCCTTTTGATGGCTTTGACTTTGGGAAAGATTTTTTTCTTTTATTGGTTGTTTCTTGAAGTGTTCATGCCATGTCCCTCATATCTTGCCCCCTAAGTTGTGTCTTCCTCCTTGACTTTTTCCCCTGCTTTTGCAACATCTGTGAGCTTAGTTTTGGCATCTTTTGGTCCTTTGCACTGCACCTGATATAAACCCAGGCCGTTTTCTTAGACTCACTAAATTTCCCAAATTTTCTTTTTTCTCCTCCAATTTCAATTCGTTTGATGTTATCTCACTTCCAGCGTGTTTGTAAGTCCTTCTTTTCTGTTTTGCCTTCAGTGGGGATCAATTTTGGCAAGCTTTGCTGCATGTGCCTGCTCTTGGTGGCGTATGGCCTGCCTGCATTTTGATTGCTTTGACTGTGGGAAAGATTTGTCATTTTTTTTTCTTTTTGTTTGTTTTAAGTATTCATGCCATGTCCCTCATATCTTGCCCCCTAAGTTGTGTCTTCCTCCTTGACTTTTTCCCCTGGTTTTGCAACATCTGTGAGCTTAGTTTTGGCATCTTTTGGTCCTTTGCACTGCACCTGATAAAACCCCAGGCCATTTTCTTAGAGTCACTAAATTTCCCAAATTTTCATTTTTTCTCCTCCAATTGCAATTCCTTTGATGTTGTCTCCATTCCAGTGTGTTTGTAGGTCCTTCTTTTCTGTTTTGGCCTTCAGTGGGGATCAATTTTGGCAAGCTTTGCTGCATGTGCCTGCCCTTGCTGGCGTATGGCCTGCCTGCATTTTGATGGCTTTGACTTTGGGAAAGATTTTTTCTTTTTTTTTTTTTTTTTTGTTTTAAGTATTCATGCCATGTCCCTCATATCTTGCCGCCTAAGTTGTGTCTTCCTCCTTGACTTTTTCCCCTGCTTTTGCAACATCTGTGAGCTTAGTTTTGGCACGTTTTGGTCCTTTGCACTGCACCTGATATAAACCCAGGCCGTTTTCTTAGACTCACTAAATTTCCCAAATTTTCTTTTTTCTCCTCCAATTTCAATTCGTTTTATGTTATCTCACTTCCAGCGTGTTTGTAAGTCCTTCTTTTCTGTTTTGCCTTCAGTGGGGATCAATTTTGGCAAGCTTTGCTGCATGTGCCTGCCCTTGGTGGCGTATGGCCTGCCTGCATTTTGATGGCTTTGACTTTGGGAAAGATTTTTTTCTTTTTTTTTTTTTTTTTTTGTTTTTAAGTATTCATGCCATGTCCCTCATATCTTGCTCCCTAAGTTGTGTCTTCCTCCTTCACTTTTTCCTCTGCTTTTGCAACCTCTGTGAGCTTAGTTTTGGCACCTTTTCGTCCTTTGCACTGCATCTGATATAAACCCAGGCCATTTTTTTAGAGTCACTAAATTTCCAAAATTTTCTTTTTTTCTCCTCCAATTGCAATTTGTTTGATGTTATCTCACTTACAGCGTGTTTGTAGGTCCTTCCTTTCTGTTTTGGCCTTCAGTGGGGATCAATTTTGGCAAGCTTTGCTGCATGTGCCTGCCCTTGGTGGCGTATGGCCTGCCTGCATTTTGATGGCTTTGACTTTTGGAAAGATTTTTTTCTTTTTTTTTTTTTTTTTTTTTTTTTTTTGTTTTACGTATTTATGCCATGTCCCTCATATCTTGGTCCCTAAGTTGTCTTCCTCCTTGACTTTTTCCCCTGCTTTTGCAACATCTGTGAGCTTAGTTTTGGCATCTCTTGGTCCTTTGCACTGCACCTGCTAAAACCCCAGGCCAATTACTAAGAGTCACTAGATTTCCTAAATTTTCTTGTTTTCTCCTCCAATTGCAATTCCTTTGATGTTGACTCCTTTCCAGCGTGTTTGTAAGTCCTTCTTTTCTGTTTTGGCCTTCAGTGGGGATCAGTTTTGGCAAGCTTTGCTGCATGTGCCTGCACTTGCTGGCGTATGGCCTGCCTGCATTTTGATGGCTTTGACTTTGGGAAAGATTTTTTCTTTTTTTTTTTTTTAATATATTAAGTATTCATGCCATGTTCCTCATATCTTGTCCCCTGTTGTGTCTTCCTCCTTGACTTTTTCCCCTGCTTTTGCAACCTCTGTGAGCTTAGTTTTGGCACCTTTTGGTCCTTTGCATTGCACCTGATATAATCCCAGGCCATTTTCTTAGAGTCACTAAATTTCCCAAATTTTCTTTTTTTCTCCTCCAATTGCAATTCCTTTGATGTTGACTCCTTTCTAGCGTGTTTGTAGGTCCTTCTTTTCTGTTTTGGCCTTCAGTGGGGATCAATTTTGGCAAGCTTTGCTGCATGTGCCTGCCCTTGGTGGCATATGGCCTGCCTGCATTTTGATGGCTTTGACTTTGGGAAAGATTTTTAATTTTTTTTTGTTTTTGTTTTTTATAAGTATTCATGCCATGTCCCTCATATCTTGCCCCCTAAGTTGTGTCTTCCTCCTTGACTTTTTCCCCTGCTTTTGCAACATCTGTGAGCTTAATTTTTCCATCTTTTGGTCCTTTGCAATGCAGCTGATTTCCTCACAGCTTTTTTTTTGAAGAGACTAAAATTCCCGATTTTCTGCTTTTTTCAGTTGCATTTCATTTGAACCTATCTCCTTTCCAGTGTGTTTGTAAGCCTTTCTTTTGGGATTCGCAAGATTCCTTTTCCCTTCCCGAAAGGAAATGAAATTTCCTTTCGGGAAGGGAAAAGGATTCTTGCGATTTCAATGGGGACCAATAGAGGAATCTTTGGTGCATGTCCCTGCACTTGATAGCAGGCCATGCCTTTTGATGGCTTTGACTTTGGGAAAGATTTTTTTCTTTTTTTGGTTGTTTTCTGAAGTGTTCATGCCATGTCCCTCATATCTTGACCCCTAAATTGTGTCTTCCTCCTTGACTTTTGGCCCTGCTTTTGCAACATCTGTGAGCTTAGTTTTGGCACCTTTTGGTCCTTTGCACTGCATCTGATATAAACCCAGGCCATTTTCTTAGAGTCACTAAATTTCCCAAATTTTCTTTTTTTCTCCTCCAATTGCAATTCCTTTGATGTTGACTCCTTTCCAGCGTGTTTGTAAGTCCTTCTTTTCTGTTTTGCCTTCAGTGGGGATCAATTTTGGCAAGCTTTGCTGCATGTGCCTGCCCTTGGTGGCGTATGGCCTGCCTGCATTTTGATGGCTTTGACTTTGGGAAAGATTTTTTTCTTTTTTTGGTTGTTTTCTGAAGTGTTCATGCCATGTCCCTCATATCTTGCCCCCTAAGTTGTGTCTTCCTCCTTGACTTTTTCCCCTGCTTTTGCAACATCTGTGAGCTTAGTTTTGGCATCTTTTGGTCCTTTGCACTGCGCCTGATATAAACCCAGGCCATATTCTTAGACTCGCTAAATTTCCCAAATTTTCTTTTTTCTCCTCCAATTTCAATTCGTTTGATGTTATCTCACTTCCAGCGTGTTTGTAAGTCCTTCTTTTCTGTTTTGCCTTCAGTGGGGATCAATTTTGGCAAGCTTGTCTGCATGTGCCTGCCCTTGGTGGCGTATGGCCTGCCTGCATTTTGATGGCTTTGACTTTGGGAAAGAATTTTCTTTTTTTTTTTTTTTATTGTTTTAAGTATTCATGCCATGTCCCTCATATCTTGCCCCCTGAGTTGTGTCTTCCTCCTTGACTTTTTCCCCTTCTTTTGCACCATCTGTGAGCTTAGTTTTGGCACCTTTTGGTCCTTTGCAATGCAGCTGATTTCCTCACAGCCTATTTTTTGAAGAGACTAAAATTCCCAATTTTCTGCTTTTTTCAATTGCATTTCATTTGAACCTATGTCCTTTCCCGAGTGTTTGTAAGACTTTCTTTTGGGATTCGCAAGATTCCTTTTCCCTTCCCGAAAGGAAATTTCATTTCCTTTCGGGAAGGGAAAAGGAATCTTGTGATTTCAATGGGGACCAATAGAGGAATCTTTGGTGCATGTCCCTGCACTTGATGGCAGGCCATGCCTTTTGATGGCTTTGACTTTGGGAAAGATTTTTTTCTTTTTTTGGTTGTTTTCTGAAGTGTTCATGCCATGTCCCTCATATCTTGCCCCCTAAGTTGTGTCTTCCTCCTTGACTTTTTCCCCTGCTTTTGCAACATCTGTGAGCTTAGTTTTGGCATCTTTTGGTCCTTTGCACTGCACCTGATATAAACCCAGGCCGTTTTCTTAGACTCGCTAAATTTCCCAAATTTTCTTTTTTCTCCTCCAATTTCAATTCGTTTGATGTTATCTCACTTCCAGCGTGTTTGTAAGTCCTTCTTTTCTGTTTTGCCTTCAGTGGGGATCTATTTTGGCAAGCTTTGCTGCATGTGCCTGCCCTTGGTGGCGTATGGCCTGCCTGCATTTTGATGGCTTTGACTTTGGGAAAGATTTTTCATTTTTTTTTTTGTTTTGGTTTGTTTTAAGTATTCATGCCATGTCCCTCATATCTTGCCCCCTGAGTTGTGTCTTCCTCCTTGACTTTTTCCCCTGCTTTTGCAACATCTGTGAGCTTAGTTTTGGCATCTTTTGGTCCTTTGCACTGCGCCTGATATAAACCCAAGGCCATTTTCTTAGAGTCACTAAATTTCCCAAATTTTCTTTTTTTCTCCTCCAATTGCAAATCCTTTGATGTTGACTCCTTTCCAACGTGTTTGTAAGTCCTTCTTTTCTGTTTTGCCTTCAGTGGGGATCAGTTTTGGCAAGCTTTGCTGCATGTGCCTGCCCTTGGTGGCGTATGGCCTGCCTGCATTTTGATGGCTTTCACTTTGGGAAAGATTTTTTCTTTTATTTTTTTTTTTTTGTTTTAAGTATTCATGCCATGTCCCTCATATCTTGCTCCCTAAGTTGTGTCTTCCTCCTTCACTTTTTCCTCTGCTTTTGCAACCTCTGTGAGCTTAGGTTTGGCACCTTTTGGTCCTTTGCACTGCACCTTATATAAACCCAGGCCATTTTCTTAGAGTCACTAAATTTCCAAAATTTTCTTTTTTTCTCCTCCAATTGCAATTCGTTTGATGTTATCTCACTTCCAGCGTGTTTGTAGGTCCTTCCTTTCTGTTTTGGCCTTCAGTGGGGATCAATTTTGGCAAGCTTTGCTGCATGTGCCTGCCCTTCCTGGCGTATGGCCTGCCTGCATTTTGATGGCTTTGGCTTTTGGAAAGATTTTTTTCTTTTTTTTTTTTTTTTTTGTTTTAAGTATTCATGCCATGTCCCTCATATCTTGGTCCCTAAGTTGTCTTCCTCCTTGACTTTTTCCCCTGCTTTTGCAACATCTGTGAGCTTAGTTTTGGCATCTTTTGGTCCTTTGCACTGCACCTGCTAAAACCCCAGGCCACTTTCTAAGAGTCATTAAATTTCCCAAATTTTCTTTTTTTCTCCTCCAATTGCAATTCCTTTGATGTTGACTCCATTCCAGCGTGTTTGTAAGTCCTTCTTTTCTGTTTTGGCCTTCAGTGGGGATCAGTTTTGGCAAGCTTTGCTGCATGTGCCTGCCCTTGGTGGCGTATGGCCTGCCTGCATTTTGATGGCTTTGACTTTGGGAAAGATTTTTTCTTTTTTTTTTTTTTAATATTTTAAGTATTCATGCCATGTTCCTCATATCTTGTCCCCTGTTGTGTCTTCCTCCTTGACTTTTTCCCCTGCTTTTGCAACCTCTGTGAGCTTAGTTTTGGCTCTTTTGGTCCTTTGCAATGCACCTGATATAAACCCAGGCCATTTTCTTAGAGTCACTAAATTTCCCAAATTTTCTTTTTTTCTCCTCCAATTGCAATTCCTTTGATGTTGACTCCTTTCCAGCGTGTTTGTAGGTCCTTCTTTTCTGTTTTGGCCTTCAGTGGGGATCAATTTTGGCAAGCTTTGCTGCATGTGCCTGCACTTGCTGGCGTATGGCCTGCCTGCATTTTGATGGCTTTGACTTTGGGAAAGATTTTTTTCTTTTTTTGGTTGTTTTCTGAAGTGTTCATGCCATGTCCCTCATATCTTGCCCCCTAAGTTGTGTCTTCCTCCTTGACTTTTTCCCCTGCTTTTGCAACATCTGTGAGCTTAGTTTTGGCATCTTTTGGTCCTTTGCACTGCGCCTGATATAAACCCAGGCCGTTTTCTTAGACTCGCTAAATTTCCCAAATTTTCTTTTTTCTCCTCCAATTTCAATTCGTTTGATGTTATCTCACTTCCAGCGTGTTTGTAAGTCCTTCTTTTCTGTTTTGCCTTCAGTGGGGATCAATTTTGGCAAGCTTTGCTGCATGTGCCTGCCCTTGGTGGCGTATGGCCTGCCTGCATTTTGATGGCTTTGACTTTGGGAAAGATTTTTCATTTTTTTTTTTGTTTTGGTTTGTTTTAAGTATTCATGCCATGTCCCTCATATCTTGCCCCCTGAGTTGTGTCTTCCTCCTTGACTTTTTCCCCTGCTTTTGCAACATCTGTGAGCTTAGTTTTGGCATCTTTTGGTCCTTTGCACTGCACGTGATATAAACCCAAGGCCATTTTGTTAGAGTCACTAAATTTCCCAAATTTTCTTTTTTTCTCCTCCAATTGCAATTCCTTTGATGTTGACTCCTTTCCAACGTGTTTGTAAGTCCTTCTTTTCTGTTTTGGCCTTCAGTGGGGATCAATTTTGGCAAGCTTTGCTGCATGTGCCTGCCCTTGCTGGCGTATGGCCTGCCTGCATTTTGATGGCTTTGACTTTGGGAAAGATTTTTTCTTTTATTTTTTTTTTTTGTTTTAAGTATTCATGCCATGTCCCTCATATCTTGCTCCCTAAGTTGTGTCTTCCTCCTTCACTTTTTCCTCTGCTTTTGCAACATCTGTGAGCTTAGTTTTGGCACCTTTTGGTCCTTTGCACTGCACCTGATATAAACCCAGGCCATTTTTTTAGAGTCACTAAATTTCCCAAATTTTCATTTTTTCTCCTCCAATGGCAATTCCTTTGATGTTGACTCCATTCCAGAGTGTTTGTAGGTCCTTCTTTTCTGTTTTGGCCTTCAGTGGGGATCAATTTTGGCAAGCTTTGCTGCATGTGCCTGCCCTTGCTGGCGTATGGCCTGCCTGCATTTTGATGGCTTTGTCTTTGGGAAAGATTTTTTCTTTTTTTTTTTTTTTTTTTTGTTTTAAGTATTCATGCCATGTCCCTCATATCTTGCCCCCTAAGTTGTGTCTTCCTCCTTGACTTTTTCCCCTGCTTTTGCAACATCTGTGAGCTTAGTTTTGGCATCTTTTGGTCCTTTGCACTGCACCTGATATAAACCCAAGGCCATTTTCTTAGAGTCACTAAATTTCCCAAATTTTCTTTTTTTCTCCTCCAATTGCAAATCCTTTGATGTTGACTCCTTTCCAACGTGTTTGTAAGTCCTTCTTTTCTGTTTTGCCTTCAGTGGGGATCAATTTTGGCAAGCTTTGCTGCATGTGCCTGCCCTTGCTGGCGTATGGCCTGCCTGCATTTTGATGGCTTTGACTTTGGGAAAGATTTTTTCTTTTATTTTTTTTTTTTGTTTTAAGTATTCATGCCATGTCCCTCATATCTTGCTCCCTAAGTTGTGTCTTCCTCCTTCACTTTTTCCTCTGCTTTTGCAACCTCTGTGAGCTTAGGTTTGGCACCTTTTGGTCCTTTGCACTGCACCTGATATAAACCCAGGCCATTTTCTTAGAGTCACTAAATTTCCAAAATTTTCTTTTTTTCTCCTCCAATTGCAATTCGTTTGATGTTATCTCACTTCCAGCGTGTTTGTAGGTCCTTCCTTTCTGTTTTGGCCTTCAGTGGGGATCAATTTTGGCAAGCTTTGCTGCATGTGCCTGCCCTTCCTGGCGTATGGCCTGCCTGCATTTTGATGGCTTTGGCTTTTGGAAAGATTTTTTTCTTTTTTTTTTTTTTTTTGTTTTAAGTATTCATGCCATGTCCCTCATATCTTGGTCCCTAAGTTGTCTTCCTCCTTGACTTTTTCCCCTGCTTTTGCAACATCTGTGAGCTTAGTTTTGGCATCTTTTGGTCCTTTGCACTGCACCTGCTAAAACCCCAGGCCACTTTCTAAGAGTCATTAAATTTCCCAAATTTTCTTTTTTTCTCCTCCAATTGCAATTCCTTTGATGTTGACTCCATTCCAGCGTGTTTGTAAGTCCTTCTTTTCTGTTTTGGCCTTCAGTGGGGATCAGTTTTGGCAAGCTTTGCTGCATGTGCCTGCACTTGCTGGCGTATGGCCTGCCTGCATTTTGATGGCTTTGGCTTTGGGAAAGATTTTTTCTTTTTTTTTTTTTTAATATTTTAAGTATTCATGCCATGTTCCTCATATCTTGTCCCCTGTTGTGTCTTCCTCCTTGACTTTTTCCCCTGCTTTTGCAACATCTGTGAGCTTAGTTTTGGCTCTTTTGGTCCTTTGCAATGCACCTGATATAAACCCAGGCCATTTTCTTACAGTCACTAAATTTCCCAAATTTTCTTTTTTTCTCCTCCAATTGCAATTCCTTTGATGTTGACTCCTTTCCAGCGTGTTTGTAGGTCCTTCTTTTCTGTTTTGGCCTTCAGTGGGGATCAATTTTGGCAAGCTTTGCTGCATGTGCCTGCCCTTGGTGGCGTATGGCCTGCCTGCATTTTGATGGCTTTCACTTTGGGAAAGATTTTTAATATTTTTTTTTTTTGTTTTTTCTACGTATTCATGCCATGTCCCTCATATCTTGCCCCCTAAGTTGTGTCTTCCTCCTTGACTTTTTCCCCTGCTTTTGCAACATCTGTGAGCTTAGTTTTGGCACCTTTTGGTCCTTTGCAATGCAGCTGATTTCCTCACAGCCTATTTTTTGAAGAGACTAAAATTCCCGATTTTCTGCTTTTTTCAATTGCATTTCATTTAAACCTATCTCCTTTCCAGAGTGTTTGTAAGCCTTTCTTTTGGGATTCGCAAGATTCCTTTTCCCTTCCCGAAAGGAAATGAAATTTCCTTTCGGGAAGGGAAAAGGAATCTTGCGATTTCAATGGGGACCAATAGAGGAATCTTTGGTGCATGTCCCTGCACTTGATGGCAGGCCATGCCTTTTGATGGCTTTGACTTTGGGAAAGATTTTTTTCTTTTTTTGGTTGTTTTCTGAAGTGTTCATGCCATGTCCCTCATATCTTGCCCCCTAAGTTGTGTCTTCCTCCTTGACTTTTTCCCCTGCTTTTGCAACATCTGTGAGCTTAGTTTTGGCATCTTTTGGTCCTTTGCAATGCACCTGATATAAACCCAGGCCATTTTCGTAGAGTCACTAAATTTCCCTAATTTTCTTTTTTCTCCTCCAATTTCAATTCGTTTGATGTTATCTCACTTCCAGCGTGTTTGTAGGTCCTTCTTTTCTGTTTTGGCCTTCAGTGGGGATCAATTTTGGCAAGCTTTGCTGCATGTGCCTGCACTTGCTGGCCTATGGCGTGCCTGCATTTTGATGGCTTTGACTTTGGGATAGATTTTTTCTTTTTTTTTTTATTATTTTAAGTATTCATGCCATGTCCCTCATATCTTGCCCCCTGAGTTGTGTCTTCCTCCTTCACTTTTTCCCCTGCTTTTGCAACATCTGTGAGCTTAGTTTTGGCATTTTTTGGTCCTTTGCACTGCACCTGATATAAGCGCCAGGCCATTTTCTTAGAGTCACTAAATTTCCCAAATTTTCTTTTTTTCTCCTCCAATTGCAATTCCTTTGATGTTGACTCCTTTCCAACGTGTTTGTAGGTCCTTCTTTTCTGTTTTGGCCTTCAGTGGGGATCAATTTTGGAAAGCTTTGCTGCATGTGCCTGCCCTTGCTGGCGTATGGCCTGCCTGCATTTTGATGGCTTTGACTTTGGGAAAGATTTTTTCTTTTATTTTTTTTTTTTTGTTTTAAGTATTCATGCCATGTCCCTCATATCTTGCCCCCTAAGTTGTGTCTTCCTCCTTGACTTTTTCCCCTGCTTTTGCAACATCTGTGAGCTTAGTTTTGGCACCTTTTGGTCCTTTGCACTGCATCTGATATAAACCCAGGCCATTTTTTTCGAGTCACTAAATTTCCAAAATTTTCTTTTTTTTCTCCTCCAATTGCAATTTGTTTGATGTTATCTCACTTCCAGCGTGTTTGTAGGTCCTTCCTTTCTGTTTTGGCCTTCAGTGGGGATCAGAATTGGCAAGCTTTGCTGCATGTGCCTGCCCTTGCTGGCGTATGGCCTGCCTGCATTTTGATGGCTTTGACTTTGGGAAAGATTTCTTTCTTTTTTTTTTTTTTTTTTTTTGTTTTACGTATTCCTGCCATGTCCCTCATATCTTGGTCCCTAAGTTGTCTTCCTCCTTGACTTTTTCCCCTGCTTTTGCAACATCTGTGAGCTTAGTTTTGGCATCTTTTGGTCCTTTGCACTGCACCTGATAAAACCCCAGGCCACTTTCTAAGAGTCACTAAATTTCCCAAATTTTCTTTTTTTCTCCTCCAATTGCAATTCCTTTGTTGTTGACTCCTTTCCAGCGTGTTTGTAGGTCCTTCTTTTCTGTTTTGGCCTTCAGTGGGGATCAGTTTTGGCAAGTTTTTGCTGCATGTGCCTGCACTTGCTGGCGTATGGCCTGCCTGCATTTTGATGGCTTTGACTTTGGGAAAGATTTTTTCTTTTTTTTTTTTTTTTTTAAATATTAAGTATTCATGCCATGTTCCTCATATCTTGTCCCCTGTTGTGTCTTCCTCCTGGACTTTTTCCCCTGCTTTTGCAACCTCTGTGAGCTTAGTTTTGGCACCTTTTGGTCCTTTGCACTGCACCTGATATAAACCCAGGCCATTTTTCTTAGAGTCACTAAATTTCCCAAATTTTCTTTTTTTTCTCCTCCAATTGCAATTCCTTTGATGTTGACTCCTTTCTAGCGTGTTTGTAGGTCCTTCTTTTCTGTTTTGGCCTTCAGTGGGGATCAATTTTGGCAAGCTTTGCTGCATGTGCCTGCCCTTGGTGGCGTATGGCCTGCCTGCATTTTGATGGCTTTGACTTTGGGAAAGATTTTTAATTTTTTTTTTGTTTGTGTTTTTGCCAAGTATTCATGCCATGTCCCTCATATCTTGCCCCCTAAGTTGTGTCTTCCTCCTTCACTTTTTCCCCTGCTTTTGCAACATCTGTGAGCTTAATTTTGCCACCTTTTGGTCCTTTGCAATGCAGCTATTTCCTCACAGCCTATTTTTTTGAAGAGACTAAAATTCCCGATTTTCTGCTTTTTTCAGTTGCATTTCGTTTGAACCTATCTCCTTTCCAGAGTGTATGTAAGCCTTTCTTTTGGGATTCGCAAGATTCCTTTTCCCTTCCCGAAAGGAAATTTCATTTCCTTTCGGGAAGGGAAAAGGAATCTTGCGATTTCAATGGGGACCAATAGAGGAATCTTTGGTGCATGTCCCTGCACTTGATGGCAGGCCATGCCTTTTGATGGCTTTGACTTTGGGAAAGATTTTTTTCTTTTTTTGGTTGTTTTCTGAAGTGTTCATGCCATGTCCCTCATATCTTGCCCCCTAAGTTGTGTCTTCCTCCTTGACTTTTCCCCCTGCTTTTGCAACATCTGTGAGCTTAGTTTTGGCATCTTTTGGTCCTTTGCACTGCACCTGATAAAACCCCAGGCCACTTTCTAAGAGTCACTAAATTTCCCAAATTTCCTTTTTTTCTCCCCCAATTGCAATTCCTTTGATGTTGACTCCTTTCCAGTGTGTTTGTAAGTCCTTCTTTTCTGTTTTGCCTTGAGTAGGGATCAATTTTGGCAAGCTTTGCTGCATGTGCCTGCCCTTGGTGGCGTATGGCCTGCCTGCATTTTGATGGCTTTGACTTTGGGAAAGATTTTTCATTTTTTTTTGTTTCTGTTTTTTTTAAATATTCATGCCATGTCCCTCATATCTTGCCCCCTAAGTTGTGTCTTCCTCCTTGACTTTTTCCCCTGCTTTTGCAACATCTGTGAGCTTAGTTTTTGCACCTTTTGGTCCTTTACAATGCACCTGATATAAACCCAGGCCATTTTGTTTAAAGTCAGTAATTTCCCAAATTTTCTTTTTTTCTCCTCCAATTGCAAATCCTTTGATGTTGTCTCCATTCCAGCATGTTTGTAGGTCCTTCTTTTCTGTTTTGGCCTTCAGTGGGCATCAATTTTGCCAAGCTTTGCTCCATGTGCCTGCCCTGGCTGGCGTATGGCGTGCCTGCATTTTGATGGCTTTGACTTTGGGAAAGATTTTTCATTTTTTTTCTTTTTTTTTTTTTTTTTATTGTTTTAAGTATTCATGCCATGTCCCTCATATCTTGCTCCCTGAGTTGTGTCTTCCTCCGTGACTTTTTCCCCTGCTTTTGCAACATCTGTGAGCTTAGTTTTGGCATCTTTTGGTCCTGTGCACTGCACCTGATATAAACCCAGGCCATTTTCTTAGAGTCACTAAATTCCTAAATTTTCTTTTTTTCTCCTCCAATTGCAATTCCTTTGATGTTGACTCCTTTCCAGCGTGTTTGTCGGTCCTTCTTTTTTGTTTAGGCCTTCAGTGGGGATCAATTTTGGCAAGCTTTGCTGCATGTGCCTGCACTTGCTGGCCTATGGCGTGCCTGCATTTTGATGGCTTTGACTTTGGGAAGATTTTTTTTTTTTTTTTTTTTATTATTTAAAGTATTCATGCCATATCCCTCATATAATGCCCCCTAAGTTGTGTCTTCCTCCTTGACTTTTTCCCCTGCTTTTGCAACATCTGTGAGTTACGTTTTGGCACCTTTTGGTCCTTTGCAATGCAGCTGATTTCCTCACAGCCTATTTTTTGAAGAGACTAAAATTCTCAATTTTCTGCTTTTTTCAATTGCATTTCATTTGACCCTATCTCCTTTCCAGAGTGTTTGTAAGCCTTACTTTTGGGATTCGCAAGATTCCTTTTCCCTTCCCGAAAGGAAATTTCATTTCCTTTCGGGAAGGGAAAAGGAATCTTGTGATTTCAATGGGGACCAATAGAGGAATCTTTGGTGCATGTCCCCTGCACTTGATGGCAGGCCATGCCTTTTGATGGCTTTGACTTTGGGAAAGATTTTTTTCTATTTTTGGTTGTTTTCTGAAGTGTTCATGCCATGTCCCTCATATCTTGCCCCGTAAGTTGTGTCTTCCTCCTTGACTTTTTCCCCTGCTTTTGCAACATCTGTGAGCTTAGTTTCGGCACGTTTTTGGTCCTTTGCACTGCACCTGATATAAACCCCAGGCCGTTTTCTTAGACTCACTAAATTTCCCAAATTTTCTTTTTTCTCCTCCAATTTCAATTCGTTTGATGTTATCTCACTTCCAGCGTGTTTGTAAGTCCTTCTTTTCTGTTTTGCCTTCAGTGGGGATCAATTTTGGCAAGCTTTGCTGCATGTGCCTGCCCTTGGTGGCGTATGGCTGCCTGCATTTTGATGGCTTTGACTTTGGGAAAGATTTTTTCTTTTTTTTTTTTTTTTGTTTTAATTATTCATGCCATGTCCCTCATATCTTGCCCCCTAAGTTGTGTCTTCTCCTTCACTTTTTCCTCTGCTTTTGCAACCTCTGTGAGCTTAGTTTTGGCACCTTTTGGTCCTTTGCACTGCATCTGATATAAACCCAGGCCATTTTTTTCGAGTCACTAAATTTCCAAAATTTTCTTCTTTTCTCCTCCAATTGCAATTTGTTTGATGTTATCTCACTTCCAGCGTGTTTGTAGGTCCTTCCTTTCTGTTTTGGCCTTCAGTGGGGATCAATTTTGGGCAAGCTTTGCTGCATGTGCCTGCCCTTGGTGGCGTATGGCCTGCCTGCATTTTTGATGGCTTTGACTTTTGGAAAGATTTTTTTCTTTTTTTTTTTTTTTTTGTTTTACGTATTCCTGCCATGTCCCTCATATCTTGGTCCCTAAGTTGTCTTCCTCCTTGACTTTTTCCCCTGCTTTTGCAACATCTGTGAGCTTAGTTTTGGCATCTTTTGGTCCTTTGCACTGCACCTGATAAAACCCCAGGACACTTTCTAAGAATCACTAAATTTCCCAAATTTTCTTTTTTTCTCCTCCAATTGCAATTCCTTTGATGTTGACAACTTTCCAGCGTGTTTGTAAGTCCTTCTTTTCTGTTTTGGCCTTCAGTGGGGATCAGTTTTGGCAAGTTTTGCTGCATGTGCCTGCACTTGCTGGCGTATGGCCTGCCTGCATTTTGATGGCTTTGACTTTGGGAAAGATTTTTTCTTTTTTTTTTTTTTTAAATATTAAGTATTCATGCCATGTTCCTCATATCTTGTCCCCTGTTGTGTCTTCCTCCCTTGACTTTTTCCCCTGCTTTTGCAACCTCTGTGAGCTTAGTTTTGGCACCTTTTGGTCCTTTGCACTGCACCTGATATAAACCCAGGCCATTTTCTTAGAGTCACTAAATTTCCCAAATTTTCTTTTTTTCTCCTCCAATTGCAATTCCTTTGATGTTGACTCCTTTCTAGCGTGTTTGTAGGTCCTTCTTTTCTGTTTTGGCCTTCAGTGGGGATCAATTTTGGCAAGCTTTGCTGCATGTGCCTGCCCTTGGTGGCGTATGGCCTGCCTGCATTTTGATGGCTTTGACTTTGGGAAAGATTTTTCATTTTTTTTTTGGTTTTGTTTCTTTTAAGTATTCATGCCATGTCCCCTCATATCTTGCCCCCTAAGTTGTGTCTTCCTCCTTGACTTTTTCCCCTGCTTTTGCAACATCTGTGAGCTTAGTTTTGGCACCTTTTGGTCCTTTGCAATGCACCTGATATAAACCCAGGCCATTTTCTTAGAGTCACTAAATTTCCCAAAATTTTCTTTTTTTCTCCTCCAATTGCAATTCCTTTGATGTTGACTCCTTTCCAGTGTGTTTGTAAGTCCTTCTTTTTCTGTTTTGCCTTCAGTGGGGATCAATTTTGGCAAGCTTTGCTGCATGTGCCTGCCCTTGCTGGCGTATGGCCTGCCTGCATTTTGATGGCTTTGACTTTGGGAAAGATTTTTTCTTTTTTTTTTTTTTTTTTGTTTTTAAGTAGTCATGCCATGTCCCTCATATCTTGCTCCCTAAGTTGTGTCTTCCGCCTTCACTTTTTCCTCGTGCTTTTGCAACCTCTGTGAGCTTAGTTTTGGCACCTTTTGGTCCTTTGCACTGCACCTGATATAAACCCAGGCCATTTTTTTAGAG
The DNA here is from genome assembly GCA_021963965.1 of Artemisiospiza belli. Taxonomy (NCBI): domain Eukaryota; kingdom Metazoa; phylum Chordata; class Aves; order Passeriformes; family Passerellidae; genus Artemisiospiza; species Artemisiospiza belli. The sequence goes on from JAKDEW010000455.1 coordinate 27,944, forward strand.
TCACTAAATTTCCAAAATGTTCTTTTTTTCTCCTCCAATTGCAATTCGTTTGATGTTATCTCACTTCCAGCGTGTTTGTAGGTCCTTCCTTTCTGTTTTGGCCTTCAGTGGGGATCAATTTTGGCAAGCTTTGCTGCATGTGCCTGCCCTTCCTGGCGTATGGCCTGCCTGCATTTTGATGGCTTTGGCTTTTGGAAAGATTACTTTCATTTTTTTTTTTTTAATATTTTAAGTATTCATGCCATGTTCCTCATATCTTCTCCCCTGTTGTGTCTTCCTCCTTGACTTTTTCCCCTGCTTTTGCAACATCTGTGAGCTTAGTTTTCGCCTCTTTTGGTCCTTTGCACTGCACCTGATATAAACCCATGCCATTTTCTTAGAGTCACTAAATTTCCCAAATTTTCTTTTTTTCTCCTCCAATTGCAATTCCTTTGATGTTGACTCCTTTCCAGCGTGTTTGTAGGTCCTTCTTTTCTGTTTTGGCCTTCAGTGGGGATCAATTTTGGCAAGCTTTGCTGCATGTGCCTGCCCTTGGTGGCGTATGGCCTGCCTGCATTTTGATGGCTTTGACTTTGGGAAAGATTTTTAATATTTTTTTTTTTTGTTTTTTCTACGTATTCATGCCATGTCCCTCATATCTTGCCCCCTAAGTTGTGTCTTCCTCCTTGACTTTTTCCCCTGCTTTTGCAACATCTGTGAGCTTAGTTTTGGCACCTCTTGGTCCTTTGCAATGCACCTGATATAAACCCAGGCCATTTTTTTAGAGTCAGTAATTTCCCAAATTTTCTTTTTTTCTCCTCCAGTTGCAAATCCTTTGATGTTGTCTCCATTTCAGCGTGTTTGTAAGTCCTTCTTTTCTGTTTTGGCCTTCAGTGGGGATCAATTTTGGCAAGCTTTGCTGCATGTGCCTGCCCTTGCTGGCCTATGGCCTGCCTGCATTTTGATGGCTTTGACTTCAGGAAAGATTTTTTCTTTTTTTTTTTTTTTTTTTGTTTTAAGTATTCATGCCATGTCCCTCATATCTTGCCCCCTAAGTTGTGTCTTCCTCCTTGACTTTTTCCCCTGCTTTTGCAACATCTGTGAGCTTAGTTTTGGCACCTTTTGGTCCTTTGCAATGCACCTGATATAAACCCAGGCCATTTTCTTAGAGTCACTAAATTTCCCAAATTTTCTTTTTTTCTCCTCCAATTGCAATTCCTTTGATGTTGACTCCTTTCCAGTGTGTTTGTAAGTCCTTCTTTTCTGTTTTGCCTTCAGTGGGGATCAATTTTGGCAAGCTTTGCTGCATGTGCCTGCCCTTGCTGGCGTATGGCCTGCCTGCATTTTGATGGCTTTGACTTTGGGAAAGATTTTTTTCTTTTTTTTTTTTTTTTTTTTTTGTTTTAAGTTTTCATGCCATGTCCCTCATATCTTGCCCCCTAAGTTGTGTCTTCCTCCTTGACTTTTTCCCCTGCTTTTGCAACATCTGTGAGCTTAGTTTTGGCATTTTTTGGTCCTTTGCACTGCACCTGATATAAACGCCAGGCCATTTTCTTAGAGTCACTAAATTTCCCAAATTTTCTTTTTTTCTCCTCCAATTGCACTTCCTTTGATGTTGACTCCTTTCCAACGTGTTTGTAAGTCCTTCTTTTCTGTTTTGCCTTCAGTGGGGATCAATTTTGGCAAGCTTTGCTGCATGTGCCTGCCCTTGGTGGTATATGGCCTGCCTGCATTTTGATGGCTTTGACTGTGGGAAAGATTTTTTTCTTTTTTTTTTTTTTTTTTTTGTTTTAAGTATTCATGCCATGTCCCTCATATCTTGGTCCCTAAGTTGTCTTCCTGCTTGACTTTTTCCCCTGCTTTTGCAACATCTTTGAGCTTAGTTTTGGCATCTTTTGGTCCTTTGCACTGCACCTTATATAAACCCAGGCCATTTTCTTAGAGTCACTAAATTTCCCAAATTTTCTTTTTTCTCCTCCAATTGCAATTCCTTTGATGTTGACTCGCGTGTTTGTAGGTCCTTCTTTTCTGTTTTGGCCTTCAGTGGGGATCAATTTTGGCAAGCTTTGCTGCATGTGCCTGCCCTTGCTGGCGTATGGCCTGCCTGCATTTTGATGGCTTTGACTTTGGGAAAGATTTTTTATTTTTTTTTTGGTTTTCTTTCTTTTAAGTATTCATGCCATGTCCCTCATATCTTGCCCCCTAAGTTGTGTCTTCCTCCTTGACTTTTTCCCCTGCTTTTGCAACATCTGTGAGCTTAGTTTTGGCACCTTTTGGTCCTTTGCAATGCACCTGATATAAACCCAGGCCATTTTCTTAGAGTCACTAAATTTCCCAAATTTTCTTTTTTTCTCCTCCAATTGCAATTCCTTTGATGTTGACTCCTTTCCAGCGTGTTTGTAGGTCCTTCTTTTCTGTTTAGGCCTTCAGTGGGGATCAATGTTGGCAAGATTTGCTGCATGTGCCTGCCCTTGCTGGCGTATGGCCTGCCTGCATTTTGATGGCTTTGACTTTGGGAAAGATTTTTTCTTTTTTTTTTTTTTATTGTTTTAAGTATTCATGCCATGTCCCTCATATCTTGCCCCCTAAGTTGTGTCTTCCTCCTTGACTTTTTCCCCTGCTTTTGCAACATCTGTGGGCTTAGTTTTGGCACCTTTTGGTCCTTTGCACTGCACCTGATTTCCTCACAGCCTATTTTTTGAAGAGACTAAAATTCTCAATTTTCTGCTTTTTTCAATTGCATTTCATTTGAACCTATCTCCTTTCCAGTGTGTTTGTAAGCCTTTCTTTTGGGATTCGCAAGATTCCTTTTCCCTTCCCGAAAGGAAATTTCATTTCCTTTCGGGAAGGGAAAAGGAATCTTGCGATTTCAATGGGGACCAATAGAGGAATCTTTGGTGCATGTCCCTGCACTTGATGGCAGGCCATGCCTTTTGATGGCTTTGACTTTGGGAAAGATTTTTTTCTTTTTTTGGTTGTTTTCTGAAGTGTTCATGCCATGTCCCTCATGTCTTGCCCCCTAAGTTGTGTCTCCCTCCTTGACATTTTCCCCTGCTTTTGCAACATCTGTGAGCTTAGTTTTGGCATCTTTGCTCCTTTGCAATGCACCTGATAAAACCCCAGGCCACTTTCTAAGAGTCATTAAATTTCCCAAATTTTCTTTTTTTCTCCTCCAATTGCAATTCCTTTGATGTTGACTCCTTTCCAGCGTCTTTGTAGGTCCTTCTTTTCTGTTTTGGCCTTCAGTGGGGATCAATTTTGGCAAGATTTGCTGCATGTGCCTGCACTTGCTGGCCTATGGCGTGCCTGCATTTTGATGGCTTTGACTTTGGGATAGATTTTTTCTTTTTTTTTTTTTTTTCTCTTTTTAGTATTCATGCCATGTCCCTCATATCTTGCCCTCTAAGTTGTGTCTTCCTCCTTGACTTTTTCCCCTGCTTTTGCAACATCTGTGAGTTTAGTTTTGGCATCTTTTGGTCCTTTGCACTGCACCTGATTAAACACCAGGCCATTTTCTTAGAGTCACTAAATTTCCAAAATTTTCTTTTTTTCTCCTCCAATTGCAATTCCTTTGATGTTGACTCCTTTCCAGCGTGTTTCTAAGTCCTTCTTTTCTGTTTTGGCCTTCAGTGGGGATTAATTTTGGCAAGCTTTGTTGCATGTGCCTGCCCTTGGTGGCGTATGGCCTGCCTGCATTTTGATGGCTTTGACTTTGGGAAAGATTTTTTTCTTTTTTTTTTTTTTTTTTTTTGTTTTAAGTTTTCATGCCATGTCCCTCATATCTTGCCCCCTAAGTTGTGTCTTCCTCCTTGACTTTTTCCCCTGCTTTTGCAACATCTGTGAGCTTAGTTTTGGCATTTTTTGGTCCTTTGCACTGCACCTGATATAAACGCCAGGCCATTTTCTTAGAGTCACTAAATTTCCCAAATTTTCTTTTTTTCTCCTCCAATTGCAATTCCTTTGATGTTGACTCCTTTCCAACGTGTTTGTAAGTCCTTCTTTTCTGTTTTGCCTTCAGTGGGGATCAATTTTGGCAAGATTTGCTGCATGTGCCTGCCCTTGGTGGCGTATGGCCTGCCTGCATTTTGATGGCTTTGACTTTGGGAAAGATTTTTTTCTTTTTTTTTTTTTTTTTTTTGTTTTAAGTATTCATGCCATGTCCCTCATATCTTGGTCCCTAAGTTGTCTTCCTGCTTGACTTTTTCCCCTGCTTTTGCAACATCTGTGAGCTTAGTTTTCGCCTCTTTTGGTCCTTTGCACTGCACCTGATATAAACGCCAGGCCATTTTCTTAGAGTCACTAAATTTCCCAAATTTTCTTTTTTTCTCCTCCAATTGCAATTCCTTTGATGTTGACTCCTTTCCAGCGTGTTTGTAGGTCCTTCTTTTCTGTTTAGGCCTTCAGTGGGGATCAATGTTGGCAAGCTTTGCTGCATGTGCCTGCCCTTGGTGGCGTATGGCCTGCCTGCATTTTGATGGCTTTGACTTTGGGAAAGATTTTTAATATTTTTTTTTTTTGTTTTTTCTACGTATTCATGCCATGTCCCTCATATCTTGCCCCCTAAGTTGTGTCTTCCTCCTTGACTTTTTCTCCTGCTTTTGCAACATCTGTGAGCTTAGTTTTGGCACCTCTTGGTCCTTTGCAATGCACCTGATATAAACCCAGGCCATTTTTTTAGAGTCAGTAATTTCCCAAATTTTCTTTTTTTCTCCTCCAGTTGCAAATCCTTTGATGTTGTCTCCATTTCAGCGTGTTTGTAAGTCCTTCTTTTCTGTTTTGGCCTTCAGTGGGGATCAATTTTGGCAAGCTTTGCTGCATGTGCCTGCCCTTTCTGGCCTATGGCCTGCCTGCATTTTGATGGCTTTGACTTCAGGAAAGATTTTTTCTTTTTTTTTTTTTTTTTTTGTTTTAAGTATTCATGCCATGTCCCTCATATCTTGCCCCCTAAGTTGTGTCTTCCTCCTTGACTTTTTCCCCTGCTTTTGCAACATCTGTGAGCTTAGTTTTGGCATTTTTTGGTCCTTTGCACTGCACCTGATATAAACCCAGGCCATTTTCTTAGAGTCACTAAATTTCCCAAATTTTCTTTTTTTCTCCTCCAATTGCAATTCCTTTGATGTTGACTCCTTTCCAGCGTGTTTGTAGGTCCTTCTTTTCTGTTTAGGCCTTCAGTGGGGATCAATGTTGGCAAGATTTGCTGCATGTGCCTGCCCTTGCTGGCGTATGGCCTGCCTGCATTTTGATGGCTTTGACTTTGGGAAAGATTTTTTCTTTTTTTTTTTTTTTATTGTTTTAAGTATTCATGCCATGTCCCTCATATCTTGCCCCCTAAGTTGTGTCTTCCTCCTTGACTTTTTCCCCTGATTTTGCAACATCTGTGGGCTTAGTTTTGGCACCTTTTGGTCCTTTGCACTGCACCTGATTTCCTCACAGCCTATTTTTTGAAGAGACTAAAATTCCCGATTTTCTGATTTTTTCAATTGCATTTCATTTGAACCTATCTCCTTTCCAGTGTGTTTGTAAGCCTTTCTTTTGGGATTCGCAAGATTCCTTTTCCCTTCCCGAAAGGAAATGAAATTTCCTTTCGGGAAGGGAAAAGGAATCTTGCGATTTCAATGGGGACCAATAGAGGAATCTTTGGTGCATGTCCCTGCACTTGATGGCAGGCCATGCCTTTTGATAGCTTTGACTTTGGGAAAGATTTTTTTCTTTTTTTGGTTGTTTTCTGAAGTGTTCATGCCATGTCCCTCATGTCTTGCCCCCTAAGTTGTGTCTCCCTCCTTGACTTTTTCCCCTGCTTTTGCAACATCTGTGAGCTTAGTTTTGGCATCTTTTGGTCCTTTGCACTGCACCTGATAAAACCCCAGGCCACTTTCTAAGAGTCATTAAATTTCCCAAATTTTCTTTTTTTCTCCTCCAATTGCAATTCCTTTGATGTTGACTCCTTTCCAGCGTCTTTGTAGGTCCTTCTTTTCTGTTTTGGCCTTCAGTGGGGATCAATTTTGTCAAGATTTGCTGCATGTGCCTGCACTTGCTGGCCTATGGCGTGCCTGCATTTTGATGGCTTTGACTTTGGGATAGATTTTTTCTTTTTTTTTTTTTTTTTATTGTTTTAAGTATTCATGCCATGTCCCTCATATCTTGCCCACTAAGTTGTGTCTTCCTCCTTGACTTTTTCCCCTGCTTTTGCAACATCTGTGAGCTTAGTTTTGGCATCTTTTGGTCCTTTGCACTGCACCTGATTAAACACCAGGCCATTTTCTTAGAGTCACTAAATTTCCCAAATTTTCTTTTTTTCTCCTCCAATTGCAATTCCTTTGATGTTGACTCCTTTCCAGCGTGTTTCTAAGTCCTTCTTTCGGTTTTGGCCTTCAGTGGGGATCAATTTTGGCAAGCTTTGCTGCATGTGCCTGCCCTTGGTGGCGTATGGCCTGCCTGCATTTTGATGGCTTTGACTTTGGGAAAGATTTTTTTCTTTTTTTTTTGTTTTTTTTGTTTTAAGTATTCATGCCATGTCCCTCATATCTTGGTCCCTAAGTTGTCTTCCTGCTTGACTTTTTCCCCTGCTTTTGCAACATCTTTGAGCTTAGTTTTGGCATCTTTTGGTCCTTTGCACTGCACCTTATATAAACCCAGGCCATTTTCTTAGAGTCACTAAATTTCCCAAATTTTCTTTTTTTCTCCTCCAATTGCAATTCCTTTGATGTTGACTCCTTTCCAACGTGTTTGTAAGTCCTTCTTTTCTGTTTTGCCTTCAGTGGGGATCAATTTTGGCAAGCTTTGCTGCATGTGCCTGCCCTTGGTGGTATATGGCCTGCCTGCATTTTGATGGCTTTGACTTTGGGAAAGATTTTTTTCTTTTTTTTTTTTTTTTTTTTTTGTTTTAAGTATTCATGCCATGTCCCTCATATCTTGGTCCCTAAGTTGTCTTCCTGCTTGACTTTTCCCCCTGCTTTTGCAACATCTTTGAGCTTAGTTTTGGCATCTTTTGGTCCTTTGCACTGCACCTTATATAAACCCAGGCCATTTTCTTAGAGTCACTAAATTTCCCAAATTTTCTTTTTTTCTCCTCCAATTGCAATTCCTTTGATGTTGACTCGCGTGTTTGTAGGTCCTTCTTTTCTGTTTTGGCCTTCAGTGGGGATCAATTTTGGCAAGCTTTGCTGCATGTGCCTGCCCTTGCTGGCGTATGGCCTGCCTGCATTTTGATGGCTTTGACTTTGGGAAAGATTTTTCATTTTTTTTTTGGTTTTCTTTCTTTTAAGTATTCATGCCATGTCCCTCATATCTTGCCCCCTAAGTTGTGTCTTCCTCCTTGACTTTTTCCCCTGCTTTTGCAACATCTGTGAGCTTAGTTTTGGCACCTTTTGGTCCTTTGCAGTGCACCTGATATAAACCCAGGCCATTTTCTTAGAGTCACTAAATTTCCCAAATTTTCTTTTTTTCTCCTCCAATTGCAATTCCTTTGATGTTGACTCCTTTCCAGCGTGTTTGTAGGTCCTTCTTTTCTGTTTAGGCCTTCAGTGGGGATCAATGTTGGCAAGATTTGCTGCATGTGCCTGCCCTTGCTGGCGTATGGCCTGCCTGCATTTTGATGGCTTTGACTTTGGGAAAGATTTTTTCTTTTTTTTTTTTTTTTTATTGTTTTAAGTATTCATGCCATGTCCCTCATATCTTGCCCCCTAAGTTGTGTCTTCCTCCTTGACTTTTTCCCCTGCTTTTGCAACATCTGTGAGCTTAGTTTTGGCATTTTTTGGTCCTTTGCACTGCACCTGATATAAACGCCAGGCCATTTTCTTAGAGTCACTAAATTTCCCAAATTTTCTTTTTTTCTCCTCCAATTGCAATTCCTTTGATGTTGACTCCTTTCCAACGTGTTTGTAAGTCCTTCTTTTCTGTTTTGCCTTCAGTGGGGATCAATTTTGGCAAGCTTTGCTGCATGTGCCTGCCCTTGGTGGCGTATGGCCTGCCTGCATTTTGATGGCTTTGACTTTGGGAAAGATTTTTTTCTTTTTTTTTTTTTTTTTTTTGTTTTAAGTATTCATGCCATGTCCCTCATATCTTGGTCCCTAAGTTGTCTTCCTGCTTGACTTTTTCCCCTGCTTTTGCAACATCTGTGAGCTTAGTTTTCGCCTCTTTTGGTCCTTTGCACTGCACCTGATATAAACGCCAGGCCATTTTCTTAGAGTCACTAAATTTCCCAAATTTTCTTTTTTTCTCCTCCAATTGCAATTCCTTTGATGTTGACTCCTTTCCAGCGTGTTTGTAGGTCCTTCTTTTCTGTTTAGGCCTTCAGTGGGGATCAATGTTGGCAAGCTTTGCTGCATGTGCCTGCCCTTGGTGGCGTATGGCCTGCCTGCATTTTGATGGCTTTGACTTTGGGAAAGATTTTTAATATTTTTTTTTTTTTGTTTTTTCTACGTATTCATGCCATGTCCCTCATATCTTGCCCCCTAAGTTGTGTCTTCCTCCTTGACTTTTTCCCCTGCTTTTGCAACATCTGTGAGCTTAGTTTTGGCACCTCTTGGTCCTTTGCAATGCACCTGATATAAACCCAGGCCATTTTTTTAGAGTCAGTAATTTCCCAAATTTTCTTTTTTTCTCCTCCAGTTGCAAATCCTTTGATGTTGTCTCCATTTCAGCGTGTTTGTAAGTCCTTCTTTTCTGTTTTGGCCTTCAGTGGGGATCAATTTTGGCAAGCTTTGCTGCATGTGCCTGCCCTTTCTGGCCTATGGCCTGCCTGCATTTTGATGGCTTTGACTTCAGGAAAGATTTTTTCTTTTTTTTTTTTTTTTTTGTTTTAAGTATTCATGCCATGTCCCTCATATCTTGCCCCCTAAGTTGTGTCTTCCTCCTTGACTTTTTCCCCTGCTTTTGCAACATCTGTGAGCTTAGTTTTGGCACCTTTTGGTCCTTTGCACTGCACCTGATATAAACCCAGGCCATTTTCTTAGAGTCACTAAATTTCCCAAATTTTCTTTTTTTCTCCTCCAATTGCAATTCCTTTTATGTTGACTCCTTTCCAGCGTGTTTGTAGGTCCTTCTTTTCTGTTTAGGCCTTCAGTGGGGATCAATTTTGGCAAGCTTTGCTGCACTTGGTGGCGTATGGCCTGCCTGCATTTTGATGGCTTTGACTTTGGGAAAGATTTTTTCTTTTTTTTTTTTTTTATTGTTTTAAGTATTCATGCCATGTCCCTCATATCTTGCCCCCTAAGTTGTGTCTTCCTCCTTGACTTTTTCCCCTGCTTTTGCAACATCTGTGGGCTTAGTTTTGGCACCTTTTGGTCCTTTGCACTGCACCTGATTTCCTCACAGCCTATTTTTTGAAGAGACTAAAATTCCCGATTTTCTGATTTTTTCAATTGCATTTCATTTGAACCTATCTCCTTTCCAGTGTGTTTGTAAGCCTTTCTTTTGGGATTCGCAAGATTCCTTTTCCCTTCCCGAAAGGAAATTTCATTTCCTTTCGGGAAGGGAAAAGGAATCTTGCGATTTCAATGGGGACCAATAGAGGAATCTTTGGTGCATGTCCCTGCACTTGATGGCAGGCCATGCCTTTTGATAGCTTTGACTTTGGGAAAGATTTTTTTCTTTTTTTGGTTGCTTTCTGAAGTGTTCATGCCATGTCCCTCATGTCTTGCCCCCTAAGTTGTGTCTCCCTCCTTGACTTTTTCCCCTGCTTTTGCAACATCTGTGAGCTTAGTTTTGGCATCTTTTGGTCCTTTGCACTGCACCTGATAAAACCCCAGGCCACTTTCTAAGAGTCATTAAATTTCCCAAATTTTCTTTTTTTCTCCTCCAATTGCAATTCCTTTGATGTTGACTCCTTTCCAGCGTCTTTGTAGGTCCTTCTTTTCTGTTTTGGCCTTCAGTGGGGATCAATTTTGTCAAGATTTGCTGCATGTGCCTGCACTTGCTGGCCTATGGCGTGCCTGCATTTTGATGGCTTTGACTTTGGGATAGATTTTTTCTTTTTTTTTTTTTTTTTTATTGTTTTAAGTATTCATGCCATGTCCCTCATATCTTGCCCACTAAGTTGTGTCTTCCTCCTTGACTTTTTCCCCTGCTTTTGCAACATCTGTGAGTTTAGTTTTGGCATCTTTTGGTCCTTTGCACTGCACCTGATTAAACACCAGGCCATTTTCTTAGAGTCACTAAATTTCCCAAATTTTCTTTTTTTCTCCTCCAATTGCAATTCCTTTGATGTTGACTCCTTTCCAGCGTGTTTCTAAGTCCTTCTTTCTGTTTTGGCCTTCAGTGGGGATCAATTTTGGCAAGCTTTGCTGCATGTGCCTGCCCTTGGTGGCGTATGGCCTGCCTGCATTTTGATGGCTTTGACTTTGGGAAAGATTTTTTTCTTTTTTTTTTGTTTTTTTTGTTTTAAGTATTCATGCCATGTCCCTCATATCTTGGTCCCTAAGTTGTCTTCCTGCTTGACTTTTTCCCCTGCTTTTGCAACATCTTTGAGCTTAGTTTTGGCATCTTTTGGTCCTTTGCACTGCACCTTATATAAACCCAGGCCATTTTCTTAGAGTCACTAAATTTCCCAAATTTTCTTTTTTTCTCCTCCAATTGCAATTCCTTTGATGTTGACTCCTTTCCAACGTGTTTGTAAGTCCTTCTTTTCTGTTTTGCCTTCAGTGGGGATCAATTTTGGCAAGCTTTGCTGCATGTGCCTGCCCTTGGTGGTATATGGCCTGCCTGCATTTTGATGGCTTTGACTTTGGGAAAGATTTTTTTCTTTTTTTTTTTTTTTTTTTTTGTTTTAAGTATTCATGCCATGTCCCTCATATCTTGGTCCCTAAGTTGTCTTCCTGCTTGACTTTTCCCCCTGCTTTTGCAACATCTTTGAGCTTAGTTTTGGCATCTTTTGGTCCTTTGCACTGCACCTTATATAAACCCAGGCCATTTTCTTAGAGTCACTAAATTTCCCAAATTTTCTTTTTTTCTCCTCCAATTGCAATTCCTTTGATGTTGACTCGCGTGTTTGTAGGTCCTTCTTTTCTGTTTTGGCCTTCAGTGGGGATCAATTTTGGCAAGCTTTGCTGCATGTGCCTGCCCTTGCTGGCGTATGGCCTGCCTGCATTTTGATGGCTTTGACTTTGGGAAAGATTTTTCATTTTTTTTTGGTTTTCTTTCTTTTAAGTATTCATGCCATGTCCCTCATATCTTGCCCCCTAAGTTGTGTCTTCCTCCTTGACTTTTTCCCCTGCTTTTGCAACATCTGTGAGCTTAGTTTTGGCACCTTTTGGTCCTTTGCAATGCACCTGATATAAACCCAGGCCATTTTCTTAGAGTCACTAAATTTCCCAAATTTTCTTTTTTTCTCCTCCAATTGCAATTCCTTTGATGTTGACTCCTTTCCAGCGTGTTTGTAGGTCCTTCTTTTCTGTTTAGGCCTTCAGTGGGGATCAATGTTGGCAAGATTTGCTGCATGTGCCTGCCCTTGCTGGCGTATGGCCTGCCTGCATTTTGATGGCTTTGACTTTGGGAAAGATTTTTTCTTTTTTTTTTTTTTTTATTGTTTTAAGTATTCATGCCATGTCCCTCATATCTTGCCCCCTAAGTTGTGTCTTCCTCCTTGACTTTTTCCCCTGCTTTTGCAACATCTGTGAGCTTAGTTTTGGCATTTTTTGGTCCTTTGCACTGCACCTGATATAAACGCCAGGCCATTTTCTTAGAGTCACTAAATTTCCCAAATTTTCTTTTTTTCTCCTCCAATTGCAATTCCTTTGATGTTGACTCCTTTCCAACGTGTTTGTAAGTCCTTCTTTTCTGTTTTGCCTTCAGTGGGGATCAATTTTGGCAAGCTTTGCTGCATGTGCCTGCCCTTGGTGGTATATGGCCTGCCTGCATTTTGATGGCTTTGACTTTGGGAAAGATTTTTTTCTTTTTTTTTTTTTTTTTTTTTTTTTGTTTTAAGTATTCATGCCATGTCCCTCATATCTTGGTCCCTAAGTTGTCTTCCTGCTTGACTTTTTCCCCTGCTTTTGCAACATCTTTGAGCTTAGTTTTGGCATCTTTTGGTCCTTTGCACTGCACCTTATATAAACCCAGGCCATTTTCTTAGAGTCACTAAATTTCCCAAATTTTCTTTTTTTCTCCTCCAATTGCAATTCCTTTGATGTTGACTCCTTTCCAGCGTGTTTGTAGGTCCTTCTTTTCTGTTTTGGCCTTCAGTGGGGATCAATTTTGGCAAGCTTTGCTGCATGTGCCTGCCCTTGGTGGCGTATGGCCTGCCTGCATTTTGATGGCTTTGACTTTGGGAAAGATTTTTCATTTTTTTTTGGTTTTGTTTCTTTTAAGTATTCATGCCATGTCCCTCATATCTTGCCCCCTAAGTTGTGTCTTCCTCCTTGACTTTTTCCCCTGCTTTTGCAACATCTGTGAGCTTAGTTTTGGCACCTTTTGGTCCTTTGCACTACACCTGATATAAACCCAGGCAATTTTCTTAGAGTCACTAAATTTCCCAAATTTTCTTTTTTTCTCCTCCAATTGCAATTCCTTTGATGTTGACTCCTATCCAGCGTGTTTGTAGGTCCTTCTTTTCTGTTTAGGCCTTCAGTGGGGATCAATTTTGGCAAAATTTGCTGCATGTGCCTGCCCTTGGTGGCGTATGGCCTGCCTGCATTTTGATGGCTTTGACTTTGGGAAAGAATTTTCTTTTTTTTTTTTTTTATTGTTTTAAGTATTCATGCCATGTCCCTCATATCTTGCCCCCTGAGTTGTGTCTTCCTCCTTGACTTTTTCCCCTGCTTTTGCAACATCTGTGAGCTTAGTTTTGGCACCTTTTGGTCCTTTGCAATGCAGCTGATTTCCTCACAGCCTATTTTTTGAAGAGACTAAAATTCCCAATTTTCTGCTTTTTTCAATTGCATTTCATTTGAACCTATCTCCTTTCCAGAGTGTTTGTAAGCCTTACTTTTGGGATTCGTAAGATTCCTTTTCCCTTCCCGAAACGAAATTTCATTTCCTTTCGGGAAGGGAAAAGGAATCTTGCGATTTCAATGGGGACCAATAGAGGAATCTTTGGTGCATGTCCCTGCACTTGATGGCAGGCCATGCCTTTTGATGGCTTTGACTTTGGGAAAGATTTTTTTCTTTTTTTGGTTGTTTTCTGAAGTGTTCATGCCATGTCCCTCATATCTTGCCCCCTAAGTTGTGTCTTCCTCCTTGACTTTTTCCCCTGCTTTTGCAACATCTGTGAGATTAGTTTTGGCATCTTTTGGTCCTTTGCACTGCACCTGATAAAACCCCAGGCCATTTTCTTAGAGTCACTAAATTTCCCAAATTTTCATTTTTTCTCCTCCAATTGCAATTCCTTTGATGTTGTCTCCATTCCAGCGTGTTTGTAGGTCCTTCTTTTCTGTTTTGGCCTTCAGTGGGGATCAATTTTGGCAAGCTTTGCTGCATGTGCCTGCCCTTGGTGGCGTATGGCCTGCCTGCATTTTGATGGCTTTGACTTTGGGAAAGATTTTTTCTTTTTTTTTTTTTTTTTTGTTTTAAGTATTCATGCCATGTCCCTCATATCTTGCCCCCTAAGTTGTGTCTTCCTCCTTGACTTTTTCCCCTGCTTTTGCAACATCTTTGAGCTTAGTTTTGGCACCTCTTGGTCCTTTGCAATGCACCTGATATAAACCCAGGCCGTTTTCTTAGACTCACTAAATTTCCCAAATTTTCTTTTTTCTCCTCCAATTTCAATTCGTTTGATGTTGACTCCTTTCCAGCGTGTTTGTAAGTCCTTCTTTTCTGTTTTGCCTTCAGTGGGGATCAATTTTGGCAAGCTTTGCTGCATGTGCCTGCCCTTGGTGGCGTATGGCCTGCCTGCATTTTGATGGCTTTGACTTTGGGAAAGATTTTTTCTTTTTTTTTTTTTTTTTGTTTTAAGTATTCATGCCATGTCCCTCATATCTTGCTCCCTAAGTTGTGTCTTCCTCCTTCACTTTTTCCTCTGCTTTTCCAACCTCTGTGAGCTTAGTTTTGGCACCTTTTGGTCCTTTGCACTGCACCTGATATAAACCCAGGACATTTTTTTAGAGTCACTAAATTTACAAAATTTTCTTTTTTTCTCCTCCAATTTCAATTCGTTTGATGTTGACTCCTTTCCAGCGTGTTTGTAAGTCCTTCTTTTCTGTTTTGGCCTTCAGTGGGGATCAATTTTGTCAAGATTTGCTGCATGTGCCTGCACTTGCTGGCCTATGGCGTGCCTGCATTTTGATGGCTTTGACTTTGGGATAGATTTTTTCTTTTTTTTTTTTTTTTTATTGTTTTAAGTATTCATGCCATGTCCCTCATATCTTGCCCACTAAGTTGTGTCTTCCTCCTTGACTTTTTCCCCTGCTTTTGCAACATCTGTGAGTTTAGTTTTGGCATCTTTTGGTCCTTTGCACTGCACCTGATTAAACACCAGGCCATTTTCTTAGAGTCACTAAATTTCCCAAATTTTCTTTTTTTCTCCTCCAATTGCAATTCCTTTGATGTTGACTCCTTTCCAGCGTGTTTCTAAGTCCTTCTTTCTGTTTTGGCCTTCAGTGGGGATCAATTTTGGCAAGCTTTGCTGCATGTGCCTGCCCTTGGTGGCGTATGGCCTGCCTGCATTTTGATGGCTTTGACTTTGGGAAAGATTTTTTTCTTTTTTTTTTGTTTTTTTTGTTTTAAGTATTCATGCCATGTCCCTCATATCTTGGTCCCTAAGTTGTCTTCCTGCTTGACTTTTTCCCCTGCTTTTGCAACATCTTTGAGCTTAGTTTTGGCATCTTTTGGTCCTTTGCACTGCACCTTATATAAACCCAGGCCATTTTCTTAGAGTCACTAAATTTCCCAAATTTTCTTTTTTTCTCCTCCAATTGCAATTCCTTTGATGTTGACTCCTTTCCAACCTGTTTGTAAGTCCTTCTTTTCTGTTTTGCCTTCAGTGGGGATCAATTTTGGCAAGCTTTGCTGCATGTGCCTGCCCTTGGTGGTATATGGCCTGCCTGCATTTTGATGGCTTTGACTTTGGGAAAGATTTTTAATATTTTTTTTTTTTTTTTTTTGTTTTAAGTATTCATGCCATGTCCCTCATATCTTGGTCCCTAAGTTGTCTTCCTGCTTGACTTTTCCCCCTGCTTTTGCAACATCTTTGAGCTTAGTTTTGGCATCTTTTGGTCCTTTGCACTGCACCTTATATAAACCCAGGCCATTTTCTTAGAGTCACTAAATTTCCCAAATTTTCTTTTTTTCTCCTCCAATTGCAATTCCTTTGATGTTGACTCGCGTGTTTGTAGGTCCTTCTTTTCTGTTTTGGCCTTCAGTGGGGATCAATTTTGGCAAGCTTTGCTGCATGTGCCTGCCCTTGCTGGCGTATGGCCTGCCTGCATTTTGATGGCTTTGACTTTGGGAAAGATTTTTCATTTTTTTTTGGTTTTCTTTCTTTTAAGTATTCATGCCATGTCCCTCATATCTTGCCCCCTAAGTTGTGTCTTCCTCCTTGACTTTTTCCCCTGCTTTTGCAACATCTGTGAGCTTAGTTTTGGCACCTTTTGGTCCTTTGCAATGCACCTGATATAAACCCAGGCCATTTTCTTAGAGTCACTAAATTTCCCAAATTTTCTTTTTTTCTCCTCCAATTGCAATTCCTTTGATGTTGACTCCTTTCCAGCGTGTTTGTAGGTCCTTCTTTTCTGTTTAGGCCTTCAGTGGGGATCAATGTTGGCAAGATTTGCTGCATGTGCCTGCCCTTGCTGGCGTATGGCCTGCCTGCATTTTGATGGCTTTGACTTTGGGAAAGATTTTTTCTTTTTTTTTTTTTTTTATTGTTTTAAGTATTCATGCCATGTCCCTCATATCTTGCCCCCTAAGTTGTGTCTTCCTCCTTGACTTTTTCCCCTGCTTTTGCAACATCTGTGAGCTTAGTTTTGGCATTTTTTGGTCCTTTGCACTGCACCTGATATAAACGCCAGGCCATTTTCTTAGAGTCACTAAATTTCCCAAATTTTCTTTTTTTCTCCTCCAATTGCAATTCCTTTGATGTTGACTCCTTTCCAACGTGTTTGTAAGTCCTTCTTTTCTGTTTTGCCTTCAGTGGGGATCAATTTTGGCAAGCTTTGCTGCATGTGCCTGCCCTTGGTGGTATATGGCCTGCCTGCATTTTGATGGCTTTGACTTTGGGAAAGATTTTTTTTCTTTTTTTTTTTTTTTTTTTTTTTTGTTTTAAGTATTCATGCCATGTCCCTCATATCTTGGTCCCTAAGTTGTCTTCCTGCTTGACTTTTTCCCCTGCTTTTGCAACATCTTTGAGCTTAGTTTTGGCATCTTTTGGTCCTTTGCACTGCACCTTATATAAACCCAGGCCATTTTCTTAGAGTCACTAAATTTCCCAAATTTTCTTTTTTTCTCCTCCAATTGCAATTCCTTTGATGTTGACTCCTTTCCAGCGTGTTTGTAGGTCCTTCTTTTCTGTTTTGGCCTTCAGTGGGGATCAATTTTGGCAAGCTTTGCTGCATGTGCCTGCCCTTGGTGGCGTATGGCCTGCCTGCATTTTGATGGCTTTGACTTTGGGAAAGATTTTTCATTTTTTTTTGGTTTTGTTTCTTTTAAGTATTCATGCCATGTCCCTCATATCTTGCCCCCTAAGTTGTGTCTTCCTCCTTGACTTTTTCCCCTGCTTTTGCAACATCTGTGAGCTTAGTTTTGGCACCTTTTGGTCCTTTGCACTACACCTGATATAAACCCAGGCAATTTTCTTAGAGTCACTAAATTTCCCAAATTTTCTTTTTTTCTCCTCCAATTGCAATTCCTTTGATGTTGACTCCTATCCAGCGTGTTTGTAGGTCCTTCTTTTCTGTTTAGGCCTTCAGTGGGGATCAATTTTGGCAAAATTTGCTGCATGTGCCTGCCCTTGGTGGCGTATGGCCTGCCTGCATTTTGATGGCTTTGACTTTGGGAAAGAATTTTCTTTTTTTTTTTTTTTATTGTTTTAAGTATTCATGCCATGTCCCTCATATCTTGCCCCCTGAGTTGTGTCTTCCTCCTTGACTTTTTCCCCTGCTTTTGCAACATCTGTGAGCTTAGTTTTGGCACCTTTTGGTCCTTTGCAATGCAGCTGATTTCCTCACAGCCTATTTTTTGAAGAGACTAAAATTCCCAATTTTCTGCTTTTTTCAATTGCATTTCATTTGAACCTATCTCCTTTCCAGAGTGTTTGTAAGCCTTACTTTTGGGATTCGTAAGATTCCTTTTCCCTTCCCGAAACGAAATTTCATTTCCTTTCGGGAAGGGAAAAGGAATCTTGCGATTTCAATGGGGACCAATAGAGGAATCTTTGGTGCATGTCCCTGCACTTGATGGCAGGCCATGCCTTTTGATGGCTTTGACTTTGGGAAAGATTTTTTTCTTTTTTTGGTTGTTTTCTGAAGTGTTCATGCCATGTCCCTCATATCTTGCCCCCTAAGTTGTGTCTTCCTCCTTGACTTTTTCCCCTGCTTTTGCAACATCTGTGAGATTAGTTTTGGCATCTTTTGGTCCTTTGCACTGCACCTGATAAAACCCCAGGCCATTTTCTTAGAGTCACTAAATTTCCCAAATTTTCATTTTTTCTCCTCCAATTGCAATTCCTTTGATGTTGTCTCCATTCCAGCGTGTTTGTAGGTCCTTCTTTTCTGTTTTGGCCTTCAGTGGGGATCAATTTTGGCAAGCTTTGCTGCATGTGCCTGCCCTTGGTGGCGTATGGCCTGCCTGCATTTTGATGGCTTTGACTTTGGGAAAGATTTTTTCTTTTTTTTTTTTTTTTTTGTTTTAAGTATTCATGCCATGTCCCTCATATCTTGCCCCCTAAGTTGTGTCTTCCTCCTTGACTTTTTCCCCTGCTTTTGCAACATCTTTGAGCTTAGTTTTGGCACCTCTTGGTCCTTTGCAATGCACCTGATATAAACCCAGGCCGTTTTCTTAGACTCACTAAATTTCCCAAATTTTCTTTTTTCTCCTCCAATTTCAATTCGTTTGATGTTGACTCCTTTCCAGCGTGTTTGTAAGTCCTTCTTTTCTGTTTTGCCTTCAGTGGGGATCAATTTTGGCAAGCTTTGCTGCATGTGCCTGCCCTTGGTGGCGTATGGCCTGCCTGCATTTTGATGGCTTTGACTTTGGGAAAGATTTTTTCTTTTTTTTTTTTTTTTGTTTTAAGTATTCATGCCATGTCCCTCATATCTTGCTCCCTAAGTTGTGTCTTCCTCCTTCACTTTTTCCTCTGCTTTTCCAACCTCTGTGAGCTTAGTTTTGGCACCTTTTGGTCCTTTGCACTGCACCTGATATAAACCCAGGACATTTTTTTAGAGTCACTAAATTTACAAAATTTTCTTTTTTTCTCCTCCAATTGCAATTCGTTTGATGTTATCTCACTTCCAGCGTGTTTGTAGGTCCTTCCTTTCTGTTTTGGCCTTCAGTGGGGATCAATTTTGGCAAGCTTTGCTGCATGTGCCTGCCCTTCCTGGCGTATGGCCTGCCTGCATTTTGATGGCTTTGGCTTTGGGAAAGATTTTTTTCTTTTTTTTTTTTTTTTTTCTTTTAGGTATTCATGCCATGTCCCTCATATCTTGCCCCCTAAATTGTGTCTTCCTCCTTGACTTTTTCCCCTGCTTTTGCAACATCTGTGAGCTTAGTTTTGGCATCTTTTGGTCCTTTGCACTGCACCTGTTAAAACCCCAGGCCATTTTCTTAGAGTCACTAAATTTCCCAAATTTTCTTTTTTTCTCCTCCAATTGCAATTCCTTTGATGTTATCTCACTTCCAGCGTGTTTGTAGGTCCTTCTTTTCTGTTTTGGCCTTCAGTGGGGATCAATTTTGGCAAGATTTGCTGCATGTGCCTGCCCTTGGTGGCCTATGGCGTGCCTGCATTTTGATGGCTTTGACTTTGGGATAGATTTTTAATATTTTTTTTTTTTGTTTTTTCTACGTATTCATGCCATGTCCCTCATATCTTGCCCCCTAAGTTGTGTCTTCCTCCTTGACTTTTTCCCCTGCTTTTGCAACATCTGTGAGTTTAGTTTTGGCACCTCTTGGTCCTTTGCACTGCACCTGATATAAACCCAGGCCATTTTTTTAGAGTCAGTAATTTCCCAAATTTTCTTTTTTTCTCCTCCAGTTGCAAATCCTTTGATGTTGTCTCCATTTCAGCGTGTTTGTAAGTCCTTCTTTTCTGTTTTGGCCTTCAGTGGGGATCAATTTTGGCAAGCTTTGCTGCATGTGCCTGCCCTTTCTGGCCTATGGCCTGCCTGCATTTTGATGGCTTTGACTTCAGGAAAGATTTTTTCTTTTTTTTTTTTTTTTTTTGTTTTAAGTATTCATGCCATGTCCCTCATATCTTGCCCCCTAAGTTGTGTCTTCCTCCTTGACTTTTTCCCCTGCTTTTGCAACATCTGTGAGCTTAGTTTTGGCACCTTTTGGTCCTTTGCACTGCACCTGATATAAACCCAGGCCATTTTCTTAGAGTCACTAAATTTCCCAAATTTTCTTTTTTTCTCCTCCAATTGCAATTCCTTTGATGTTGACTCCTTTCCAGCGTGTTTGTAGGTCCTTCTTTTCTGTTTAGGCCTTCAGTGGGGATCAATGTTGGCAAGATTTGCTGCATGTGCCTGCCCTTGCTGGCGTATGGCCTGCCTGCATTTTGATGGCTTTGACTTTGGGAAAGATTTTTTCTTTTTTTTTTTTTTTATTGTTTTAAGTATTCATGCCATGTCCCTCATATCTTGCCCCCTAAGTTGTGTCTTCCTCCTTGACTTTTTCCCCTGCTTTTGCAACATCTGTGGGCTTAGTTTTGGCACCTTTTGGTCCTTTGCACTGCACCTGATTTCCTCACAGCCTATTTTTTGAAGAGACTAAAATTCCCGATTTTCTGATTTTTTCAATTGCATTTCATTTGAACCTATCTCCTTTCCAGTGTGTTTGTAAGCCTTTCTTTTGGGATTCGCAAGATTCCTTTTCCCTTCCCGAAAGGAAATTTCATTTCCTTTCGGGAAGGGAAAAGGAATCTTGCGATTTCAATGGGGACCAATAGAGGAATCTTTGGTGCATGTCCCTGCACTTGATGGCAGGCCATGCCTTTTGATAGCTTTGACTTTGGGAAAGATTTTTTTCTTTTTTTGGTTGTTTTCTGAAGTGTTCATGCCATGTCCCTCATGTCTTGCCCCCTAAGTTGTGTCTCCCTCCTTGACTTTTTCCCCTGCTTTTGCAACATCTGTGAGCTTAGTTTTGGCATCTTTTGGTCCTTTGCACTGCACCTGATAAAACCCCAGGCCACTTTCTAAGAGTCATTAAATTTCCCAAATATTCTTTTTTTCTCCTCCAATTGCAATTCCTTTGATGTTGACTCCTTTCCAGCGTCTTTGTAGGTCCTTCTTTTCTGTTTTGGCCTTCAGTGGGGATCAATTTTGTCAAGATTTGCTGCATGTGCCTGCACTTGCTGGCCTATGGCGTGCCTGCATTTTGATGGCTTTGACTTTGGGATAGATTTTTTCTTTTTTTTTTTTTTTTTATTGTTTTAAGTATTCATGCCATGTCCCTCATATCTTGCCCACTAAGTTGTGTCTTCCTCCTTGACTTTTTCCCCTGCTTTTGCAACATCTGTGAGTTTAGTTTTGGCATCTTTTGGTCCTTTGCACTGCACCTGATTAAACACCAGGCCATTTTCTTAGAGTCACTAAATTTCCCAAATTTTCTTTTTTTCTCCTCCAATTGCAATTCCTTTGATGTTGACTCACTTCCAGCGTGTTTCTAAGTCCTTCTTTCTGTTTTGGCCTTCAGTGGGGATCAATTTTGGCAAGCTTTGCTGCATGTGCCTGCCCTTGGTGGCGTATGGCCTGCCTGCATTTTGATGGCTTTGACTTTGGGAAAGATTTTTTTCTTTTTTTTTTGTTTTTTTTGTTTTAAGTATTCATGCCATGTCCCTCATATCTTGGTCCCTAAGTTGTCTTCCTGCTTGACTTTTTCCCCTGCTTTTGCAACATCTTTGAGCTTAGTTTTGGCATCTTTTGGTCCTTTGC
The DNA here is from genome assembly GCA_021963965.1 of Artemisiospiza belli. Taxonomy (NCBI): domain Eukaryota; kingdom Metazoa; phylum Chordata; class Aves; order Passeriformes; family Passerellidae; genus Artemisiospiza; species Artemisiospiza belli. Next base: position 48,937 of record JAKDEW010000455.1, read on the forward strand.
ACTGCACCTTATATAAACCCAGGCCATTTTCTTAGAGTCACTAAATTTCCCAAATTTTCTTTTTTTCTCCTCCAATTGCAATTCCTTTGATGTTGACTCCTTTCCAACGTGTTTGTAAGTCCTTCTTTTCTGTTTTGCCTTCAGTGGGGATCAATTTTGGCAAGCTTTGCTGCATGTGCCTGCCCTTGGTGGTATATGGCCTGCCTGCATTTTGATGGCTTTGACTTTGGGAAAGATTTTTTTCTTTTTTTTTTTTTTTTTTTTTTTTTGTTTTAAGTATTCATGCCATGTCCCTCATATCTTCGTCCCTAAGTTGTCTTCCTGCTTGACTTTTTCCCCTGCTTTTGCAACATCTTTGAGCTTAGTTTTGGCATCTTTTGGTCCTTTGCACTGCACCTTATATAAACCCAGGCCATTTTCTTAGAGTCACTAAATTTCCCAAATTTTCTTTTTTTCTCCTCCAATTGCAATTCCTTTGATGTTGACTCCTTTCCAGCGTGTTTGTAGGTCCTTCTTTTCTGTTTTGGCCTTCAGTGGGGATCAATTTTGGCAAGCTTTGCTGCATGTGCCTGCCCTTGGTGGCGTATGGCCTGCCTGCATTTTGATGGCTTTGACTTTGGGAAAGATTTTTCATTTTTTTTTGGTTTTGTTTCTTTTAAGTATTCATGCCATGTCCCTCATATCTTGCCCCCTAAGTTGTGTCTTCCTCCTTGACTTTTTCCCCTGCTTTTGCAACATCTGTGAGCTTAGTTTTGGCACCTTTTGGTCCTTTGCACTACACCTGATATAAACCCAGGCAATTTTCTTAGAGTCACTAAATTTCCCAAATTTTCTTTTTTTCTCCTCCAATTGCAATTCCTTTGATGTTGACTCCTATCCAGCGTGTTTGTAGGTCCTTCTTTTCTGTTTAGGCCTTCAGTGGGGATCAATTTTGGCAAAATTTGCTGCATGTGCCTGCCCTTGGTGGCGTATGGCCTGCCTGCATTTTGATGGCTTTGACTTTGGGAAAGAATTTTCTTTTTTTTTTTTTTTATTGTTTTAAGTATTCATGCCATGTCCCTCATATCTTGCCCCCTGAGTTGTGTCTTCCTCCTTGACTTTTTCCCCTGCTTTTGCAACATCTGTGAGCTTAGTTTTGGCACCTTTTGGTCCTTTGCAATGCAGCTGATTTCCTCACAGCCTATTTTTTGAAGAGACTAAAATTCCCAATTTTCTGCTTTTTTCAATTGCATTTCATTTGAACCTATCTCCTTTCCAGAGTGTTTGTAAGCCTTACTTTTGGGATTCGTAAGATTCCTTTTCCCTTCCCGAAACGAAATTTCATTTCCTTTCGGGAAGGGAAAAGGAATCTTGCGATTTCAATGGGGACCAATAGAGGAATCTTTGGTGCATGTCCCTGCACTTGATGGCAGGCCATGCCTTTTGATGGCTTTGACTTTGGGAAAGATTTTTTTCTTTTTTTGGTTGTTTTCTGAAGTGTTCATGCCATGTCCCTCATATCTTGCCCCCTAAGTTGTGTCTTCCTCCTTGACTTTTTCCCCTGCTTTTGCAACATCTGTGAGATTAGTTTTGGCATCTTTTGGTCCTTTGCACTGCACCTGATAAAACCCCAGGCCATTTTCTTAGAGTCACTAAATTTCCCAAATTTTCATTTTTTCTCCTCCAATTGCAATTCCTTTGATGTTGTCTCCATTCCAGCGTGTTTGTAGGTCCTTCTTTTCTGTTTTGGCCTTCAGTGGGGATCAATTTTGGCAAGCTTTGCTGCATGTGCCTGCCCTTGCTGGCGTATGGCCTGCCTGCATTTTGATGGCTTTGACTTTGGGAAAGATTTTTTCTTTTTTTTTTTTTTTTTTTTGTTTTAAGTATTCATGCCATGTCCCTCATATCTTGCCCCCTAAGTTGTGTCTTCCTCCTTGACTTTTTCCCCTGCTTTTGCAACATCTTTGAGCTTAGTTTTGGCATCTTTTGGTCCTTTGCACTGCACCTGTTAAAACCCCAGGCCATTTTCTTAGAGTCACTAAATTTCCCAAATTTTCTTTTTTTCTCCTCCAATTGCAATTCCTTTGATGTTATCTCACTTCCAGCGTGTTTGTAGGTCCTTCTTTTCTGTTTTGGCCTTCAGTGGGGATCAATTTTGGCAAGATTTGCTGCATGTGCCTGCACTTGCTGGCCTATGGCGTGCCTGCATTTTGATGGCTTTGACTTTGGGATAGATTTTTAATATTTTTTTTTTTTGTTTTTTCTACGTATTCATGCCATGTCCCTCATATCTTGCCCCCTAAGTTGTGTCTTCCTCCTTGACTTTTTCCCCTGCTTTTGCAACATCTGTGAGTTTAGTTTTGGCACCTCTTGGACCTTTGCAATGCACCTGATATAAACCCAGGCCATTTTTTTAGAGTCAGTAATTTCCCAAATTTTCTTTTTTTCTCCTCCAGTTGCAAATCCTTTGATGTTGTCTCCATTTCAGCGTGTTTGTAAGTCCTTCTTTTCTGTTTTGGCCTTCAGTGGGGATCAATTTTGGCAAGCTTTGCTGCATGTGCCTGCCCTTTCTGGCCTATGGCCTGCCTGCATTTTGATGGCTTTGACTTCAGGAAAGATTTTTTCTTTTTTTTTTTTTTTTTTTGTTTTAAGTATTCATGCCATGTCCCTCATATCTTGCCCCCTAAGTTGTGTCTTCCTCCTTGACTTTTTCCCCTGCTTTTGCAACATCTGTGAGCTTAGTTTTGGCACCTTTTGGTCCTTTGCACTGCACCTGATATAAACCCAGGCCATTTTCTTAGAGTCACTAAATTTCCCAAATTTTCTTTTTTTCTCCTCCAATTGCAATTCCTTTGATGTTGACTCCTTTCCAGCGTGTTTGTAGGTCCTTCTTTTCTGTTTAGGCCTTCAGTGGGGATCAATGTTGGCAAGATTTGCTGCATGTGCCTGCCCTTGCTGGCGTATGGCCTGCCTGCATTTTGATGGCTTTGACTTTGGGAAAGATTTTTTCTTTTTTTTTTTTTTTATTGTTTTAAGTATTCATGCCATGTCCCTCATATCTTGCCCCCTAAGTTGTGTCTTCCTCCTTGACTTTTTCCCCTGCTTTTGCAACATCTGTGGGCTTAGTTTTGGCACCTTTTGGTCCTTTGCACTGCACCTGATTTCCTCACAGCCTATTTTTTGAAGAGACTAAAATTCCCGATTTTCTGATTTTTTCAATTGCATTTCATTTGAACCTATCTCCTTTCCAGTGTGTTTGTAAGCCTTTCTTTTGGGATTCGCAAGATTCCTTTTCCCTTCCCGAAAGGAAATTTCATTTCCTTTCGGGAAGGGAAAAGGAATCTTGCGATTTCAATGGGGACCAATAGAGGAATCTTTGGTGCATGTCCCTGCACTTGATGGCAGGCCATGCCTTTTGATAGCTTTGACTTTGGGAAAGATTTTTTTCTTTTTTTGGTTGTTTTCTGAAGTGTTCATGCCATGTCCCTCATGTCTTGCCCCCTAAGTTGTGTCTCCCTCCTTGACTTTTTCCCCTGCTTTTGCAACATCTGTGAGCTTAGTTTTGGCATCTTTTGGTCCTTTGCACTGCACCTGATAAAACCCCAGGCCACTTTCTAAGAGTCATTAAATTTCCCAAATATTCTTTTTTTCTCCTCCAATTGCAATTCCTTTGATGTTGACTCCTTTCCAGCGTCTTTGTAGGTCCTTCTTTTCTGTTTTGGCCTTCAGTGGGGATCAATTTTGTCAAGATTTGCTGCATGTGCCTGCACTTGCTGGCCTATGGCGTGCCTGCATTTTGATGGCTTTGACTTTGGGATAGATTTTTTCTTTTTTTTTTTTTTTTTTATTGTTTTAAGTATTCATGCCATGTCCCTCATATCTTGCCCACTAAGTTGTGTCTTCCTCCTTGACTTTTTCCCCTGCTTTTGCAACATCTGTGAGTTTAGTTTTGGCATCTTTTGGTCCTTTGCACTGCACCTGATTAAACACCAGGCCATTTTCTTAGAGTCACTAAATTTCCCAAATTTTCTTTTTTTCTCCTCCAATTGCAATTCCTTTGATGTTGACTCACTTCCAGCGTGTTTCTAAGTCCTTCTTTCTGTTTTGGCCTTCAGTGGGGATCAATTTTGGCAAGCTTTGCTGCATGTGCCTGCCCTTGGTGGCGTATGGCCTGCCTGCATTTTGATGGCTTTGACTTTGGGAAAGATTTTTTTCTTTTTTTTTTGTTTTTTTTGTTTTAAGTATTCATGCCATGTCCCTCATATCTTGGTCCCTAAGTTGTCTTCCTGCTTGACTTTTTCCCCTGCTTTTGCAACATCTTTGAGCTTAGTTTTGGCATCTTTTGGTCCTTTGCACTGCACCTTATATAAACACAGGCCATTTTCTTAGAGTCACTAAATTTCCCAAATTTTCTTTTTTTCTCCTCCAATTGCAATTCCTTTGATGTTGACTCCTTTCCAACGTGTTTGTAAGTCCTTCTTTTCTGTTTTGCCTTCAGTGGGGATCAATTTTGGCAAGCTTTGCTGCATGTGCCTGCCCTTGGTGGTATATGGCCTGCCTGCATTTTGATGGCTTTGACTTTGGGAAAGATTTTTTTCTTTTTTTTTTTTTTTTTTTTTTTTTGTTTTAAGTATTCATGCCATGTCCCTCATATCTTCGTCCCTAAGTTGTCTTCCTGCTTGACTTTTTCCCCTGCTTTTGCAACATCTTTGAGCTTAGTTTTGGCATCTTTTGGTCCTTTGCACTGCACCTTATATAAACCCAGGCCATTTTCTTAGAGTCACTAAATTTCCCAAATTTTCTTTTTTTCTCCTCCAATTGCAATTCCTTTGATGTTGACTCCTTTCCAGCGTGTTTGTAGGTCCTTCTTTTCTGTTTTGGCCTTCAGTGGGGATCAATTTTGGCAAGCTTTGCTGCATGTGCCTGCCCTTGGTGGCGTATGGCCTGCCTGCATTTTGATGGCTTTGACTTTGGGAAAGATTTTTCATTTTTTTTTGGTTTTGTTTCTTTTAAGTATTCATGCCATGTCCCTCATATCTTGCCCCCTAAGTTGTGTCTTCCTCCTTGACTTTTTCCCCTGCTTTTGCAACATCTGTGAGCTTAGTTTTGGCACCTTTTGGTCCTTTGCACTACACCTGATATAAACCCAGGCAATTTTCTTAGAGTCACTAAATTTCCCAAATTTTCTTTTTTTCTCCTCCAATTGCAATTCCTTTGATGTTGACTCCTATCCAGCGTGTTTGTAGGTCCTTCTTTTCTGTTTAGGCCTTCAGTGGGGATCAATTTTGGCAAAATTTGCTGCATGTGCCTGCCCTTGGTGGCGTATGGCCTGCCTGCATTTTGATGGCTTTGACTTTGGGAAAGAATTTTCTTTTTTTTTTTTTTTATTGTTTTAAGTATTCATGCCATGTCCCTCATATCTTGCCCCCTGAGTTGTGTCTTCCTCCTTGACTTTTTCCCCTGCTTTTGCAACATCTGTGAGCTTAGTTTTGGCACCTTTTGGTCCTTTGCAATGCAGCTGATTTCCTCACAGCCTATTTTTTGAAGAGACTAAAATTCCCAATTTTCTGCTTTTTTCAATTGCATTTCATTTGAACCTATCTCCTTTCCAGAGTGTTTGTAAGCCTTACTTTTGGGATTCGTAAGATTCCTTTTCCCTTCCCGAAACGAAATTTCATTTCCTTTCGGGAAGGGAAAAGGAATCTTGCGATTTCAATGGGGACCAATAGAGGAATCTTTGGTGCATGTCCCTGCACTTGATGGCAGGCCATGCCTTTTGATGGCTTTGACTTTGGGAAAGATTTTTTTCTTTTTTTGGTTGTTTTCTGAAGTGTTCATGCCATGTCCCTCATATCTTGCCCCCTAAGTTGTGTCTTCCTCCTTGACTTTTTCCCCTGCTTTTGCAACATCTGTGAGATTAGTTTTGGCATCTTTTGGTCCTTTGCACTGCACCTGATAAAACCCCAGGCCATTTTCTTAGAGTCACTAAATTTCCCAAATTTTCATTTTTTCTCCTCCAATTGCAATTCCTTTGATGTTGTCTCCATTCCAGCGTGTTTGTAGGTCCTTCTTTTCTGTTTTGGCCTTCAGTGGGGATCAATTTTGGCAAGCTTTGCTGCATGTGCCTGCCCTTGCTGGCGTATGGCCTGCCTGCATTTTGATGGCTTTGACTTTGGGAAAGATTTTTTCTTTTTTTTTTTTTTTTTTTTGTTTTAAGTATTCATGCCATGTCCCTCATATCTTGCCCCCTAAGTTGTGTCTTCCTCCTTGACTTTTTCCCCAGCTTTTGCAACATCTTTGAGCTTAGTTTTGGCACCTCTTGGTCCTTTGCAATGCACCTGATATAAACCCAGGCCGTTTTCTTAGACTCACTAAATTTCCCAAATTTTCTTTTTTCTCCTCCAATTTCAATTCGTTTGATGTTGACTCCTTTCCAGCGTGTTTGTAAGTCCTTCTTTTCTGTTTTGCCTTCAGTGGGGATCAATTTTGGCAAGCTTTGCTGCATGTGCCTGCCCTTGGTGGCGTATGGCCTGCCTGCATTTTGATGGCTTTGACTTTGGGAAAGATTTTTTCTTTTTTTTTTTTTTTTTTGTTTTAAGTATTCATGCCATGTCCCTCATATCTTGCTCCCTAAGTTGTGTCTTCCTCCTTCACTTTTTCCTCTGCTTTTCCAACCTCTGTGAGCTTAGTTTTGGCACCTTTTGGTCCTTTGCACTGCACCTGATATAAACCCAGGACATTTTTCTAGAGTCACTAAATTTACAAAATTTTCTTTTTTTCTCCTCCAATTGCAATTCGTTTGATGTTATCTCACTTCCAGCGTGTTTGTAGGTCCTTCCTTTCTGTTTTGGCCTTCAGTGGGGATCAATTTTGGCAAGCTTTGCTGCATGTGCCTGCCCTTCCTGGCGTATGGCCTGCCTGCATTTTGATGGCTTTGGCTTTGGGAAAGATTTTTTTCTTTTTTTTTTTTTTTTTTCTTTTAGGTATTCATGCCATGTCCCTCATATCTTGCCCCCTAAATTGTGTCTTCCTCCTTGACTTTTTCCCCTGCTTTTGCAACATCTGTGAGCTTAGTTTTGGCATCTTTTGGTCCTTTGCACTGCACCTGTTAAAACCCCAGGCCATTTTCTTAGAGTCACTAAATTTCCCAAATTTTCTTTTTTTCTCCTCCAATTGCAATTCCTTTGATGTTATCTCACTTCCAGCGTGTTTGTAGGTCCTTCTTTTCTGTTTTGGCCTTCAGTGGGGATCAATTTTGGCAAGATTTGCTGCATGTGCCTGCACTTGCTGGCCTATGGCGTGCCTGCATTTTGATGGCTTTGACTTTGGGATAGATTTTTTCTTTTTTTTTTTTTTTTCTGTTTTTAGTATTCATGCCATGTCCCTCATATCTTGCCCCCTAAGTTGTGTCTTCCTCCTTGACTTTTTCCCCTGCTTTTGCAACATCTGTGAGCTTAGTTTTGGCATCTTTTGGTCCTTTGCACTGCACCTGATTAAACACCAGGCCATTTTCTTAGAGTCACTAAATTTCCCAAATTTTCTTTTTTTCTCCTCCAATTGCAATTCCTTTGATGTTGACTCCTTTCCAGCGTGTTTGTAGGTCCTTCTTTTCTGTTTTGGCCTTCAGTGGGGATCAATTTTGGCAAGCTTTGCTGCATGTGCCTGCCCTTTCTGGCGTATGGCCTGCCTGCATTTTGATGGCTTTGACTTTGGGAAAGACTTTTTTCTTTTTTTTTTTTTTTGGTTTGTTTTAAGTATTTGTGCCATGTCCCTCATATCTTGCTCCCTAAGTTGTGTCTTCCTCCTTGACTTTTTCCCCTGCTTTTGCAACATCTGTGAGCTTAGTTTTGGCACCTTTTGGTCCTTTGCAATGCACCTGATATAAACCCAGGCCATTTTCTTAGAGTCACTAAATTTCCCAAATTTTCTATTTTCTCCTCCAATTGCAATTCCTTTGATGTTGACTCCTTTCCAGTGTGTTTGTAAGTCCTTCTTTTCTGTTTTGCCTTCAGTGGGGATCAATTTTGGCAAGCTTTGCTGCATGTGCCTGCCCTTGCTGGCGTATGGCCTGCCTGCATTTTGATGGCTTTGACTTTGGGAAAGATTTTTTCTTTTTTTTTTTTTTTATTGTTTTAAGTATTCATGCCATGTCCCTCATATCTTGCCCCCTAAGTTGTGTCTTCCTCCTTGACTTTTTCCCCTGCTTTTGCAACATCTGTGGGCTTAGTTTTGGCACCTTTTGGTCCTTTGCACTGCACCTGATTTCCTCACAGCCTATTTTTTGAAGAGACTAAAATTCCCGATTTTCTGATTTTTTCAATTGCATTTCATTTGAACCTATCTCCTTTCCAGTGTGTTTGTAAGCCTTTCTTTTGGGATTCGCAAGATTCCTTTTCCCTTCCCGAAAGGAAATTTCATTTCCTTTCGGGAAGGGAAAAGGAATCTTGCGATTTCAATGGGGACCAATAGAGGAATCTTTGGTGCATGTCCCTGCACTTGATGGCAGGCCATGCCTTTTGATAGCTTTGACTTTGGGAAAGATTTTTTTCTTTTTTTGGTTGTTTTCTGAAGTGTTCATGCCATGTCCCTCATATCTTGCCCCCTAAGTTGTGTCTTCCTCCTTGACTTTTTCCCCTGCTTTTGCAACATCTGTGAGCTTAGTTTTTGCATCTTTTGGTCCTTTGCACTGCACCTGTTAAAACCCCAGGCCATTTTCTTAGAGTCACTAAATTTCCCAAATTTTCTTTTTTTCTCCTCCAATTGCAATTCCTTTGATGTTATCTCACTTCCAGCGTGTTTGTAGGTCCTTCTTTTCTGTTTTGGCCTTCAGTGGGGATCAATTTTGTCAAGATTTGCTGCATGTGCCTGCACTTGCTGGCCTATGGCGTGCCTGCATTTTGATGGCTTTGACTTTGGGATAGATTTTTTCTTTTTTTTTTTTTTTTTCTGTTTTTAGTATTCATGCCATGTCCCTCATATCTTGCCCCCTAAGTTGTGTCTTCCTCCTTGACTTTTTCCCCTGCTTTTGCAACATCTGTGAGTTTAGTTTTGGCATCTTTTGGTCCTTTGCACTGCACCTGATTAAACCCCAGGCCATTTTCTTAGAGTCACTAAATTTCCCAAATTTTCTTTTTTTCTCCTCCAATTGCAATTCCTTTGATGTTGACTCCTTTCCAGCGTGTTTGTAGGTCCTTCTTCTCTGTTTTGCCTTCAGTGGGGATCAATTTTGGCAAGCTTTGCTGCATGTGCCTGCCCTTGGTGGCGTACGGCCTGCCTGCATTTTGATGGCTTTGACTTTGGGAAAGATTTGTTCTTTTTTTTTTTTTTTTATTGCTGTAAGTATTCATGCCATGTCCCTCATATCTTGCCCCCTAAGTTCTGTCTTCCTCCTTGACTTTTTCCCCTGCTTTTGCAACATCTGTGAACTTAGTTTATGCATCTTTTGGTCCTTTGCACTGCACCTGATATAAACCCAGGCCATTTTCTTAGAGTCACTGAATCTCCCAAATTTTCTTTTTTTTTCCTCCAATTGCAATTCCTTTGATGGTGTCTCCATTCCAGCGTGTTTGCAAGTCCTTCTTTTCTGTTTTAGCCTTCAGTGGGGATCAATTTTGGCAAGCTTTGCTGCATGTGCCTGCCCTTCCTGGCGTATGGCGTGCCTGCATTTTGATGGCTTTGACTTTGGGATAGATTTTTTCTTTTTTTTTTTTTTTTCTGTTTTTAGTATTCATGCCATGTCCCTCATATCTTGCTCCCTAAGTTGTGCCTTCCTCCTTGACTTTTTCCCCTGCTTTTGCAACATCTGTGAGCTTAGTTTTGGCACCTTTTGGTCCTTTGCACTGCACCTGATTTCCTCACAGCCTATTTTTTGAAGAGACTAAAATTCCCGATTTTCTGCTTTTTTCTATTGCATTTCATTTGAACCTATCTCCTTTCCAGTGTGTTTGTAAGCCTTTCTTTTGGGATTCGCAAGATTCCTTTTCCCTTCCCGAAAGGAAATTTCATTTCCTTTCGGGAAGGGAAAAGGAATCTTGCGATTTCAATGGGGACCAATGGAGGAATCTTTGGTGCATGTCCCTGCACTTGATGGCAGGCCATGCCTTTTGATGGCTTTGACTTTGGGAAAGATTTTTTTCTTTTTTTGGTTGTTTTCTGAAGTGTTCATGCCATGTCCCTCATGTCTTGCCCCCTAAGTTGTGTCTCCCTCCTTGACTTTTTCCCCTGCTTTTGCAACATCTGTGAGCTTAGTTTTGGCATCTTTTGGTCCTTTGCACTGCACCTGATAAAACCCCAGGCCACTTTCTAAGAGTCATTAAATTTCCCAAATTTTCTTTTTTTCTCCTCCAATTGCAATTCCTTTGATGTTGTCTCCTTTCCAGCGTGTTTGTAGGTCCTTCTTTTCTGTTTTGGCCTTCAGTGGGGATCAATTTTGGCAAGATTTGCTGCATGTGCCTGCACTTGCTGGCCTATGGCGTGCCTGCATTTTGATGGCTTTGACTTTGGGATAGATTTTTTCTTTTTTTTTTTTTTTTCTGTTTTTAGTATTCATGCCATGTCCCTCATATCTTGCCCCCTAAGTTGTGTCTTCCTCCTTGACTTTTTCCCCTGCTTTTGCAACATCTGTGAGTTTAGTTTTGGCATCTTTTGGTCCTTTGCACTGCACCTGATTAAACACCAGGCCATTTTCTTAGAGTCACTAAATTTCCCAAATTTTCTTTTTTTCTCCTCCAATTGCAATTCCTTTGATGTTGACTCCTTTCCAGCGTGTTTGTAGGTCCTTCTTTTCTGTTTTGGCCTTCAGTGGGGATCAATTTTGGCAAGCTTTGCTGCATGTGCCTGCCCTTGCTGGCGTATGGCCTGCCTGCATTTTGATGGCTTTGACTTTGGGAAAGACTTTTTTCTTTTTTTTTTTTTTTGGTTTGTTTTAAGTATTTGTGCCATGTCCCTCATATCTTGCTCCCTAAGTTGTGTCTTCCTCCTTGACTTTTTCCCCTGCTTTTGCAACATCTGTGAGCTTAGTTTTGGCACCTTTTGGTCCTTTGCAATGCACCTGATATAAACCCAGGCCATTTTCTTAGAGTCACTAAATTTCCCAAATTTTCTTTTTTTCTCCTCCAATTGCAATTCCTTTGATGTTGACTCCTTTCCAGTGTGTTTGTAAGTCCTTCTTTTCTGTTTTGCCTTCAGTGGGGATCAATTTTGGCAAGCTTTGCTGCATGTGCCTGCCCTTGCTGGCGTATGGCCTGCCTGCATTTTGATGGCTTTGACTTTGGGAAAGATTTTTTCTTTTTTTTTTTTTTTTTTTTGTTTTAAGTATTCATGCCATGTCCCTCATATCTTGCCCCCTAAGTTGTGTCTTCCTCCTTGACTTTTTCCCCTGCTTTTGCAACATCTGTGAGCTTAGTTTTGGCACCTTTTAATCCTTTGCAATGCACCTGATATAAACCCAGGCCATTTTCTTAGAGTCACTAAATTTCTCAAATTTTCTTTTTTTCACCTCCAATTGCAATTCCTTTGATGTTGACTCCTTTCCAGCGTGTTTGTAGGTCCTTCTTTTCTGTTTAGGCCTTCAGTGGGGATCAATGTTGGCAAGCTTTGCTGCATGTGCCTGCCCTTGCTGGCGTATGGCCTGCCTGCATTTTGATGGCTTTGACTTTGGGAAAGATTTTTTCTTTTTTTTTTTTTTTATTGTTTTAAGTATTCATGCCATGTCCCTCATATCTTGCCCCCTAAGTTGTGTCTTCCTCCTTGACTTTTTCCCCTGCTTTTGCAACATCTGTGGGCTTAGTTTTGGCACCTTTTGGTCCTTTGCAATGCAGCTGATTTCCTCACAGCCTATTTTTTAAAGAGACTAAAATTCCCAATTTTCTGCTTTTTTCAATTGCATTTCATTGGAACCTATCTCCTTTCCAGAGTGTTTGTAAGCCTTTCTTTTGGGATTCGCAAGATTCCTTTTCCCTTCCCAAAAGGAAATTTCATTTCCTTTCGGGAAGGGAAAAGGAATCTTGCCATTTCAATGGGGACCAATAGAGGAATCTTTGGTGCATGTCCCTGCACTTGATGGCAGGCCATGCCTTTTGATGGCTTTGACTGTGAAAAAGATTTTTTTCTTTTTTTGGTTGTTTTCTGAAGTGTTCATGCCATGTCCCTCATATCTTGTCCCCTAAGTTGTGTCTTCCTCCTTGACTTTTTCCCCTGCTTTTGCAACATCTGTGAGCTTAGTTTTGGCATCTTTTGGTCTTTTGCACTGCACCTGATAAAACCCCAGGCCACTTTCTAAGGGTCATGAAATTTCCCAAATTTTCTTTTTTTCTCCTCCAATTTCAATTCGTTTGATGTTATCTCACTTCCAGCGTGTTTGTAAGTCCTTCTTTTCTGTTTTGCCTTCAGTGGGGATCAATTTTGGCAAGCTTTGCTGCATGTGCCTGCCCTTGGTGGCGTATGGCCTGCCTGCATTTTGATGGCTTTGACTTTGGGAAAGATTTTTTCTTTTTTTTTTTTTTTTTGTTTTAAGTATTCATGCCATGTCCCTCATATCTTTCTCCCTAAGTTGTGTCTTCCTCCTTCACTTTTTCCTCTGCTTTTGCAACCTCTGTGAGCTTAGTTTTGGCACCTTTTGGTCCTTTGCACTGCATCTGATATAAACCCAGGCCATTTTTTTAGAGTCACTAAATTTCCAAAATTTTCATTTTTTCTCCTCCAATTGCAATTCCTTTGATGTTATCTCACTTCCAGCGTGTTTGTAGGTCCTTCTTTTCTGTTTTGGCCTTCAGTGGGGATCAATTTTGGCAAGCTTTGCTGCATGTGCCTGCCCTTGGTGGCATATGGCCTGCCTGCATTTTGATGGCTTTGACTTTGGGAAAGATTTTTAATTTTTTTTTGTTTTTGTTTTTTCTAAGTATTCATGCCATGTCCCTCATATCTTGCCCCCTAAGTTGTGTCTTCCTCCTTCACTTTTTCCCCTGCTTTTGCAACATCTGTGAGCTTAATTTTGCCACCTTTTGGTCCTTTGCAATGCAGCTGATTTCCTCACAGCCTATTTTTTGAAGAGACTAAAATTCCCGATTTTCTGCTTTTTTCAGTTGCATTTCATTTGAACCTATCTCCTTTCCAGAGTGTTTGTAAGCCTTTCTTTTGGGATTCGCAAGATTCCTTTTCCCTTCCCGAAAGGAAATTTCATTTCCTTTCGGGAAGTGAAAAGGAATCTTGCGATTTCAATGGGGACCAATTGAGGAATCTTTGGTGCATGTCCCTGCACTTGATAGCAGGCCATGCCTTTTGATGGCTTTGACTTTGGGAAAGATTTTTTTCTTTTTTTGGTTGTTTTCTGAAGTGTTCATGCCATGTCCCTCATATCTTGCCCCCTAAATTGTGTCTTCCTCCTTGACTTTTTCCCCTGCTTTTGCAACATCTGTGAGCTTAGTTTTGGCACCTTTTGGTCCTTTGCACTGCATCTGATATAAACCCAGGCCATTTTCTTAGAGTCACTAAATTTCCCAAATTTTCTTTTTTTCTCCTCCAATTGCAATTCCTTTGATGTTGACTCCTTTCCAGCGTGTTTGTAAGTCCTTCTTTTCTGTTTTGCCTTCAGTGGGGATCAATTTTGGCAAAGTTTGCTGCATGTGCCTGCCCTTGGTGGCGTATGGCCTGCCTGCATTTTGATGGCTTTGACTTTGGGAAAGAATTTTCTTTTTTTTTTTTTTTTTATTGTTTTAAGTATTCATGCCATGTCCCTCATATCTTGCCCCCTGAGTTGTGTCTTCCTCCTTGACTTTTTCCCCTGCTTTTGCAACATCTGTGAGCTTAGTTTTGGCACCTTTTGGTCCTTTGCAATGCAGCTGATTTCCTCACAGCCTATTTTTTAAAGAGACTAAAATTCCCGATTTTCTGCTTTTTTCAATTGCATTTCACTTGAACCTATCTCCTTTCCAGAGTGTTTGTAAGCCTTACTTTTGGGATTCGTAAGATTCCTTTTCCCTTCCCGAAAGGAAATTTCATTTCCTTTCGGGAAGGGAAAAGGAATCGTGTGATTTCAATGGGGACCAATAGAGGAATCTTTGGTGCATGTCCCTGCACTTGATGGCAGGCCATGCCTTTTGATGGCTTTGACTTTGAAAAAGATTTTTTTCTATTTTTGGTTGTTTTCTGAAGTGTTCATGCCATGTCCCTCATATCTTGCCCCCTAAGTTGTGTCTTCCTCCTTGACTTTTTCCCCTGCTTTTGCAACATCTGTGAGCTTAGTTTTGGCATCATTTGGTCCTTTGCACTGCACCTGATATAAACCCAGGCCGTTTTCTTAGACTTACTAAATTTCCCAAATTTTCTTTTTTCTCCTCCAATTTCAATTCGTTTGATGTTATCTCACTTCCAGCGTGTTTGTTAGTCCTTCTTTTCTGTTTTGGCCTTCAGTGGGGATCAATTTTGGCAAGCTTTGCTGCATGTGCCTGCCCTTGCTGGCCTATGGCCTGCCTGCATTTTGATGGCTTTGACTTTGGGAAAGATTTTTTCTTTTTTTTTTCTTTTTTGTTTTAAGTATTCATGCCATGTCCCTCATATCTTGCCCCCTAAGTTGTGTCTTCCTCCTTGACTTTTTCCCCTGCTTTTGCAACATCTGTGAGCTTAGTTTTGGCACCTTTTGGTCCTTTGCAATGCAGCTGATTTCCTCACAGCTTATTTTTTGAAGAGACGATAAGTCCCGATTTTCTGCTTTTTTCAATTGCATTTCATTTGAACCTATCTCCTTTCCAGAGTGTTTGTAAGCCTTTCTTTTGGGATTCGCAAGATTCCTTTTCCCTTCCCGAAACGAAATTTCATTTTCTTTCGGGAAGGGAAAAGGAATCTTGCGATTTCAATGGGGACCAATAGAGGAATCTTTGGTGCATGTCCCTGCACTTGATGGCAGGCCATGCCTTTTGATGGGTTAGACTTTGGGAAAGATTTTTTCTTTTTTTGGTTGTTTTCTGAAGTGTTCATGCCATGTCCCTCATATCTTGCCCCCTAAGTTGTGTCTTCCTCCTTGACTTTTTCCCCTGCTTTTGCAACATCTGTGAGCTTAGTTTTGGCACCTTTTGGTCCTTTGCAATGCACCTGATATAAACCCAGGCCATTTTCTTAGAGTCACTAAATTTCCCAAATTTTCTTTTTTTCTCCTCCAATTGCAATTCCTTTGATGGTGTCTCCATTCCTGCGTGTTTGTAAGTCCTTCTTTTCTGTTTTGGCCTTCAGTGGGGATCAATTTTGGCAAGCTTTGCTGCATGTGCCTGCCCTTGCTGGCCTATGGCCTGCCTGCATTTTGATGGCTTTGACTTTGGGAAAGATTTTTTCTTTTTTTTTTCTTTTTTGTTTTAAGTATTCATGCCATGTCCCTCATATCTTGCCCCCTAAGTTGTGTCTTCCTCCTTGACTTTTTCCCCTGCTTTTGCAACATCTGTGAGCTTAGTTTTGGCATCTTTTGGTCCTTTGCAATGCACCTGATATAAACCCAGTGCAATTTTCTTAGAGTCACTAAATTTCCCTACTTTTCTTTTTTCTCCTCCAATTTCAATTCGTTTGATGTTATCTCACTTCCAGCGTGTTTGTAGGTCCTTTTTTCTGTTTTGGCCTTCAGTGGGGATCAATTTTGGCAAGCTTTGCTGCATGTGCCTGCACTTGCTGGCCTATGGCGTGCCTGCATTTTGATGGCTTTGACTTTTGGGATAGATTTTTTCTTTTTTTTTTTATTATTTTAAGTATTCATGCCATGTCCCTCATATCTTGCCCCCTAAGTTGTGTCTTCCTCCTTGACTTTTCCCCTGCTTTTGCAACATCTGTGAGCTTAGTTTTGGCACCTTTTGGTCCTTTGCAATGCACCTGATATAAAACCAGGCCATTTTCTTAGAGTCACTAAATTTCCCAAATTTTCAATTGCATTTCATTTTTCTCCTCCAATTGCAATTCCTTTTATGTTGACTCCTTTCCAACGTGTTTGTAAGTCCTTCTTTTCCGTTTTGCCTTCAGTGGGGATCAATTTTGGCAAGCTTTGCTGCATGTGCCTGCCCTAGCTGGCGTATGGCCTGCCTGCATTTTGATGGCTTTGACTTTGGGAAAGATTTTTTTCTTTTTTTTTTTTTTTTTTTGTTTTAAGTATTCATGCCATGTCCCTCATATCTTGCCCTCTAAGTTGTCTTCCTGCATGACTTTTTCCCCTGCTTTTGCAACATCTGTGAGCTTAGTTTTGGCATCTTTTGGTCCTTTGCACTGCACCTGATATAAACCCAGGCCGTTTTCTTAGACTTACTAAATTTCCCAAATTTTCTTTTTTCTCCTCCAATTTCAATTCGTTTGATGTTATCTCACTTCCAGCGTGTTTGTTAGTCCTTCTTTTCTGTTTTGGCGTTCAGTGGGGATCAATTTTGGCAAGCTTTGCTGCATGTGCCTGCCCTTGGTGGCGTATGGCCTGCCTGCATTTTGATGGCTTTGACTTTGGGAAAGATTTTTAATATTTTTTTTTTTTGTTTTTTCTACGTATTCATGCCATGTCCCTCATATCTTGCCCCCTAAGTTGTGTCTTCCTCCTTGACTTTTTCCCCTGCTTTTGCAACATCTGTGAGCTTAGTTTTGGCACCTCTTGGTCCTTTGCAATGCACCTGATATAAACCCAGGCCATTTTTTTAGAGTCAGTAATTTCCCAAATTTTCTTTTTTTCTCCTCCAGTTGCAAATCCTTTGATGTTGTCTCCATTTCAGCGTGTTTGTAAGTCCTTCTTTTCTGTTTTGGCCTTCAGTGGGGATCAATTTTGGCAAGCTTTGCTGCATGTGCCTGCCCTTGCTGGCGTATGGCCTGCCTGCATTTTGATGGCTTTGACTTTGGGAAAGATTTTTTCATTTTTTTTTGGTTTTCTTTCTTTTAAGTATTCATGCCATGTCCCTCATATCTTGCCCCCTAAGTTGTGTCTTCCTCCTTGACTTTTTCCCCCTGCTTTTGCAACATCTGTGAGCTTAGTTTTGGCACCTTTTGGTCCTTTGCACTGCACCTGATATAAACCCAGGCCATTTTCTTAGAGTCACTAAATTTCCCAAATTTTCTTTTTTTCTCCTCCAATTGCAATTCCTTTGATGTTGACTCCTTTCCAGCGTGTTTGTAGGTCCTTCTTTTCTGTTTAGGCCTTCAGTGGGGATCAATGTTGGCAAGATTTGCTGCATGTGCCTGCCCTTGCTGGCGTATGGCCTGCCTGCATTTTGATGGCTTTGACTTTGGGAAAGATTTTTTCTTTTTTTTTTTTTTTATTGTTTTAAGTATTCATGCCATGTCCCTCATATCTTGCCCCCTAAGTTGTGTCTTCCTCCTTGACTTTTTCCCCTGCTTTTGCAACATCTGTGAGCTTAGTTTTGGCACCTTTTGGTCCTTTGCACTGCACCTGATTTCCTCACAGCCTATTTTTTGAAGAGACTAAAATTCCCGATTTTCTGATTTTTTCAATTGCATTTCATTTGAACCTATCTCCTTTCCAGTGTGTTTGTAAGCCTTTCTTTTGGGATTCGCAAGATTCCTTTTCCCTTCCCAAAAGGAAATTTCATTTCCTTTCGGGAAGGGAAAAGGAATCTTGCGATTTCAATGGGGACCAATAGAGGAATCTTTGGTGCATGTCCCTGCACTTGATGGCAGGCCATGCCTTTTGATAGCTTTGACTTTGGGAAAGATTTTTTTCTTTTTTTGGTTGTTTTCTGAAGTGTTCATGCCATGTCCCTCATGTCTTGCCCCCTAAGTTGAGTCTCCCTCCTTGACTTTTTCCCCTGCTTTTGCAACATCTGTGAGCTTAGTTTTGGCATCTTTTGGTCCTTTGCACTGCACCTGATAAAACCCCAGGCCACTTTCTAAGAGTCATTAAATTTCCCAAATTTTCTTTTTTTCTCCTCCAATTGCAATTCCTTTGATGTTGACTCCTTTCCAGCGTGTTTGTAGGTCCTTCTTTTCTGTTTTGGCCTTCAGTGGGGATCAATTTTGTCAAGATTTGCTGCATGTGCCTGCACTTGCTGGCCTATGGCGTGCCTGCATTTTGATGGCTTTGACTTTGGGATAGATTTTTTCTTTTTTTTTTTTTTTTTATTGTTTTAAGTATTCATGCCATGTCCCTCATATCTTGCCCTCTAAGTTGTGTCTTCCTCCTTGACTTTTTCCCCTGCTTTTGCAACATCTGTGAGTTTAGTTTTCGCCTCTTTTGGTCCTTTGCACTGCACCTGATATAAACCCATGCCATTTTCTTAGAGTCACTAAATTTCCCAAATTTTCTTTTTTTCACCTCCAATTGCAATTCCTTTGATGTTGACTCCTTTCCAGCGTGTTTGTAGGTCCTTCTTTTCTGTTTAGGCCTTCAGTGGGGATCAATGTTGGCAAGCTTTGCTGCATGTGCCTGCCCTTGGTGGCGTATGGCCTGCCTGCATTTTGATGGCTTTGACTTTGGGAAAGATTTTTTCTTTTTTTTTTTTTTTATTGTTTTAAGTATTCATGCCATGTCCCTCATATCTTGCCCCCTAAGTTGTGTCTTCCTCCTTGACTTTTTCCCCTGCTTTTGCAACATCTGTGGGCTTAGTTTTGGCACCTTTTGGTCCTTTGCAATGCAGCTGATTTCCTCACAGCCTATTTTTTAAAGAGACTAAAATTCCCAATTTTCTGCTTTTTTCAATTGCATTTCATTGGAACCTATCTCCTTTCCAGAGTGTTTGTAAGCCTTTCTTTTGGGATTCGCAAGATTCCTTTTCCCTTCCCAAAAGGAAATTTCATTTCCTTTCGGGAAGGGAAAAGGAATCTTGCGATTTCAATGGGGACCAATAGAGGAATCTTTGGTGCATGTCCCTGCACTTGATGGCAGGCCATGCCTTTTGATGGCTTTGACTGTGAAAAAGATTTTTTTCTTTTTTTGGTTGTTTTCTGAAGTGTTCATGCCATGTCCCTCATATCTTGTCCCCTAAGTTGTGTCTTCCTCCTTGACTTTTTCCCCTGCTTTTGCAACATCTGTGAGCTTAGTTTTGGCATCTTTTGGTCTTTTGCACTGCACCTGATAAAACCCCAGGCCACTTTCTAAGGGTCATGAAATTTCCCAAATTTTCTTTTTTCTCCTCCAATTTCAATTCGTTTGATGTTATCTCACTTCCAGCGTGTTTGTAAGTCCTTCTTTTCTGTTTTGCCTTCAGTGGGGATCAATTTTGGCAAGCTTTGCTGCATGTGTCTGCCCTTGGTGGCGTATGGCCTGCCTGCATTTTGATGGCTTTGACTTTGGGAAAGATTTTTTCTTTTTTTTTTTTTTTTTGTTTTAAGTATTCATGCCATGTCCCTCATATCTTTCTCCCTAAGTTGTGTCTTCCTCCTTCACTTTTTCCTCTGCTTTTGCAACCTCTGTGAGCTTAGTTTTGGCACCTTTTGGTCCTTTGCACTGCATCTGATATAAACCCAGGCCATTTTTTTAGAGTCACTAAATTTCCAAAATTTTCATTTTTTCTCCTCCAATTGCAATTCCTTTGATGTTATCTCACTTCCAGCGTGTTTGTAGGTCCTTCCTTTCTGTTTTGGCCTACAGTGGGGATCAATTTTGGCAAGCTTTGCTGCATGTGCCTGCCCTTGGTGGCGAATGGCCTGCCTGCATTTTGATGGCTTTGACTTTTGGAAAGATTTTTTTCTTTTTTTCTTTTTTTTTTCATTTTACGTATTCCTGCCATGTCCCTCATATCTTGGTCCCTAATTTGTCTTCCTCCTAGACTTTTTCCCCTGCTTTTGCAACTTCTGTGAGCTTAGTTTTGGCACCTTTTGGTCCTTTGCACTGCACCTGATATAAACCCAGGCCATTTTCTTAGAGTCACTAAATTTCCCAAATTTTCTTTTTTTCTCCTCCAATTGCAATTCCTTTGATGTTGACTCCTTTCTAGCGTGTTTGTAGGTCCTTCTTTTCTGTTTTGGCCTTCAGTGGGGATCAATTTTGGCAAGCTTTGCTGCATGTGCCTGCCCTTGGTGGCATATGGCCTGCCTGCATTTTGATGGCTTTGACTTTGGGAAAGATTTTTAATTTTTTTTTGTTTTTGTTTTTTCTAAGTATTCATGCCATGTCCCTCATATCTTGCCCCCTAAGTTGTGTCTTCCTCCTTCACTTTTTCCCCTGCTTTTGCAACATCTGTGAGCTTAATTTTGCCACCTTTTGGTCCTTTGCAATGCAGCTGATTTCCTCACAGCCTATTTTTTGAAGAGACTAAAATTCCCGATTTTCTGCTTTTTTCAGTTGCATTTCATTTGAACCTATCTCCTTTCCAGAGTGTTTGTAAGCCTTTCTTTTGGGATTCGCAAGATTCCTTTTCCCTTCCCGAAAGGAAATTTCATTTCCTTTCGGGAAGTGAAAAGGAATCTTGCGATTTCAATGGGGACCAATAGAGGAATCTTTGGTGCATGTCCCTGCACTTGATGGCAGGCCATGCCTTTTGATGGCTTTGACTTTGGGAAAGATTTTTTTCTTTTTTTGGTTGTTTTCTGAAGTGTTCATGCCATGTCCCTCATATCTTGCCCCCTAAATTGTGTCTTCCTCCTTGACTTTTTCCCCTGCTTTTGCAACATCTGTGAGCTTAGTTTTGGCACCTTTTGGTCCTTTGCACTGCATCTGATATAAACCCAGGCCATTTTCTTAGAGTCACTAAATTTCCCAAATTTTCTTTTTTTCTCCTCCAATTGCAATTCCTTTGATGTTGACTCCTTTCCAGCGTGTTTGTAAGTCCTTCTTTTCTGTTTTGCCTTCAGTGGGGATCAATTTTGGCAAAGTTTGCTGCATGTGCCTGCCCTTGGTGGCGTATGGCCTGCCTGCATTTTGATGGCTTTGACTTTGGGAAAGAATTTTCTTTTTTTTTTTTTTTATTGTTTTAAGTATTCATGCCATGTCCCTCATATCTTGCCCCCTGAGTTGTGTCTTCCTCCTTGACTTTTTCCCCTGCTTTTGCAACATCTGTGAGCTTAGTTTTGGCACATTTTGGTCCTTTGCAATGCCGCTGATTTCCTCACAGCCTATTTTTTAAAGAGACTAAAATTCCCAATTTTCTGCTTTTTTCAATTGCATTTCACTTGAACCTATCTCCTTTCCAGAGTGTTTGTAAGCCTTACTTTTGGGATTCGTAAGATTCCTTTTCCCTTCCCGAAAGGAAATTTCATTTCCTTTCGGGAAGGGAAAAGGAATCTTGTGATTTCAATGGGGACCAATAGAGGAATCTTTGGTGCATGTCCCTGCACTTGATGGCAGGCCATGCCTTTTGATGGCTTTGACTTTGAAAAAGATTTTTTTCTATTTTTGGTTGTTTTCTGAAGTGTTCATGCCATGTCCCTCATATCTTGCCCCCTAAGTTGTGTCTTCCTCCTTGACTTTTTCCCCTGCTTTTGCAACATCTGTGAGCTTAGTTTTGGCATCTTTTGGTCCTTTGCACTGCACCTGATATAAACCCAGGCCGTTTTCTTAGACTTACTAAATTTCCCAAATTTTCTTTTTTCTCCTCCAATTTCAATTCGTTTGATGTTATCTCACTTCCAGCGTGTTTGTTAGTCCTTCTTTTCTGTTTTGGCCTTCAGTGGGGATCAATTTTGGCAAGCTTTGCTGCATGTGCCTGCCCTTGCTGGCCTATGGCCTGCCTGCATTTTGATGGCTTTGACTTTGGGAAAGATTTTTTCTTTTTTTTTTCTTTTTTGTTTTAAGTATTCATGCCATGTCCCTCATATCTTGCCCCCTAAGTTGTGTCTTCCTCCTTGACTTTTTCCCCTGCTTTTGCAACATCTGTGAGCTTAGTTTTGGCACCTTTTGGTCCTTTGCAATGCAGCTGATTTCCTCACAGCTTATTTTTTGAAGAGACGATAAGTCCCGATTTTCTGCTTTTTTCAATTGCATTTCATTTGAACCTATCTCCTTTCCAGAGTGTTTGTAAGCCTTTCTTTTGGGATTCGCAAGATTCCTTTTCCCTTCCCGAAACGAAATTTCATTTTCTTTCGGGAAGGGAAAAGGAATCTTGCGATTTCAATGGGGACCAATAGAGGAATCTCTGGTGCATGTCCCTGCACTTGATGGCAGGCCATGCCTTTTGATGGGTTAGACTTTGGGAAAGATTTTTTCTTTTTTTGGTTGTTTTCTGAAGTGTTCATGCCATGTCCCTCATATCTTGCCCCCTAAGTTGTGTCTTCCTCCTTGACTTTTTCCCCTGCTTTTGCAACATCTGTGAGCTTAGTTTTGGCACCTTTTGGTCCTTTGCAATGCACCTGATATAAACCCAGGCCATTTTCTTAGAGTCACTAAATTTCCCAAATTTTCTTTTTTTCTCCTCCAATTGCAATTCCTTTGATGGTGTCTCCATTCCTGCGTGTTTGTAAGTCCTTCTTTTCTGTTTTGGCCTTCAGTGGGGATCAATTTTGGCAAGCTTTGCTGCATGTGCCTGCCCTTGCTGGCCTATGGCCTGCCTGCATTTTGATGGCTTTGACTTTGGGAAAGATTTTTTCTTTTTTTTTTCTTTTTTGTTTTAAGTATTCATGCCATGTCCCTCATATCTTGCCCCCTAAGTTGTGTCTTCCTCCTTGACTTTTTCCCCTGCTTTTGCAACATCTGTGAGCTTAGTTTTGGCATCTTTTGGTCCTTTGCAATGCACCTGATATAAACCCAGGCCATTTTCTTAGAGTCACTAAATTTCCCTAATTTTCTTTTTTCTCCTCCAATTTCAATTCGTTTGATGTTATCTCACTTCCAGCGTGTTTGTAGGTCCTTTTTTCTGTTTTGGCCTTCAGTGGGGATCAATTTTGGCAAGCTTTGCTGCATGTGCCTGCACTTGCTGGCCTATGGCGTGCCTGCATTTTGATGGCTTTGACTTTGGGATAGATTTTTTCTTTTTTTTTTTATTATTTTAAGTATTCATGCCATGTCCCTCATATCTTGCCCCCTAAGTTGTGTCTTCCTCCTTGACTTTTTCCCCTGCTTTTGCAACATCTGTGAGCTTAGTTTTGGCACCTTTTGGTCCTTTGCAATGCACCTGATATAAAACCAGGCCATTTTCTTAGAGTCACTAAATTTCCCAAATTTTCAATTGCATTTCATTTTTCTCCTCCAATTGCAATTCCTTTTATGTTGACTCCTTTCCAACGTGTTTGTAAGTCCTTCTTTTCCGTTTTGCCTTCAGTGGGGATCAATTTTGGCAAGCTTTGCTGCATGTGCCTGCCCTAGCTGGCGTATGGCCTGCCTGCATTTTGATGGCTTTGACTTTGGGAAAGATTTTTTTCTTTTTTTTTTTTTTTTTTGTTTTAAGTATTCATGCCATGTCCCTCATATCTTGCCCCCTAAGTTGTCTTCCTGCTTGACTTTTTCCCCTGCTTTTGCAACATCTGTGAGCTTAGTTTTGGCATCTTTTGGTCCTTTGCACTGCACCTGATATAAACCCAGGCCGTTTTCTTAGAGTCATTAAATTTCCCAAATTTTCTTTTTTCTCCTCCAATTTCAATTCGTTTGATGTTATCTCACTTCCAGCGTGTTTGTTAGTCCTTCTTTTCTATTTTGGCCTTCAGTGGGGATCAATTTTGGCAAGCTTTGCTGCATGTGCCTGCCCTTGCTGGCCTATGGCCTGCCTGCATTTTGATGGCTTTGACTTTGGGAAAGATTTTTTCTTTTTTTTTTCTTTTTTGTTTTAAGTATTCATGCCATGTCCCTCATATCTTGCCCCCTAAGTTGTGTCTTCCTCCTTGACTTTTTCCCCTGCTTTTGCAACATCTGTGAGCTTAGTTTTGGCACCTTTTGGTCCTTTGCAATGCAGCTGATTTCCTCACAGCCTATTTTTTGAAGAGACGATAAGTCCCGATTTTCTGCTTTTTTCAATTGCATTTCATTTGAACCTATCTCCTTTCCAGAGTGTTTGTAAGCCTTTCTTTTGGGATTCGCAAGATTCCTTTTCCCTTCCCGAAAGGAAATTTCATTTCCTTTCGGGAAGGGAAAAGGAATCTTGCGATTTCAATGGGGACCAATAGAGGAATCTTTGGTGCATGTCCCTGCACTTGATGGCAGGCCATGCCTTTTGATGGGTTAGACTTTGGGAAAGATTTTTTCTTTTTTTGGTTGTTTTCTGAAGTGTTCATGCCATGTCCCTCATATCTTGCCCCCTAAGTTGTGTCTTCCTCCTTGACTTTTTCCCCTGCTTTTGCAACATCTGTGAGCTTAGTTTTGGCACCTTTTGGTCCTTTGCACTGCACCTGATATAAACCCAGGCCGTTTTCTTAGAGTCATTAAATTTCCCAAATTTTCTTTTTTCTCCTCCAATTTCAATTCGTTTGATGTTATCTCACTTCCAGCGTGTTTGTTAGTCCTTCTTTTCTATTTTGGCCTTCAGTGGGGATCAATTTTGGCAAGCTTTGCTGCATGTGCCTGCCCTTGCTGGCCTATGGCCTGCCTGCATTTTGATGGCTTTGACTTTGGGAAAGATTTTTTCTTTTTTTTTTCTTTTTTGTTTTAAGTATTCATGCCATGTCCCTCATATCTTGCCCCCTAAGTTGTGTCTTCCTCCTTGACTTTTTCCCCTGCTTTTGCAACATCTGTGAGCTTAGTTTTGGCACCTTTTGGTCCTTTGCAATGCAGCTGATTTCCTCACAGCTATTTTTTGAAGAGGCGATAAGTCCCGATTTTCTGCTTTTTTTAATTGCATTTCATTTGAACCTATCTCCTTTCCAGAGTGTTTGTAAGCCTTTCTTTTGGGATTCGCAAGATTCCTTTTCCCTTCCCGAAAGGAAATTTCATTTCCTTTCGGGAAGGGAAAAGGAATCTTGCGATTTCAATGGGGACCAATAGAGGAATCTTTGGTGCATGTCCCTGCACTTGATGGCAGGCCATGCCTATTGATGGCTTTGACTTTGGGAAAGATTTTTTTCTTTTTTTGGTTGTTTTCTGAAGTGTTCATGCCATGTCCCTCATATCTTGCCCCCTAAGTTCTGTCTTCCTCCTTGACTTTTTCCCCTGCTTTTGCAACATCTGTGAGCTTAGTTTTGGCATCTTTTCGTCCTTTGCACTGCACATGATATACTGCCAGGCCATTTTCTTAGAGTCACTAAATTTCCCTAATTTTCTTTTTTTCTCCTCCAATTGCAATTCCTTTGATGTTGACTCCTTTCCAGCGTGTTTGTAAGTCCTTCTTTTCTGTTTTGGCCTTCAGTGGGGATCAATTTTGGCAAGCTTTGCTGCATGTGCCTTGCCTTGGTCGCGTATGGCCTGCCTGCATTTTGATGGCTTTTACTTTGGGAAGGATTTTTTCTTTTTTCTTTTTTTATTATTTTAAGTATTCATGCCATGTCCGTCATATCTTGCCCCCTAAGTTGTGTCTTCCTCCTTGACTTTTTCCCCTGCTTTTGCAACATCTGTGAGCTTAGTTTTTGCATCTTTTGGTCCTTTAAACTGCTCCTGATATAAACCCAGGCCGTTTTCTTAGACTTACTAAATTTCCCAAATTTTCTTTTTTCTCCTCCAATTTCAATTCGTTTGATGTTATCTCACTTCCAGCGTGTTTGTTAGTCCTTCTTTTCTATTTTGGCCTTCAGTGGGGATCAATTTTGGCAAGCTTTGCTGCATGTGCCTGCCCTTGCTGGCCTATGGCCTGCCTGCATTTTGATGGCTTTGACTTTGGGAAAGATTTTTTCTTTTTTTTTTCTTTTTTGTTTTAAGTATTCATGCCATGTCCCTCATATCTTGCCCCCTAAGTTGTGTCTTCCTCCTTGACTTTTTCCCCTGCTTTTGCAACATCTGTGAGCTTAGTTTTGGCACCTTTTGGTCCTTTGCAATGCAGCTGATTTCCTCACAGCCTATTTTTTGAAGAGACGATAAGTCCCGATTTTCTGCTTTTTTCAATTGCATTTCATTTGAACCTATCTCCTTTCCAGAGTGTTTGTAAGCCTTTCTTTTGGGATTCGCAAGATTCCTTTTCCCTTCCCGAAAGGAAATTTCATTTCCTTTCGGGAAGGGAAAAGGAATCTTGCGATTTCAATGGGGACCAATAGAGGAATCTTTGGTGCATGTCCCTGCACTTGATGGCAGGCCATGCCTTTTGATGGGTTAGACTTTGGGAAAGATTTTTTCTTTTTTTGGTTGTTTTCTGAAGTGTTCATGCCATGTCCCTCATATCTTGCCCCCTAAGTTGTGTCTTCCTCCTTGACTTTTTCCCCTGCTTTTGCAACATCTGTGAGCTTAGTTTTGGCACCTTTTGGTCCTTTGCAATGCACCTGATATAAACCCAGGCCATTTTCTTAGAGTCACTAAATTTCCCAAATTTTCTTTTTTTCTCCTCCAATTGCAATTCCTTTGATGGTGTCTCCATTCCTGCGTGTTTGTAAGTCCTTCTTTCCTGTTTTGGCCTTCAGTGGGGATCAATTTTGGCAAGCTTTGCTGCATGTGCCTGCCCTTGCTGGCCTATGGCCTGCCTGCATTTTGATGGCTTTGACTTTGGGAAAGATTTTTTCTTTTTTTTTTCTTTTTTGTTTTAAGTATTCATGCCATGTCCCTCATATCTTGCCCCCTAAGTTGTGTCTTCCTCCTTGACTTTTTCCCCTGCTTTTGCAACATCTGTGAGCTTAGTTTTGGCATCTTTTGGTCCTTTGCAATGCACCTGATATAAACCCAGGCCATTTTCTTAGAGTCACTAAATTTCCCTAATTTTCTTTTTTCTCCTCCAATTTCAATTCGTTTGATGTTATCTCACTTCCAGCGTGTTTGTAGGTCCTTCTTTTCTGTTTTGGCCTTCAGTGGGGATCAATTTTGGCAAGCTTTGCTGCATGTGCCTGCACTTGCTGGCCTATGGCGTGCCTGCATTTTGATGGCTTTGACTTTGGGATAGATTTTTTTCTTTTTTTTTTTATTATTTTAAGTATTCATGCCATGTCCCTCATATCTTGCCCCCTAAGTTGTGTCTTCCTCCTTGACTTTTTCCCCTGCTTT
This sequence comes from Artemisiospiza belli, assembly GCA_021963965.1. Lineage (NCBI taxonomy): Eukaryota > Metazoa > Chordata > Aves > Passeriformes > Passerellidae > Artemisiospiza > Artemisiospiza belli. The sequence goes on from JAKDEW010000455.1 coordinate 75,857, forward strand.
TGCAACATCTGTGAGCTTAGTTTTGGCACCTTTTGGTCCTTTGCAATGCACCTGATATAAAACCAGGCCATTTTCTTAGAGTCACTAAATTTCCCAAATTTTCATTTTTTCTCCTCCAATTGCAATTCCTTTTATGTTGACTCCTTTCCAACGTGTTTGTAAGTCCTTCTTTTCCGTTTTGCCTTCAGTGGGGATCAATTTTGGCAAGCTTTGCTGCATGTGCCTGCCCTTGCTGGCGTATGGCCTGCCTGCATTTTGATGGCTTTGACTTTGGGAAAGATTTTTTTCTTTTTTTTTTTTTTTTTTTGTTTTAAGTATTCATGCCATGTCCCTCATATCTTGCCCCCTAAGTTGTCTTCCTGCTTGACTTTTTCCCCTGCTTTTGCAACATCTTTGAGCTTAGTTTTTGCATCTTTTGGTTCTTTGCACTGCACCTGATATAAACCCAGGCCGTTTTCTTAGACTCATTAAATTTCCCAAATTTTCTTTTTTTCTCCTCCAATTGCAATTCCTTTGATGTTGACTCCTTTCCAGCGTGTTTGTAGGTCCTTCTTTTCTGTTTTGGCCTTCAGTGGGGATCAATTTTGGCAAGCTTTGCTGCATGTGCCTGCCCTTGCTGGCGTATGGCCTGCCTGCATTTTGATGGCTTTGACTTTGGGAAAGATTTTTCATTTTTTTTTGGTTTTGTTTCTTTTAAGTATTCATGCCATGTCCCTCATATCTTGCCCCCTAAGTTGTGTCTTCCTCCTTGACTTTTTCCCCTGCTTTTGCAACATCTGTGAGCTTAGTTTTGGCATCTTTTGGTCCTTTGCAATGCACCTGTTAAAACCCCAGGCCATTTTCTTAGAGTCACTAAATTTCTTAAATTTTCTTTTTTTCTCCTCCAATTGCAATTCCTTTGATGGTGTCTCCATTCCAGCATGTTTGTAAGTCCTTCTTTTCTGTTTTGGCCTTCAGTGGGGATCAATTTTGGCAAGCTTTGCTGCATGTGCCTGCCCTTGGTGGCGTATGGCCTGCCTGCATTTTGATGGCTTTGACTTTGGGAAAGATTTTTAATTTTTTTTTTTTTTTTTAATTGTTTTAAGTATTCATTCCATGTCCCTCATATCTTGCCCCCTAAGTTGTGTCTTCCTCCTTCACTTTTTCCCCTGCTTTTGCAACATCTGTGAGCTTAGTTTTGGCACCTTTTGGTCCTTTGCAATGCAGCTGGTTTCCTCACAGCCTATTTTTTGAAGAGACTAAAATTCCCGATTTTCTGCTTTTTTCAATTGCATTTCATTTGAACCTATCTCCTTTCCAGAGTGTTTGTAAGCCTTTCTTTTGGGATTCGCAAGATTCCTTTTCCCTTCCCGAAAGGAAATTTCATTTCCTTTCGGGAAGGGAAAAGGAATCTTGTGATTTCAATGGGGACCAATAGAGGAATCTTTGGTGCATGTCCCTGCACTTGATGGCAGGCCATGCCTTTTGATGGCTTTGACTTTGGGAAAGATTTTTTTCTTTTTTTGGTTGTTTTCTGAAGTGTTCATGCCATGTCCCTCATATCTTGTCCCCTAAGTTGTGTCTTCCTCCTTGACTTTTTCCCCTGCTTTTGCAACATCTGTGAGCTTAGTTTTGGCATCTTTTGGTCTTTTGCACTGCACCTGATAAAACCCCAGGCCACTTTCTAAGGGTCATGAAATTTCCCAAATTTTCTTTTTTCTCCTCCAATTTCAATTCGTTTGATGTTATCTCACTTCCAGCGTGTTTGTAAGTCCTTCTTTTCTGTTTTGCCTTCAGTGGGGATCAATTTTGGCAAGCTTTGCTGCATGTGCCTGCCCTTGGTGGCGTATGGCCTGCCTGCATTTTGATGGCTTTGACTTTGGGAAAGATTTTTTCTTTTTTTTTTTTTTTTTGTTTTAAGTATTCATGCCATGTCCCTCATATCTTTCTCCCTAAGTTGTGTCTTCCTCCTTCACTTTTTCCTCTGCTTTTGCAACCTCTGTGAGCTTAGTTTTGGCACCTTTTGGTCCTTTGCACTGCATCTGATATAAACCCAGGCCATTTTTTTAGAGTCACTAAATTTCCAAAATTTTCTTTTTTTCTCCTCCAATTGCAATTCCTTTGATGTTATCTCACTTCCAGCGTGTTTGTAGGTCCTTCCTTTCTGTTTTGGCCTTCAGTGGGGATCAATTTTGGCAAGCTTTGCTGCATGTGCCTGCCCTTGGTGGCGAATGGCCTGCCTGCATTTTGATAGCTTTGACTTTTGGAAAGATTTTTTTCTTTTTTTCTTTTTTTTTTCATTTTACGTATTCCTGCCATGTCCCTCATATCTTGGTCCCTAATTTGTCTTCCTCCTTGACTTTTTCCCCTGCTTTTGCAACATCTGTGAGCTTAGTTTTTGTATCTTTTGGTCCTTTGCACTGCACCTGATATAAACCCAGGCCATTTTCTTAGAGTCACTAAATTTCCCAAATTTTCTTTTTTTCTCCTCCAATTGCAATTCCTTTGATGTTGACTCCATTCCAGCGTGTTTGTAGGTCCTTCTTTTCTGTTTTGGCCTTCAGTGGGGATCAATTTTGGCAAGCTTTGCTGCATGTGCCTGCCCTTGGTGGCATATGGCCTGCCTGCATTTTGATGGCTTTGACTTTGGGAAAGATTTTTAATTATTTTTTTGTTTTTGTTTTTTCTAAGTATTCATGCCATGTCCCTCATATCTTGCCCCCTAAGTTGTGTCTTCCTCCTTCACTTTTTCCCCTGCTTTTGCAACATCTGTGAGCTTAATTTTGCCACCTTTTGGTCCTTTGCAATGCAGCTGATTTCCTCACAGCCTATTTTTGAAGAGACTAAAATTCCCGATTTTCTGCTTTTTTCAGTTGCATTTCATTTGAACCTATCTCCTTTCCAGAGTGTTTGTAAGCCTTTCTTTTGGGATTCGCAAGATTCCTTTTCCCTTCCCGAAAGGAAATTTCATTTCCTTTCAGGAAGTGAAAAGGAATCTTGCGATTTCAATGGGGACCAATTGAGGAATCTTTGGTGCATGTCCCTGCACTTGATAGCAGGCCATGCCTTTTGATGGCTTTGACTTTGGGAAAGATTTTTTTCTTTTTTTGGTTGTTTTCTGAAGTGTTCATGCCATGTCCCTCATATCTTGCCCCCTAAGTTGTGTCTTCCTCCTTGACTTTTTCCCCTGCTTTTGCAACATCTGTGAGCTTAGTTTTGGCACCTTTTGGTCCTTTGCACTGCATCTGATATAAACCCAGGCCATTTTCTTAGAGTCACTAAATTTCCCAAATTTTCTTTTTTTCTCCTCCAATTGCAATTCCTTTGATGTTGACTCCTTTCCAGCGTGTTTGTAAGTCCTTCTTTTCTGTTTTGCCTTCAGTGGGGATCAATTTTGGCAAGCTTTGCTGCATGTGCCTGCCCTTGGTGGCGTATGGCCTGCCTGCATTTTGATGGCTTTGACTTTGGGAAAGATTTTTTCTTTTTTTTTTTTTTTTGTTTTAAGTATTCATGCCATGTCCCTCATATCTTGCTCCCTAAGTTGTGTCTTCCTCCTTGACTTTTTCCCCTGCTTTTGCAACATCTGTGAGCTTAGTTTTTGTATCTTTTGGTCCTTTGCACTGCACCTGATAAAACCCCAGCCAATTTTCTTAGAGTCACTAAATTTCCCAAATTTTCTTTTTTTCTCCACCAATTGCAAATCCTTTGATGTTGACTGCTTTCCAGCGCATTTGAAAGTCCTTCTTTTCTGTTTTGCCTTCAGTTGGGATCAATTTTGGCAAGCTTTGCTGCATGTGCCTGCCCTGGGTGGCGTATGGCCTGCCTGCATTTTGATGGCTTTGACTTTGGGAAAGATTTTTTCTTTTTTTTTTTTTTAATATTTTAAGTATTCATGCCATGTCCCTCATATCTTGCCCCCTAAGTTGTGTCTTCCTCCTTGACTTTTTCCCCTGCTTTTGCAACATCTGTGAACTTAGTTTTTGCATCTTTTGGTCCTTTGCAATGCACCTGATATAAACCCAGGCCATTTTCTTACAGTCACTAAATTTCCCAAATTTTCTTTTTTTCTCCTCCAATTGCAATTCCTTTGATGTTGACTCCTTTCCAGTGTGTTTGTATGTCATTCTTTTCTGTTTTGGCCTTCAGTGGGGATCAATTTTGGCAAGCTTTGCTGCATGTGCCTGCCCTTGGTGACGTATGTCCTGCCTGCATTTTGATGGCTTTGACTTTGGGAAAGTTTTTTTTTCCTTTTTTTTTTTAATTTTTTTTAAATATTCATGCCTTGTCCCTCATATCATGCCCTCTAAGTTGTCTCTTCCTCCTTGACTTTTTCCCCTGCTTTTGCAACATCTGTGAGCTTAGTTTTGGCACCTTTTGGTCCTTTGCAATGCAGCTGATTTCCTCACAGCTATTTTTTGAAGAGGCGATAAGTCCCGATTTTCTGCTTTTTTCAATTGCATTTCATTTGAACCTATCTCCTTTCCAGAGTGTTTGTAAGCCTTTCTTTTGGGATTCGCAAGATTCCTTTTCCCTTCCCGAAAGGAAATTTCATTTCCTTTCGGGAAGGGAAAAGGAATCTTGCGATTTCAATGGGGACCAATAGAGGAATCTTTGGTGCATGTCCCTGCACTTGATGGCAGGCCATGCCTATTGATGGCTTTGACTTTGGGAAAGATTTTTTTCTTTTTTTGGTTGTTTTCTGAAGTGTTCATGCCATGTCCCTCATATCTTGCCCCCTAAGTTCTGTCTTCCTCCTTGACTTTTTCCCCTGCTTTTGCAACATCTGTGAGCTTAGTTTTGGCATCTTTTCGTCCTTTGCACTGCACATGATATACTGCCAGGCCATTTTCTTAGAGTCACTAAATTTCCCTAATTTTCTTTTTTTCTCCTCCAATTGCAATTCCTTTGATGTTGACTCCTTTCCAGCGTGTTTGTAAGTCCTTCTTTTCTGTTTTGGCCTTCAGTGGGGATCAATTTTGGCAAGCTTTGCTGCATGTGCCTTGCCTTGGTCGCGTATGGCCTGCCTGCATTTTGATGGCTTTTACTTTGGGAAGGATTTTTTCTTTTTTCTTTTTTTATTATTTTATATATTCATGCCATGTCCGTCATATCTTGCCCCCTAAGTTGTGTCTTCCTCCTTGACTTTTTCCCCTGCTTTTGCAACATCTGTGAGCTTAGTTTTTGCATCTTTTGGTCCTTTAAACTGCTCCTGATAAAACCCCGGGCCATTTTCTTAGAGTCACTAAATTTCCCAAATTTTCTTTTTTTCTCCTCCAATTGCAATTCCTTTGATGTTGACTCGTTTCCAGCATGTTTGTAGGTCCTTCTTTTCTGTTTTGGCCTTCAGTGGGGATCAATTTTGGCAAGCTTTGCTGCATGTGCCTGCCCTTGCTGGCGTATGGCCTGCCTGCATTTTGATGGCTTTGACTTTGGGAAAGATTTTTTCTTTTTTTTTTTTTTATTAATTTAAATATTCATGCCATGTCCCTCATATCTTGCCCCCTAAGTTGTGTCTTCCTCCTTGACTTTTTCCCCTGCTTTTGCAACATCTGTGAGCTTAGTTTTGGCATCTTTTGGTCCTTTGCAATGCAGATGATTTCCTCACAGCCTATTTTTTGAAGAGACGATAAATCCCGATTTTCTGCTTTTTTCAATTGCATTTCATTTGAACCTATCTCCTTTCCAGAGTGTTTGTAAGCCTTTCTTTTGGGATTCGCAAGATTCCTTTTCCCTTCCCGAAAGGAAATTTCATTTCCTTTCGGGAAGGGAAAAGGAATCTTGCGATTTCAATGGGGACCAATAGAGGAATCTTTGGTGCATATCCCTGCACTTGATGGCAGGCCATGCCTTTTGATGGCTTTGACTTTGGGAAAGATTTTTTTTTTTTTTGGTTGTTTTCTGAAGTGTTCATGCCATGTCCCTCATATCTTGCCCCCTAAGTTGTGTCTTCCTCCTTGACTTTTTCCCCTGCTTTTGCAACATCTGTGAGCTTAGTTTTGGCATCTTTTGGTCCTTTGCCCTGCACCTCATATAAACCCAGGCCATTTTCTAAGAGTCACTAAATTTCCCAAATTTTCTTTTTTTCTCCTCCAATTGCAATTCCTTTGATGTTGACACCTTTCCAGCGTGTTTGTAGGTCCTTCTTTTCTGTTTTGGCCTTCAGTGGGGATCAAATTTGGCAAGCTTTGCTGCATGTGCCTGCCCTTGGTGGCGTATGGCCTGCCTGCATTTTGATGGCTTTGACTTTGGGAAAGATTTTTTCTTTTTTTTTTTTTTAATATTTTAAGTATTCATGCCATGTCCCTCATATCTTGCCCCCTAAGTTGTGTCTTCCTCCTTGACTTTTTCCCCTGCTTTTGCAACATCTGTGAGCTTAGTTTTGGCATCTTTAGTCCTTTTCCCTGCACCTGATATAAACCCAGGCCATTTTCTTAGAGTCACTAAATTTCCCAAATTTTCTTTTTTTCTCCTCCAATTGCAATTCCTTTGATGTTGGCTCCTTTCCAGTGTGTTTGTAGGTCCTTCTTTTCTGTTTTGGCCTTCAGTGGGGATCAATTTTGGCAAGCTTTGCTGCATGTGCCTGCCCTTGGTGGCGAATGGCCTGCCTGCATTTTGATAGCTTTGACTTTTGGAAAGATTTTTTTCTTTTTTTCTTTTTTTTTTCATTTTACGTATTCCTGCCATGTCCCTCATATCTTGGTCCCTAATTTGTCTTCCTCCTTGACTTTTTCCCCTGCTTTTGCAACATCTGTGAGCTTAGTTTTGGCACCTTTTGGTCCTTTGCACTGCACCTGATATAAACCCAGGCCATTTTCTTAGAGTCACTAAATTTCCCAAATTTTCTTTTTTTCTCCTCCAATTGCAATTCCTTTGATGTTGACTCCATTCCAGCGTGTTTGTAGGTCCTTCTTTTCTGTTTTGGCCTTCAGTGGGGATCAATTTTGGCAAGCTTTGCTGCATGTGCCTGCCCTTGGTGGCATATGGCCTGCCTGCATTTTGATGGCTTTGACTTTGGGAAAGATTTTTAATTATTTTTTTGTTTTTGTTTTTTCTAAGTATTCATGCCATGTCCCTCATATCTTGCCCCCTAAGTTGTGTCTTCCTCCTTCACTTTTTCCCCTGCTTTTGCAACATCTGTGAGCTTAATTTTGCCACCTTTTGGTCCTTTGCAATGCAGCTGATTTCCTCACAGCCTATTTTTGAAGAGACTAAAATTCCCGATTTTCTGCTTTTTTCAGTTGCATTTCATTTGAACCTATCTCCTTTCCAGAGTGTTTGTAAGCCTTTCTTTTGGGATTCGCAAGATTCCTTTTCCCTTCCCGAAAGGAAATTTCATTTCCTTTCGGGAAGTGAAAAGGAATCTTGCGATTTCAATGGGGACCAATTGAGGAATCTTTGGTGCATGTCCCTGCACTTGATAGCAGGCCATGCCTTTTGATGGCTTTGACTTTGGGAAAGATTTTTTTCTTTTTTTGGTTGTTTTCTGAAGTGTTCATGCCATGTCCCTCATATCTTGCCCCCTAAGTTGTGTCTTCCTCCTTGACTTTTTCCCCTGCTTTTGCAACATCTGTGAGCTTAGTTTTGGCACCTTTTGGTCCTTTGCACTGCATCTGATATAAACCCAGGCCATTTTCTTAGAGTCACTAAATTTCCCAAATTTTCTTTTTTTCTCCTCCAATTGCAATTCCTTTGATGTTGACTCCTTTCCAGCGTGTTTGTAAGTCCTTCTTTTCTGTTTTGCCTTCAGTGGGGATCAATTTTGGCAAGCTTTGCTGCATGTGCCTGCCCTTGGTGGCGTATGGCCTGCCTGCATTTTGATGGCTTTGACTTTGGGAAAGATTTTTTCTTTTTTTTTTTTTTTTGTTTTAAGTATTCATGCCATGTCCCTCATATCTTGCTCCCTAAGTTGTGTCTTCCTCCTTGACTTTTTCCCCTGCTTTTGCAACATCTGTGAGCTTAGTTTTTGTATCTTTTGGTCCTTTGCACTGCACCTGATAAAACCCCAGCCCATTTTCTTAGAGTCACTAAATTTCCCAAATTTTCTTTTTTTCTCCACCAATTGCAAATCCTTTGATGTTGACTGCTTTCCAGCGCATTTGAAAGTCCTTCTTTTCTGTTTTGCCTTCAGTTGGGATCAATTTTGGCAAGCTTTGCTGCATGTGCCTGCCCTGGGTGGCGTATGGCCTGCCTGCATTTTGATGGCTTTGACTTTGGGAAAGATTTTTTCTTTTTTTTTTTTTTAATATTTTAAGTATTCATGCCATGTCCCTCATATCTTGCCCCCTAAGTTGTGTCTTCCTCCTTGACTTTTTCCCCTGCTTTTGCAACATCTGTGAACTTAGTTTTTGCATCTTTTGGTCCTTTGCAATGCACCTGATATAAACCCAGGCCATTTTCTTACAGTCACTAAATTTCCCAAATTTTCTTTTTTTCTCCTCCAATTGCAATTCCTTTGATGTTGACTCCTTTCCAGTGTGTTTGTATGTCATTCTTTTCTGTTTTGGCCTTCAGTGGGGATCAATTTTGGCAAGCTTTGCTGCATGTGCCTGCCCTTGGTGACGTATGTCCTGCCTGCATTTTGATGGCTTTGACTTTGGGAAAGTTTTTTTTTCCTTTTTTTTTTTAATTTTTTTTAAATATTCATGCCTTGTCCCTCATATCATGCCCTCTAAGTTGTCTCTTCCTCCTTGACTTTTTCCCCTGCTTTTGCAACATCTGTGAGCTTAGTTTTGGCACCTTTTGGTCCTTTGCAATGCAGCTGATTTCCTCACAGCTATTTTTTGAAGAGGCGATAAGTCCCGATTTTCTGCTTTTTTCAATTGCATTTCATTTGAACCTATCTCCTTTCCAGAGTGTTTGTAAGCCTTTCTTTTGGGATTCGCAAGATTCCTTTTCCCTTCCCGAAAGGAAATTTCATTTCCTTTCGGGAAGGGAAAAGGAATCTTGCGATTTCAATGGGGACCAATAGAGGAATCTTTGGTGCATGTCCCTGCACTTGATGGCAGGCCATGCCTATTGATGGCTTTGACTTTGGGAAAGATTTTTTTCTTTTTTTGGTTGTTTTCTGAAGTGTTCATGCCATGTCCCTCATATCTTGCCCCCTAAGTTCTGTCTTCCTCCTTGACTTTTTCCCCTGCTTTTGCAACATCTGTGAGCTTAGTTTTGGCATCTTTTCGTCCTTTGCACTGCACATGATATACTGCCAGGCCATTTTCTTAGAGTCACTAAATTTCCCTAATTTTCTTTTTTTCTCCTCCAATTGCAATTCCTTTGATGTTGACTCCTTTCCAGCGTGTTTGTAAGTCCTTCTTTTCTGTTTTGGCCTTCAGTGGGGATCAATTTTGGCAAGCTTTGCTGCATGTGCCTTGCCTTGGTCGCGTATGGCCTGCCTGCATTTTGATGGCTTTTACTTTGGGAAGGATTTTTTCTTTTTTCTTTTTTTATTATTTTATATATTCATGCCATGTCCGTCATATCTTGCCCCCTAAGTTGTGTCTTCCTCCTTGACTTTTTCCCCTGCTTTTGCAACATCTGTGAGCTTAGTTTTTGCATCTTTTGGTCCTTTAAACTGCTCCTGATAAAACCCCGGGCCATTTTCTTAGAGTCACTAAATTTCCCAAATTTTCTTTTTTTCTCCTCCAATTGCAATTCCTTTGATGTTGACTCGTTTCCAGCATGTTTGTAGGTCCTTCTTTTCTGTTTTGGCCTTCAGTGGGGATCAATTTTGGCAAGCTTTGCTGCATGTGCCTGCCCTTGCTGGCGTATGGCCTGCCTGCATTTTGATGGCTTTGACTTTGGGAAAGATTTTTTCTTTTTTTTTTTTTTATTAATTTAAATATTCATGCCATGTCCCTCATATCTTGCCCCCTAAGTTGTGTCTTCCTCCTTGACTTTTTCCCCTGCTTTTGCAACATCTGTGAGCTTAGTTTTGGCATCTTTTGGTCCTTTGCAATGCAGATGATTTCCTCACAGCCTATTTTTTGAAGAGACGATAAATCCCGATTTTCTGCTTTTTTCAATTGCATTTCATTTGAACCTATCTCCTTTCCAGAGTGTTTGTAAGCCTTTCTTTTGGGATTCGCAAGATTCCTTTTCCCTTCCCGAAAGGAAATTTCATTTCCTTTCGGGAAGGGAAAAGGAATCTTGCGATTTCAATGGGGACCAATAGAGGAATCTTTGGTGCATATCCCTGCACTTGATGGCAGGCCATGCCTTTTGATGGCTTTGACTTTGGGAAAGATTTTTTTTTTTTTTTGGTTGTTTTCTGAAGTGTTCATGCCATGTCCCTCATATCTTGCCCCCTAAGTTGTGTCTTCCTCCTTGACTTTTTCCCCTGCTTTTGCAACATCTGTGAGCTTAGTTTTGGCATCTTTTGGTCCTTTGCCCTGCACCTCATATAAACCCAGGCCATTTTCTAAGAGTCACTAAATTTCCCAAATTTTCTTTTTTTCTCCTCCAATTGCAATTCCTTTGATGTTGACACCTTTCCAGCGTGTTTGTAGGTCCTTCTTTTCTGTTTTGGCCTTCAGTGGGGATCAAATTTGGCAAGCTTTGCTGCATGTGCCTGCCCTTGGTGGCGTATGGCCTGCCTGCATTTTGATGGCTTTGACTTTGGGAAAGATTTTTTCTTTTTTTTTTTTTTAATGTTTTAAGTATTCATGCCATGTCCCTCATATCTTGCCCCCTAAGTTGTGTCTTCCTCCTTGACTTTTTCCCCTGCTTTTGCAACATCTGTGAGCTTAGTTTTGGCATCTTTAGTCCTTTTCCCTGCACCTGATATAAACCCAGGCCATTTTCTTAGAGTCACTAAATTTCCCAAATTTTCTTTTTTTCTCCTCCAATTGCAATTCCTTTGATGTTGGCTCCTTTCCAGTGTGTTTGTAGGTCCTTCTTTTCTGTTTTGGCCTTCAGTGGGTATCAAATTTGGCAAGCTTTGCTGCATGTGCCTGCCCTTGGTGGCGTACGGCCTGCCTGCATTTTGATGGCTTTGACTTTGGGAAAGATTTTTTCTTTTTTTTTTTTTATTATTTCAAGTATTCATGCCATGTCCCTCATATCTTGGACCCTAAGTTGTGTCTTCCTCCTTGACTTTTTCCCCTGCTTTTGCAACATCTGTGAGCTTAGTTTTGGCATCTTTTGGTCCTTTGCCATGCAGCTGATTTCCTCACAGCCTATTTTTTGAAGAGACTAAAATTCCCGATTTTGTGCTTTTTTTAATTGCATTTCATTTGAACCTATCTCCTTTCCAGGGTGTTTGTAAGCCTTTCTTTTCGGATTCGCAAGATTCCTTTTCCCTTCCCGAAAGGAAATTTCATTTCCTTTCGGGAAGGGAAAAGGATCTTGCGATTTCAATGGGGACCAATAGAGGAATCTTTGGTGCATGTCCCTGCACTTGATGGCAGGCCATGCCTTTTGATGGCTTTGACTTTGGGAAAGATTTTTTTCTTTTTTTGGTTGTTTTCTGAAGTGTTCATGCCATGTCCCTCATATCTTGCCCCCTAAGTTGTGTCTTCCTCCTTGACTTTTCCCACTGCTTTTGCAACATCTGTGAGCTTAGTTTTGGCATCTTTTGGTCCTTTGCACTGCACCTGCTAAAACCCAGGCCATTTTCGTAGAGTCACTAAATTTCCCAAATTTTCTTTTTTTCTCCTCCAATTGCAATTCCTTTGATGTTGACTCCTTTCCAGCGTGTTTGTAGGTCCTTCTTTTCTGTTTTGGCCTTAAGTGGGGATCAATTTTGGCAAGCTTTGCTGCATGTGCCTGCCCTTGGTGGCGTATGGCCTGCCTGCATTTTGATGGCTTTGTCTTTGGGAGAGATTTTTTCTTTTTTTTTTTTTTTATTATTGTAAGTATTCATGCCATGTCCTTCATATCTTGCCCCCTAAGTTGTGTCTTCCTCCTTGACTTTTTCCCCTGCTTTTGCAACCTCTGTGAGCTTAGTTTTGGCACCTTTTGGACCTTTGCAATGCAGCTGATTTCCTCACAGCTTTTTTTTTGAAGAGACTAAAATTCCCGATTTTCTGCTTTTTTCAATTGCATTTCATTTGAACCTATCTCCTTTCCAGAGTGTTTGTAAGCCTTTCTTTGAGATCCGCAAGATTCCTTTTCCCTTCCCGAAAGGAAATGAAATTTCCTTTCGGGAAGGGAAAAGGAATCTTGCAATTTCAATGGGGACCAATAGAGGAATCTTTGGTGCAGGTCCCTGCACTTGATGGCAGGCCATGCCTTTTGATGGCTTTACTTTGGGAAAGATTTTTTTCTATTTTTGGTTGTTTTCTGAAGTGTTCATGCCATGTCCCTCATATCTTGCCCCCTAAGTTGTGTCTTCCTCCTTGACTTTTTCCCCTGCTTTTGCAACATCTGTGAGCTTAGTTTTGGCATCTTTTGGTCCTTTGCACTGAACCCCCTAAAACCCCATGCCACTTTCTATGAGTCATTAAATTTCCCAAATTTTCTTTTTTTCTCCTCCAATTGCAATTCCTTTGATGTTGACTCCTTTCTAGCGTGTTTGTAGGTCCTTCTTTTCTGTTTTGGCCTTCAGTGGGGATCAATTTTGGCAAGCTTTGCTGCATGTGCCTGCCCTTGGTGGCGTATGGCCTGCCTGCATTTTGATGGCTTTGACTTTGGGAAAGATTTTTTCTTTTTTTTTTTCTTTTCTGTTTTATGTATTCATGCCATGTCCCTCATATCTTGCCCCCTAAGTTGTGTCTTCCTCCTTAACTTTTTCCCCTGCTTTTGCAACATCTGTGAGCTTAGTTTTTGCATCTTTTGGTCCTTTGCACTGCACCTGATATAAACCCAGGCCAATTTCTAAGAGTCATTAAATTTCCCAAATTTTCTCTTTTTCTCCTCCAATTGCAATTCCTTTGATGGTGTCTCCATCCCAGCGTGTTTGTAAGTCCTTCTTTTCTGTTTTGGCCTTCAGTGTGGATCAATTTTGGCAAGCTTTGCTGCATGTGCCGGCCCTTGGTGGCGTATGGCCTGCCTGCATTTTGATGGCTTTGGTTTTGGGAAAGATTTTTTCTTTTTTGTTTTTTATTATTTTAAGTATTCATGCCATGTCCCTCACATCTTGCCCCCTAAGTTTTCTCTTCCTCCTTGACTTTTTCCCCTGCTTTTGCAACATCTGTGAACTTAGTTTTGGCATCTTTTGGTCCTTTGCACTGCACCTGCTAAAACCCCAGGACACTTTATAAGAGTCATTAAAGTTCCCAAATTTTCTTTTCTTCTCCTCAAATTGCAATTCCTTTGATGATGTCTCCATTCCAGCGTGTCTGTATGTCCTTCTTTTCTGTTTTGGCCTTCAGTGGGGATCAATTTTGGCAAGCTTTGCTGCATGTGCCTGCCCTTGGAGGCGTATGGCCTGCCTGCATTTTGATGGCTTTGTCTTTGGGAAAGATTTTTTTTTTTTTTTTTATTATTATAAGTATTCATGCCATGTCCCTCATATCTTGCCCCCTAAGTTGTGTCTTCCTCCTTGACTTTTTCCCCTGCTTTTGCAACATCTGTGAGCTTAGTTTTGGCACCTTTTGGTCCTTTGCAATGCAGCTGATTTCCTCACAGCCTATTTTTTGAAGAGACTAAAATTCCCGATTTTCTGCTTTTTTCATTTTCATTTCATTTGAACCTATCTCCTTTCCAGAGTGTTTGTAAGCCTTTCTTTTGGGATTCGCAAGATTCCTTTTCCCTTCCCGAAAGGAAATTTCATTTCCTTTCGGGAAGGGAAAAGGAATCTTGCGATTTCAATGGGGACCAATAGATGAATCTTTGGTGCATGTCCCTGCACTTGATGGCAGGCCATGCCTTTTGATGGCTTTGACTTTGGGAAAGATTTTTTTCTTTTTTTGGTTGTTTTCTGAAGTGTTCATGCCATGTCCCTCATATCTTGCCCCCTAAGTTGTGTCTTCCTCCTTGACTTTTTCCCCTGCTTTTGCAACATTTGTGAGCTTAGTTTTGGCACCTTTTGGTCCTTTGCAATGCAGCTGATTTCCTCACAGCCTATTTTTTAAAGAGACTAAAATTCCCAATTTTCTGCTTTTTTCAATTGCATTTCATTTGAACCTATCTCCTTTCCAGAGTGTTTGTAAGCCTTTCTTTTGGGATCCGCAAGATTCCTTTTCCCTTCCCGAAAGGAAATTTCATTTGCTTTCGGGAAGGGAAAAGGAATCTTGCGATTTCAATGGGGACCAATAGAGGAATCTTTGGTGCATGTCCCTGCACTTGATGGCAGGCCATGCCTTTTGATGGCTTTGACTTTGGGAAAAATTTTTTTCTTTTTTGGGTTGTTTTCTGAAGTGTTCATGCCATGTCCCTCATATCTTGCCCCCTAAGTTGTGTCTTCCTCCTTGACTTTTTCCCCTGCTTTTGCAACATCTGTGGGCTTAGTTTTGGCATCTTTTGGTCCTTTGCACTGCACCTGAAATAAACCCAGGCCATTTTTTTAGAGTCACTAAATTTCCCAATTTTTATTTTTTCTCCTCCAATTGCAATTTTTTTGATGCTGTCTCCTTTCCAGCGTGTTTGTAGGTCCTTCTTTTCTGTTTTGGCCTTCAGTGGGGATCAATTTTGGCAAGCTTTGCTGCATGTGCCTGCCCTTGGTGGCGTATGGCCTGCCTGCATTTTGATGGCTTTGACTTTGGGATAGATTTTTTCTATTTTTTTTTCTTTTTTGTTTTAAGTATTCATGCCATGTCCCTCATATCTTGCCCCCTAAGTTGTGTCTTCCTCCTTGACTTTTTACTCTGCTTTTGCAACATGTGTGAGCTTAATTTTGGCATCTTTTGGTCCTTTGCACTGAACACCCTAAAACCCCAGGCCACTTTCTAAGAGTCATTAAATTTCCTAAATTTTCTTTTTTTCTCCTCCAATTGCAATTCCTTTGATGGTGTCTCCATTCCAGCGTGTTTTTAAGGCATTCTTTTCTGTTTTGGCCTTCAGTGGGGATCAATTTTGGCAAGCTTTGCTGCATGTGCCTGCCCTTGGTGGTGCATGGCCTGCCTGCATTTTTATGGCTTTGACTTTGGGAAAGATTTTTTCTTTTTTTTTTTTTTTCTGTTTTATGTATTCATGCCATGTCCCTCATATCTTGCCCCCTAAGTTGTGTCTTCCTCTTTGACTTTTTCCCCTGCTTTTGCAACATCTGTGAGCTTAGTTTTGGCACCTTTTGGTCCTTTGCAATGCAGCTGATATCCTCACAGCCTATTTTTTGAAGAGACTAAAATTCCCGATTTTCTGCTTTTTTCAATTGCATTTCATTTGAACCTATCTCCTTTCCAGAGTGTTTGTAAGCCTTTCTTTTGGGATTCGCAAGATTCCTTTTCCCTTCCCGAAAGGAAATTTCATTTCCTTTCGGGAAGGGAAAAGGAATCTTGCGATTTCAATGGGGACCAATAGAGGAATCTTTGGTGCATGTCCCTGCACTTGATTGCAGGCCATGCCTTTTGATGTCTTAGACTTTGGGAAAGATTTTTTCTTTTTTTGGTTGTTTTCTGAAGTGTTCATGCCATGTCCCTCATATCTTGCCCCCTATGTTGTGTCTTCCTCCTTGACTTTTTCCCCTGCTTTTGCAACATCTGTGAGCTTAGTTTTGGCATCTTTTGGTCCTTTGCACTGCACCTGATATAAACCCAGGCCATTTTCTTAGAGTCACTAAATTTCCCAAATTTTCTTTTTTTCTCCTCCAATTGGAATTCCTTTGATGTTGACTCATTTCCAGCGTGTTTGTAGGTCCTTCTTTTCTGTTTTGGCCTTCAGTAGGGATCAATTTTGGCAAGCTTTGCTGCATGTGCCTGCCCTTGGTGGCGTATGGCCTGCCTGCATTTTGATGGCTTTGTCTTTGGGAGAGATTTTTTTTTTTTTTTTTTTTTTATTATTGTAAGTATTCATGCCATGTCCTTCATATCTTGCCCCCTAAGTTGTGTCTTCCTCCTTGACTTTTTCCCCTGCTTTTGCAACCTCTGTGAGCTTAGTTTTGGCACCTTTTGGACCTTTGCAATGCAGCTGATTTCCTCACAGCTTTTTTTTTGAAGAGACTAAAATTCCCGATTTTCTGCTTTTTTCAATTGCATTTCATTTGAACCTATCTCCTTTCCAGAGTGTTTGTAAGCCTTTCTTTGAGATCCGCAAGATTCCTTTTCCCTTCCCGAAAGGAAATGAAATTTCCTTTCGGGAAGGGAAAAGGAATCTTGCAATTTCAATGGGGACCAATAGAGGAATCTTTGGTGCAGGTCCCTGCACTTGATGGCAGGCCATGCCTTTTGATGGCTTTACTTTGGGAAAGATTTTTTTCTATTTTTGGTTGTTTTCTGAAGTGTTCATGCCATGTCCCTCATATCTTGCCCCCTAAGTTGTGTCTTCCTCCTTGACTTTTTCCCCTGCTTTTGCAACATCTGTGAGCTTAGTTTTGGCATCTTTTGGTCCTTTGCACTGAACCCCCTAAAACCCCATGCCACTTTCTATGAGTCATTAAATTTCCCAAATTTTCTTTTTTTCTCCTCCAATTGCAATTCCTTTGATGTTGACTCCTTTCTAGCGTGTTTGTAGGTCCTTCTTTTCTGTTTTGGCCTTCAGTGGGGATCAATTTTGGCAAGCTTTGCTGCATGTGCCTGCCCTTGGTGGCGTATGGCCTGCCTGCATTTTGATGGCTTTGACTTTGGGAAAGATTTTTTCTTTTTTTTTTTCTTTTCTGTTTTATGTATTCATGCCATGTCCCTCATATCTTGCCCCCTAAGTTGTGTCTTCCTCCTTAACTTTTTCCCCTGCTTTTGCAACATCTGTGAGCTTAGTTTTTGCATCTTTTGGTCCTTTGCACTGCACCTGATATAAACCCAGGCCAATTTCTAAGAGTCATTAAATTTCCCAAATTTTCTCTTTTTCTCCTCCAATTGCAATTCCTTTGATGGTGTCTCCATCCCAGCGTGTTTGTAAGTCCTTCTTTTCTGTTTTGGCCTTCAGTGTGGATCAATTTTGGCAAGCTTTGCTGCATGTGCCGGCCCTTGGTGGCGTATGGCCTGCCTGCATTTTGATGGCTTTGGTTTTGGGAAAGATTTTTTCTTTTTTGTTTTTTATTATTTTAAGTATTCATGCCATGTCCCTCACATCTTGCCCCCTAAGTTTTCTCTTCCTCCTTGACTTTTTCCCCTGCTTTTGCAACATCTGTGAACTTAGTTTTGGCATCTTTTGGTCCTTTGCACTGCACCTGCTAAAACCCCAGGACACTTTATAAGAGTCATTAAAGTTCCCAAATTTTCTTTTCTTCTCCTCAAATTGCAATTCCTTTGATGATGTCTCCATTCCAGCGTGTCTGTATGTCCTTCTTTTCTGTTTTGGCCTTCAGTGGGGATCAATTTTGGCAAGCTTTGCTGCATGTGCCTGCCCTTGGAGGCGTATGGCCTGCCTGCATTTTGATGGCTTTGTCTTTGGGAAAGATTTTTTTTTTTTTTTTTATTATTATAAGTATTCATGCCATGTCCCTCATATCTTGCCCCCTAAGTTGTGTCTTCCTCCTTGACTTTTTCCCCTGCTTTTGCAACATCTGTGAGCTTAGTTTTGGCACCTTTTGGTCCTTTGCAATGCAGCTGATTTCCTCACAGCCTATTTTTTGAAGAGACTAAAATTCCCGATTTTCTGCTTTTTTCATTTTCATTTCATTTGAACCTATCTCCTTTCCAGAGTGTTTGTAAGCCTTTCTTTTGGGATTCGCAAGATTCCTTTTCCCTTCCCGAAAGGAAATTTCATTTCCTTTCGGGAAGGGAAAAGGAATCTTGCGATTTCAATGGGGACCAATAGATGAATCTTTGGTGCATGTCCCTGCACTTGATGGCAGGCCATGCCTTTTGATGGCTTTGACTTTGGGAAAGATTTTTTTCTTTTTTTGGTTGTTTTCTGAAGTGTTCATGCCATGTCCCTCATATCTTGCCCCCTAAGTTGTGTCTTCCTCCTTGACTTTTTCCCCTGCTTTTGCAACATTTGTGAGCTTAGTTTTGGCACCTTTTGGTCCTTTGCAATGCAGCTGATTTCCTCACAGCCTATTTTTTAAAGAGACTAAAATTCCCTATTTTCTCCTTTTTTCAATTGCATTTCATTTGAACCTATCTCCTTTCCAGAGTGTTTGTAAGCCTTTCTTTTGGGATCCGCAAGATTCCTTTTCCCTTCCCGAAAGGAAATTTCATTTGCTTTCGGGAAGGGAAAAGGAATCTTGCGATTTCAATGGGGACCAATAGAGGAATCTTTGGTGCATGTCCCTGCACTTGATGGCAGGCCATGCCTTTTGATGGCTTTGACTTTGGGAAAAATTTTTTTCTTTTTTGGGTTGTTTTCTGAAGTGTTCATGCCATGTCCCTCATATCTTGCCCCTAAGTTGTGTCTTCCTCCTTGACTTTTTCCCCTGCTTTTGCAACATCTGTGGGCTTAGTTTTGGCATCTTTTGGTCCTTTGCACTGCACCTGAAATAAACCCAGGCCATTTTTTTAGAGTCACTAAATTTCCCAATTTTTATTTTTTCTCCTCCAATTGCAATTTTTTTGATGCTGTCTCCTTTCCAGCGTGTTTGTAGGTCCTTCTTTTCTGTTTTGGCCTTCAGTGGGGATCAATTTTGGCAAGCTTTGCTGCATGTGCCTGCCCTTGGTGGCGTATGGCCTGCCTGCATTTTGATGGCTTTGACTTTGGGATAGATTTTTTCTATTTTTTTTTCTTTTTTGTTTTAAGTATTCATGCCATGTCCCTCATATCTTGCCCCCTAAGTTGTGTCTTCCTCCTTGACTTTTTACTCTGCTTTTGCAACATGTGTGAGCTTAATTTTGGCATCTTTTGGTCCTTTGCACTGAACACCCTAAAACCCCAGGCCACTTTCTAAGAGTCATTAAATTTCCTAAATTTTCTTTTTTTCTCCTCCAATTGCAATTCCTTTGATGGTGTCTCCATTCCAGCGTGTTTTTAAGGCATTCTTTTCTGTTTTGGCCTTCAGTGGGGATCAATTTTGGCAAGCTTTGCTGCATGTGCCTGCCCTTGGTGGTGCATGGCCTGCCTGCATTTTTATGGCTTTGACTTTGGGAAAGATTTTTTCTTTTTTTTTTTTTTTCTGTTTTATGTATTCATGCCATGTCCCTCATATCTTGCCCCCTAAGTTGTGTCTTCCTCTTTGACTTTTTCCCCTGCTTTTGCAACATCTGTGAGCTTAGTTTTGGCACCTTTTGGTCCTTTGCAATGCAGCTGATATCCTCACAGCCTATTTTTTGAAGTGACTAAAATTCCCGATTTTCTGCTTTTTTCAATTGCATTTCATTTGAACCTATCTCCTTTCCAGAGTGTTTGTAAGCCTTTCTTTTGGGATTCGCAAGATTCCTTTTCCCTTCCCGAAAGGAAATTTCATTTCCTTTCGGGAAGGGAAAAGGAATCTTGCGATTTCAATGGGGACCAATAGAGGAATCTTTGGTGCATGTCCCTGCACTTGATTGCAGGCCATGCCTTTTGATGTCTTAGACTTTGGGAAAGATTTTTTCTTTTTTTGGTTGTTTTGTGAAGTGTTCATGCCATGTCCCTCATATCTTGCCCCCTATGTTGTGTCTTCCTCCTTGACTTTTTCCCCTGCTTTTGCAACATCTGTGAGCTTAGTTTTGGCATCTTTTGGTCCTTTGCACTGCACCTGATATAAACCCAGGCCATTTTCTTAGAGTCACTAAATTTCCCAAATTTTCTTTTTTTCTCCTCCAATTGGAATTCCTTTGATGTTGACTCATTTCCAGCGTGTTTGTAGGTCCTTCTTTTCTGTTTTGGCCTTCAGTAGGGATCAATTTTGGCAAGCTTTGCTACATGTGCCTGCCCTTGGTGGCGTATGGCCTGCCTACATTTTGATGGCTTTGACTTTGGGAAAGATTTTTTTCTTTTTTTTTTTTATTACTATTTTAAATATTCTTGCCATTTGCCTCATATCTTGCCCCCTACGTTGTGTCTTCCTCCTTGACTTTTTCCCCTGCTTTTGCAACATCTGTGAGCTTAGTTTTGGCATCTTTTGGTCCTTTGCGCTGCACCTGATAAAACCCCAGGCCACTTTCTAAGAGTCACTCAATTTCACAAATTTTCTTTTTACCTCCTCCAATTGCAATTCCTTTGATGTTGTCTCCTTTGCAGCGTGTTTGTAGGTCCTTCTTTCCTGTTTTGGCCTTCAGTGGGGATCAATTTTGGCAAGCTTTGCTGCATGCGCCTTCCTTTGGTGGCGTATGGCCTGCCTGCATTTTGATGGCTTTGACTTTGGGAAAGATTTTTTCTTTTTTTTTTTTGTTATTTTAAGTATTCATGCCATGTCCCTCATATCTTGCCCCCTAAGTTGTGTCTTCCTCCTTGACTTTTTCCCCTGCTTTTGCAACATCTGTGAGCTTAGTTTTGGCACCTTTAGGTCCTTTGTAATGCAGCTGATTTCTTCACAGCCTATTTTTTGAAGAGACGATAAGTCCCTATTTTCTGCTTTTTTCAATTGCATTTCATTTGAACCTACCTCCTTTCCAGAGTGTTTGTAAGCCTTTCTTTTGGGATTCGCAAGATTCCTTTTCCCTTCCCGAAAGGAAATTTCATTTCCTTTCGGGAAGGGAAAAGGAATCTTGTGATTTCAATGGGGACCAATAGAGGAATCTTTGGTGCATGTTCCTGCACTTGATGGCAGGCCATGCCTTTTGATGGCTTTGACTTTGGGAAGATTTTATTCTTTTTTTGGTTGTTTTGTGAAGTGTTCATGCCATGTCCCTCATATCTTGCCCCCTAAGTTGTGTCTTCCTCCTTGACTTTTTCCCCTGCTTTTGCAACATCTGTGAGCTTAGTTTTGGCGCCTTTTGGTCCTTTGCAATGCACCTGATAAAACCCCAGGCCATTTTTCTAAGAGTCATTAAATTTCCCAAATTTTCTTTTTTTCTCCTCCAATTTAAATTCCTTTGATGGTGTCTCCATTCCAGTGTGTTTGTAAGCCCTTCTTTTATGTTTTGGCCTTCAGTGGGGATCAATTTTGGCAAGCTTTGCTGCATGTGCCTGCCCTTGGTGGCGTATGGCCTGCCTGCATTTTGATGGCTTTGACTTTGGGAAAGATTTTTTCTTTTTTTTTTTTTATTATTTAAAGTATTCATGCCATGTCGCTCATATCTTGCCCCCTAAGTTGTGTCTACCTCCTTGACTTTTTCCCCTGCTTTTGCAACATCTGTGAGCTTTGTTTTGGCCTCTTTTGGTCTTTTGCACTGCACCTGCTAAAACATCAGTCCACTTTCTAAGAGTCATTAAATTTCCCAAATTTTCATTTTTTCTCCTCCAATTGCAATTCCTTGGTTTTTGACTCCTTTCCAGCGTGTTTGTAGGTCCTTCTTTTCTGTTTTGGCCTTCAGTGGGGATCAAGGTTGGCAAGCTTTGTTGCATGTGCCTGCCCTTGCTGGCGTATGGCCTGCCTACATTTTGATGGCTTTGACTTTGGGAAAGATTTTTTCTTTTTTTTTTTCTTTTTTGTTTTAAGTATTCATGCCATGTCCCTCATATCTTGCCCCCTAAGTTGTGTCTTCCTCCTTGACTTTTCCCCCTGCTTTTGCAACATCTGTGAGCTTAGTTTTGGCATCTTTTGGTCCTTTGCACTGCACCTGATAAAACCCCAGGTCACTTTCTAAGAGTCATTAAATTTCCCAAATTTTCATTTTTTCTCCTCCATTTGCAATTCCTTTGATGCTGTCTCCATTCCAGCGTGTTTGTAAGTCCTTCTTTTCTGTTTTGGCCTTCAGTGGGGATCAAATTTGGCAAGCTTTGCTGCATGTGCCTGCCCTTGGTGGCGTATGGCCTGCCTGCATTTTGATGGCTTTGACTTTGGGAAAGATTTTTTCTTTTTTATTTCTTTTTTGTTTTAAGTATTCATGCCATGTCCCTCATATCTTGCCCCCTGAGTTGTGTCTTCCTCCTTGACTTTTTCCTCTGCTTTTGCAACATCTGTGAGCTTAGTTTTGGCACCTTTTGGTCCTTTGCAATGCAGCTGATTTCCTCACAGCCTATTTTTTGTAGAGACGAAAATTCCAGATTTTCTGCTTTTTTCAATTGGATTTCATTTGAACCTATCTCCTTTCCAGAGTGTTTGTAAGCCATTCTTTTGGGATTCACAAGATTCCTGTTCCCTTCCCGATAGGAAATTTCATTACCTTTCGGGAAGGGAAAAGGCATCGTGCGATTTCAATGGGGACCAATAGATGAATCTTTGGTGCATGTCCCTGCACTTGATGGCAGGCCATGCCTTTTGATGGCTTTGACTTTGGGAAAGATTTTTTTCTTTTTCTGGTTGTTTTGTGAAGTGTTCATGCCATGTCCCTCATATCTTGCCCCCTAAGTTGTGTCTTCCTCCTTGACTTTTTCCCCTGCTTTTGCAACATCTGTGAGCTTAGTTTTGGCACCTTTTGGTCCTTTGCACTGCACCTGATATAAACCCAGGCCATTTTCTTAGAGTCACTAAATTTCCCAATTTTTTTTTTTCTCCTCCAATTGCAATTCCTTTGATGCTGTCTCCATTCCAGCGTGTTTGTAAGTCCTTCTTTTCTGTTTTGGCCTTCAGTGGGGATCAATTTTGGCAAGCTTTGCTGCATGTGCCTGCCCTTGGTGGCGTATGGTGTGCCTGCATTTTGATGGCTTTGACTTTGGGAAAGGTTTTTTCTTTTTTTTTTTTTTATTATTTTAAGTATTCATGCCATGTCCCTCATATCTTGCCCCCTAAGTTGTGTCTTCCTCCTTGACTTTTTCCCCTGCTTTTGCAACATCTGTGAGCTTAGTTTTGGCATCTTTTGGTCCTTTGCAATGCATCTGATTTCTTAACAGCATATTTTTTGAAGAGACGATAAATCCCGATTTTCTGCTTTTTTCAATTGCATTTCATTTGAACCTATCTCCTTTCCAGAGTGTTTGTAAGCCTTTCTTTTGGGATTCGCAAGATTCCTTTTCCCTTCCCGAAAGGAAATGAAATTTCCTTTCGGGAAGGGAAAAGGAATCTTGCGATTTCAATGGGGACCAATAGAGGAATCTTTGGTGCATATCCCTGCACTTGATGGCAGGCCATGCCTTTTGATGGCTTTGACTTTGGGAAAGATTTTTTTTTTTTTTGGTTGTTTTCTGAAGTGTTCATGCCATGTCCCTCATATCTTGCCCCCTAAGTTGTGTCTTCCTCCTTGACTTTTTCCCCTGCTTTTGCAACATCTGTGAGCTTAGTTTTTGCATCTTTTGGCCCTTTGCATTGCACCTGATAAAACCCCAGGCCATTTTCTTAGAGTCACTAAATTTCCCAAATTTTCTTTTTTTCTCCTCCAATTGCAATTCCTTTGATGTTGACTCCTTGCCAGCGTGTTTGTAGGTCCGTCTTTTCTGTTTTGGCCTTCAGTGGGGATCAAATTTGGCAAGCTTTGCTGCATGTGCCTGCCCTTGGTGGCGTATGGCCTGCCTGCATTTTGATGGCTTTGACTTTGGGAAAGATTTTTTCTTTTTTTTTTTTTATTATTTTAAGTATTCATGCCATGTCCCTCACATCTTGCCCCCTAAGTTGTGTCTTCCTCCTTGACTTTTTCCCCTGCTTTTGCAACATCTGTGAGCTTAGTTTTGGCATCTTTTGGTCCTTTGCAATGCAGCTGATTTCCTCACAGCCTATTTTTTGAAGAGACGATATGTCCCGATTTTCTGCTTTTTTCAATTTCATTTCATTTGAACCTATCTCCTTTCCAGAGTGTTTGTAAGCCTTTCTTTTGGGATTCGCAAGATCCCTTTTCCCTTCCAGAAAGGAAATTTCATTTCCTTTCGGGAAGGGAAAAGGAATCTTGCGATTTCAATGGGGACCAATAGAGGAATCTTTGGTGCATGTCCCTGCACTTGATGGCAGGCCATGCCTTTTGATGGCTTTGACTTTGAGAAAGATTTTTTTCTTTTTTTGGTTGTTTTCTGAAGTGTTCATGCCATGTCCCTCATATCTTGCCCCCTAAGTTGTGTCTTCCTCCTTGACTTTTTCCCCTGCTTTTGCAACATCTGTGAGCTTAGTTTTGGCACCTTTTGGTCCTTCGCACTCCACCTGATATAAACCCCAGGCCATTTTCTTAGAGTCACTAAATTTCCCAAATTTCCTTTTTTTCTCCTCCAATTGCAATTCCTTTGATGTTGACTCCTTTCCAGCGTGTTTGTAGGTCCGTCTTTTCTGTTTTGGCCTTCAGTGGGGATCAAATTTGGCAAGCTTTGCTGCATGTGCCTGCCCTTGGTGGCGTATGGCCTGCCTGCATTTTGATGGCTTTGACTTTGGGAAAGATTTTTTCTTTTTTTTTTTTTTTTTTTTTTAAGTATTCATGCCATGTCCCTCACATCTTGCCCCCTAAGTTGTGTCTTCCTCCTTGACTTTTTCCCCTTCTTTTGGAACATCTGTGAGCTTAGTTTTGGCATCTTTGGTCCTTTGCCCTGCACCTCATATAAACCCAGGCCATTTTCTAAGAGTCACTAAATTTCCCAAATTTTCTTTTTTTCTCCTCCAATTGCAATTCCTTTGATGTTGACACCTTTCCAGCGTGCTTGTAGGTCCTTCTTTTCTGTTTTGGCCTTCAGTGGGGATCAAATTTGGCAAGCTTTGCTGCATGTGCCTGCCCTTGGTGGCGTGTGGCCTGCCTGCATTTTGATGGCTTTGACTTTGGGAAAGATTTTTTCTTTTTTTTTTTTTTATTATTTTAAGTATTCATGCCATGTCCCTCATATCTTGCCCCCTAAGTTGTGTCTTCCTCCTTGACTTTTTCCCCTTCTTTTGGAACATCTGTGAGCTTAGTTTTGGCATCTTTAGTCCTTTGCCCTGCACCTGATATAAACCCAGGCCATTTTCTTAGAGTCACTAAATTTCCCAAATTTTCTTTTTTTCTCCTCCAATTGCAAGTCCTTTGATGTTGGCTCCTTTCCAGTGTGTTTGTAGGTCCTTCTTTTCTGTTTTGGCCTTCAGTGGGTATCAATTTTGGCAAGCTTTGCTGCATGTGCCTGCCCTTGGTGGCGTATGGCCTGCCTGCATTTTGATGGCTTTGACTTTGGGAAAGATTTTTTCTTTTTTTTTTTTTATTATTTCAAGTGTTCATGCCATGTCCCTCATATCTTGGACCCTAAGTTGTGTCTTCCTCCTTGACTTTTTCCCCTGCTTTTGCAACATCTGTGAGCTTAGTTTTGGCATCTTTTGGTCCTTTGCCATGCAGCTGATTTCCTCACAGCCTATTTTTTGAAGAGACTAAAATTCCCGATTTTGTGCTTTTTTTAATTGCATTTCATTTGAACCTATCTCCTTTCCAGGGTGTTTGTAAGCCTTTCTTTTCGGATTCGCAAGATTCCTTTTCCCTTCCCGAAAGGAAATTTTATTTCCTTTCGGGAAGGGAAAAGGATCTTGCGATTTCAATGGGGACCAATAGAGGAATCTTTGGTGCATGTCCCTGCACTTGATGGCAGGCCATGCCTTTTGATGGCTTTGACTTTGGGAAAGATTTTTTTCTTTTTTTGGCTGTTTTCTGAAGTGTTCATGCCATGTCCCTCATATCTTGCCCCCTAAGTTGTGTCTTCCTCCTTGACTTTTCCCACTGCTTTTGCAACATCTGTGAGCTTAGTTTTGGCATCTTTTGGTCCTTTGCACTGCACCTGATAAAACCCCAGGCCACTTACTAAGAGTCATTAAATTTCCCAAATTTCCTTTTTTTCTCCTCCGATTGCAATTCCTTTGATGGTGTCTCCATTCCACTGTGTTTGTAAGTCCTTCTTTTCTGTTTTGGCCTTCAGTGGAGATCAATTTTGGCAAGCTTTGCTGCATGTGCCTGCATTTGGTGGCGTATGGCCTGCCTGCATTTTGATGGCTTTGACTTTGGGAATGTTTTTTTTTTTTTTTTTTTTTTATTATTTTAAGTATTCATGCCATGTCCCTCATATCTTGCTCCCTAAGTTGTGTCTTCCTCCTTGACTTTTTCCCCTGCTTTTGCAACATCTGTGAGCTTAGTTTTGGCATCTTTTGGTCCTTTGCACTGCACCTGCTAAAACCCAGGCCATTTTCGTAGAGTCACTAAATTTCCCAAATTTTCTTTTTTTCTCCTCCAATTGCAATTCCTTTGATGTTGACTCCTTTCCAGCGTGTTTGTAGGTCCTTCTTTTCTGTTTTGGCCTTCAGTGGGGATCAATTTTGGCAAGCTTTGCTGCATGTGCCTGCCCTTGGTGGCGTATGGCCTGCCTGCATTTTGATGGCTTTGTCTTTGGGAGAGATTTTTTCTTTTTTTTTTTTTTTATTATTGTAAGTATTCATGCCATGTCCCTCATATCTTGCCCCCTAAGTTGTGTCTTCCTCCTTGACTTTTTCCCCTGCTTTTGCAACCTCTGTGAGCTTAGTTTTGGCACCTTTTGGACCTTTGCAATGCTGCTGATTTCCTCACAGCTTTTTTTTTGAAGAGACTAAAATTCCCGATTTTCTGCTTTTTTCAATTGCATTTCATTTGAACCTATCTCCTTTCCAGAGTGTTTGTAAGCCTTTCTTTTGGGATCCGCAAGATTCCTTTTCCCTTCCCGAAAGGAAATGAAATTTCCTTTCGGGAAGGGAAAAGGAATCTTGCAATTTCAATGGGGACCAATAGAGGAATCTTTGGTGCAGGTCCCTGCACTTGATGGCAGGCCATGCCTTTTGATGGCTTTACTTTGGGAAAGATTTTTTTCTATTTTTGGTTGTTTTCTGAAGTGTTCATGCCATGTCCCTCATATCTTGCCCCCTAAGTTGTGTCTTCCTCCTTGACTTTTTCCCCTGCTTTTGCAACATCTGTGAGCTTAGTTTTGGCATCTTTTGGTCCTTTGCACTGAACCCCCTAAAACCCCATGCCACTTTCTATGAGTCATTAAATTTCCTAAATTTTCTTTTTTTCTCCTCCAATTGCAATTCCTTTGATGTTGACTCCTTTCTAGCGTGTTTGTAGGTCCTTCTTTTCTGTTTTGGCCTTCAGTGGGGATCAATTTTGGCAAGCTTTGCTGCATGTGCCTGCCCTTGGTGGCGTATGGCCTGCCTGCATTTTGATGGCTTTGACTTTGGGAAAGATTTTTTCTTTTTTTTTTTCTTTTCTGTTTTATGTATTCATGCCATGTCCCTCATATCTTGCCCCCTAAGTTGTGTCTTCCTCCTTAACTTTTTCCCCTGCTTTTGCAACATCTGTGAGCTTAGTTTTTGCATCTTTTGGTCCTTTGCACTGCACCTGATATAAACCCAGGCCAATTTCTAAGAGTCATTAAATTTCCCAAATTTTCTGTTTTTCTCCTCCAATTGCAATTCCTTTGATGGTGTCTCCATCCCAGCGTGTTTGTAAGTCCTTCTTTTCTGTTTTGGCCTTCAGTGTGGATCAATTTTGGCAAGCTTTGCTGCATGTGCCGGCCCTTGGTGGCGTATGGCCTGCCTGCATTTTGATGGCTTTGGTTTTGGGAAAGATTTTTTCTTTTTTGTTTTTTATTATTTTAAGTATTCATGCCATGTCCCTCACATCTTGCCCCCTAAGTTTTCTCTTCCTCCTTGACTTTTTCCCCTGCTTTTGCAACATCTGTGAACTTAGTTTTGGCATCTTTTGGTCCTTTGCACTGCACCTGCTAAAACCCCAGGACACTTTATAAGAGTCATTAAAGTTCCCAAATTTTCTTTTCTTCTCCTCAAATTGCAATTCCTTTGATGATGTCTCCATTCCAGCGTGTCTGTATGTCCTTCTTTTCTGTTTTGGCCTTCAGTGGGGATCAATTTTGGCAAGCTTTGCTGCATGTGCCTGCCCTTGGAGGCGTATGGCCTGCCTGCATTTTGATGGCTTTGTCTTTGGGAAAGATTTTTTTTTTTTTTTTTATTATTATAAGTATTCATGCCATGTCCCTCATATCTTGCCCCCTAAGTTGTGTCTTCCTCCTTGACTTTTTCCCCTGCTTTTGCAACATCTGTGAGCTTAGTTTTGGCATGTTTTGGTCCTTTGCACTGCACCTGATATAAACCCAGGCCATTTTCTTAGAGTCACTAAATTTCCCAAATTTTCTTTTTTTCTCCTCCAATTGCAATTCCTTTGATGTTGGCTCCTTTCCAGTGTGTTTGTACGTCCTTCTTTTCTGTTTTGGCCTTCAGTGGGGATCAATTTTGGCAAGCTTTGCTGCATGTGCCTGCCCTTGGTGGCGTATGGCCTGCCTGCATTTTGATGGCTTTGACTTTGGGAAAGATTTTTTCTTTTTTTTTTTTTTATTATTTCAAGTATTCATGCCATGTCCCTCATATCTTGCCCCCTAAGTTGTGTCTTCCTCCTTGACTTTTTCCCCTGCTTTTGCAACATCTGTGAGCTTAGTTTTGGCACCTTTTGGTCCTTTGCAATGCAGCTGATTTCCTCACAGCCTATTTTTTGAAGAGACTAAAATTCCCAATTTTCTGCTTTTTTCAATTGCATTTCATTTGAACCTATCTCCTTTCCAGAGTGTTTGTAAGCCTTTCTTTTGGGATCCGCAAGATTCCTTTTCCCTTCCCGAAAGGAAATTTCATTTGCTTTCGGGAAGGGAAAAGGAATCTTGCGATTTCAATGGGGACCAATAGAGGAATCTTTGGTGCATGTCCCTGCACTTGATGGCAGGCCATGCCTTTTGATGGATTTGACTTTGGGAAAAATTTTTTTCTTTTTTGGGTTGTTTTCGTAAGTGTTCATGCCATGTCCCTCATATCTTGCCCCCTAAGTTGTGTCTTCCTCCTTGACTTTTTCCCCTGCTTTTGCAACATCTGTGGGCTTAGTTTTGGCATCTTTTGGTCCCTTGCACTGCACCTGATATAAACCCAGGCCATTTTTTTAGAGTCACTAAATTTCCCAATTTTTTTTTTTTCTCCTCCAATTGCAATTTTTTTGATGCTGTCTCCTTTCCAGCGTGTTTGTAGGTCCTTCTTTTCTGTTTTGGCCTTCCGTGGGGATCAATTTTGGCAAGCTTTGCTGCATGTGCCTGCCCTTGGTGGCGTATGGCCTGCCTGCATTTTGATGGCTTTGACTTTGGGATAGATTTTTTCTATTTTTTTTTCTTTTTTGTTTTAAGTATTCATGCCATGTCCCTCATATCTTGCCCCCTAAGTTGTGTCTTCCTCCTTGACTTTTTACTCTGCTTTTGCAACATGTGTGAGCTTAATTTTGGCATCTTTTGGTCCTTTGCACTGCACCTGATGAAACCCCAGGGCACTTTATAAGAGTCATTAAATTTCCCAAATTTTCTTTTTTTCTCCTCGAATTGCAATTCTTTGATGGTGTCTCCATTCCAGCGTGTTTGTAGGTACTTCTTTTCTGTTTTGGCCTTCAGTGGGGATCAATTTTGGCAAGCTTTGCTGCATGGGCCTGCCCTTGCTGGCGTATGGCCTGCCTGCATTTTGATGGCTTTGACTTTGGGAAAGATTTTTCATTTTTTTTTTCTTTTTTGATTTAAGTATTCATGCCATGTCCCTCATATCTTGCCCCCTAAGTTGTGTCTTCCTCCTTGACTTTTTCCCCTGCTTTTGCAACATCTGTGAGCTTAGTTTTGGCATCTTTTGGTCCTTTGCACTGCACCTGATAAAACCACAGGCAATATTCTTAGAGTCACTAAATTTCCCAAATTTTCTTTTTTTCTCCTCCAATTGCAATTCCTTTGATGTTGTCTCCATTCCAGCGTGTTTGTAGGTCCTTCTTTTCTGTTTTGGCCTTCAGTGTGGATCAATTTTGGCAAGCTTTGCTGCATGTGCCGGCCCTTGGTGGCGTATGGCCTGCCTGCATTTTGATGGCTTTGACTTTGGGAAAGATTTTTTCTTTTTTTTTTTTAATTATTTTAAGAATTCATGCCATGTCCCTCATATCTTGCCCCCTAAGTTGTGTCTTCCACCTTGACTTTTTCCCCTGCTTTTGCAACATCTGTGAGCTTAGTTTTGGCACCTTTTTTGTCCTTTGCAACGCAGCTGATTTCCTCACAGCCTATTTTTTGAAGAGACTAAAATTCCCGATTTTCTGCTTTTTTCAATTGCATTTCATTTGAACCTATCTCCTTTCCAGAGTGTTTGTAAGCCTTTCTTTTGGGATTCGCAAGATTCCTTTTCCCTTCCCGAAAGGAAATGAAATTTCCTTTCGGGAAGGGAAAAGGAATCTTGCGATTTCAATGGGCACCAATAGAGGAATCTTTGGTGCATGTCCCTGCACTTGATGGCAGGCCATGCCTTTTGATGGCTTTGACTTTGGGAAAGATTTTTTTCTTTTTTTGGTTGTTTTCTGAAGTGTTCATGCCATGTCCCTCATATCTTGCCCCCTAAGTTGTGTCTTCCTCCTTGACTTTTTCCCCTGCTTTTGCAACATCTGTGAGCTTCGTTTTGACACCTTTTGTTGCTTTGCACAGCACCTGATAAAACCCCAGGCCATTTTCTTAGAGTCACTAAATTTCCCAAATTTTCTTTTTTTCTCCTCCAATTGCAATTCCTTTGATGTTGTCTCCTTTCCAGCGTGTTTGTAGGTCCTTCTTTTCTGTTTTGGCCTTCAGTGGGGATCAATTTTGGCAAGCTTTGCTGCACTTGGTGGCGTATGGCCTGCCTGCATTTTGATGGCTTTGACTTTGGGAAAGATTTTTTCTTTTTTTTTTTTTATTATTTTAAGTATTCATGCCATGTCCCTCATATCTTGCCCCGTAAGTTGTGTCTTCCTCCTTGACTTTTTCCCCTGCTTTTGCAACATCTGTGAGCTTAGTTTTGGCACCTTTTGGTCCTTTGCAATGCAGCTGATTTCCTCACAGCCTATTTTTTGAAGAGACGATATGTCCCGATTTTCTGCTTTTTTCAATTGCATTTCATTTGAACCTATCTCCTTTCCAGAGTGTTTGTAAGCCATTCTTTTAGGATTCGCAAGATTCCTTTTCCCTTCCCGAAAGGAAATTTCATTTCCTTTCGGGAAGGGAAAAGGAATCTTGCGATTTCAATGGGGACCAATAGAGGAATCTTTGGTGCATGTCCCTGCACTTGATGGCAGGCCATGCCTTTTGATGGCTTTGACTATGGGAAAGATTTTTTTCTATTTTTGGTTGTTTTCTGAAGTGTTCATGCCATGTCCCTCACATCTTGCCCCCTAAGTTGTGTCTTCCTCCTTGACTTTTTCCCCTGCTTTTGCAACATCTGTGAGCTTAGTTTTGGCATCTTTTGGTCCTTTGCAATGCACCTGATATAAACCCAGGCCATTTTTTTAGAATCAGTAATTTCCCTAATTTTCTTTTTTTCTTCTCCAATTGCAAATCCTTTGATGTTGTCTCCATTCCAGCGTGTCTGTAGGTCCTTTTTTCTGTTTTGGCCTTCAGCGGGGATCAATTTTGGCAAAATTTGCTGCATGTGCCTGCCCTTGCTGGCGTATGGCCTGCCTGCATTTTGATGGCTTTGACTTTGGGAAAGATTTTTTCTTTTTTTCTTTTTATTATTTTAAGTATTCATGCCATGTCCCTCATATCTTGCCCCCTAAGTTGTGTCTTCCTCCTTGACTTTTTCCCCTGCTTTTGCAACATCTGTGAGCTTAGTTTTGGCATCTTTTGGTCCTTTGCACTGCACCTGCTAAAACCCCAGGCCACTTTCTAAGAGTCATTAAATTTCCCAAATTTTTATTTTTTCTCCTCCAATTGCAAATCCTTTGATGTTGTCTCCATTCCAGCGTGTTTGTAGGTCCTTCTTTTCTTTTTTGGCCTTCAGTGGGGATCAGTTTTGGCAAGCTTTGCTGCATGTGCCTGCCCTTGCTGGCGTATGGCCTGTCTGCATTTTGATGGCTTTGACTTTGGGAAAGATTTTTTTCTTTTTTTTTTTTTTTTTGTTTTAAGTATTAATGCAATGTCCCTCATATCTTGCTCCCTAAGTGGTGTCTTTCTCCTTCACTTTTTCCCCTGCTTTTGCAACATCTGTGAGCTTAGTTTTGGCATCTTTTGGTCCTTTGCACTGCACCTGATAAAACCCCAGGCCATTTTCTTAGGGTCACTAAATTTCCCAAATTTTCCTTTTTTTCTCCTCCAATTGCAATTCCTTGATGATGTCTCCATTCCAGCGTGTTTGTAGGTCCTTTTTTTTTGTTTTGGCCTTCAGTGGGGATCAATTTTGGCAAGCTTTGCTGCATGTGCCTGCCCTTGCTGGCGTATGGCCTTGCCTGCATTTTGATGGCTTTGACTTTGGGAAAGATTTTTTTTCTTTTTTTTTTTTTTTTTTGTTTTAAGTATTCATGCCATGTCCCTCATATCTTAATCCCTAAGTTGTGTCTTCCTCCTTGACTTTTTCCCCTGCTTTTTGCAACATCTGTGAGCTTAGTTTTGGCACCTTTTGGTCCTTTGTAATGCAGCTGATTTCTTCACAGCCTATTTTTTGAAGAGACGATAAGTCCCCATTTTCTGCTTTTTTCAATTGCATTTCATTTGAACCTATCTCCTTTCCAGAGTGTTTGTAAGCCTTTCTTTTGGGATTCGCAAGATTCCTTTTCCCTTCCCGAAAGGAAATGAAATTTCCTTTCGGGAAGGGAAAAGGAATCTTGCGATTTCAATGGGCACCAATAGAGGAATCTTTGGTGCATGTCCATGCACTTGATGGCAGGCCATGCCTTTTGATGGCTTTGACTTTGGGAAAGATTTTTTTCTATTTTTGGGTTGTTTTCTGAAGTGTTCATGCCATGTCCCTCATATCTTGCCCCCTAAGTTGTGTCTTCCTCCTTGACTTTTTCCCCTGCTTTTGCAACATCTGTGAGCTTAGTTTTGGCATCTTTTGGTCCTTTGCACTGCACCTGATAAAACCCCAGGCCACTTTCTAAGAGTCACTAAATTTCCCAAATTTTCTTTTTTTCTCCTCCAATTGCAATTCCTTTGATGTTGTCGCCTTTCCGGCGTGTTTGTAGGTCCTTCTTTCCTGTTTTGGCCTTCAGTGGGGATCAATTTTGGCAAGCTTTGCTGCATGTGCTTTCCTTTGGTGGCGTATGGCCTGCCTGCATTTTGATGGCTTTGACTTTGGGAAAGATTTTTTTTTTTTTTTTTTTTTTTGTTATTTTAAGTATTCGTGCCATGTCAATCATATCTTGCCCCCTAAGTTGTGTCTTCCTCCTTGACTTTTTCCCCTGCTTTTGCAACATCTGTGAGCTTAGTTTTGGCACCTTTTGGTCCTTTGTAATGCAGCTGATTTCTTCACAGCCTATTTTTTGAAGAGACCGATAAGTCCCGATTTTCTGCTTTTTTTCAATTGCATTTCATTTGAACCTTTGAACCTATCTCCTTTCCAGAGTGTTTGTAAGCCTTTCTTTTGGGATTCGCAAGATTCCTTTTCCCTTCCCGAAAGGAAATTTCATTTCCTTTCGGGAAGGGAAAAGGAATCTTGCGATTTCAATGGGCACCAATAGAGGAATCTTTGCTGCATGTTCCTGCACTTGATGGCAGGCCATGCCTTTTGATGGCTTTGACTTTGGGAAAGATTTTTTTCTTTTTTTGGTTGTTTTCTGAAGTGTTCATGCCATGTCCCTCATATCTTGCCCCCTAAGTTGTGTCTTCCTCCTTGACTATTTCCCCTGCTTTTGCAACATCTGTGAGCTTAGTTTTGACACCTTTTGTTGCTTTGCACAGCACCTGATAAAACCCCAGGCCATTTTCTTAGAGTCACTAAATTTCCCAAATTTACTTTTTTTCTCCTCCAATTGCAATTCCTTTGATGTTGTCTCCTTTCCAGCGTGTTTGTAGGTCCTTCTTTTCTGTTTTGGCCTTCAGTGGGGATCAATTTTGGCAAGCTTTGCTGCACTTGGTGGCGTATGGCCTGCCTGCATTTTGATGGCTTTGACTTTGGGAAAGATTTTTTCTTTTTTTTTTTTTATTATTTTAAGTATTCATGCCATGTCCCTCATATCTTGCCCCCTAAGTTGTGTCTTCCTCCTTGACTTTTTCCCCTGCTTTTTCAACATCTGTGAGCTTAGTTTTGGCACCTTTTGGTCCTTTGCAATGCAGCTGATTTCCTCACAGCCTATTTTTTGAAGAGACGATATGTCCCGATTTTCTGCTTTTTTCAATTGCATTTCATTTGAACCTATCTCCTTTCCAGAGTGTTTGTAAGCCATTCTTTTAGGATTCGCAAGATTCCTTTTCCCTTCCCGAAAGGAAATTTCATTTCCTTTCGGGAAGGGAAAAGGAATCTTGCGATTTCAATGGGGACCAATAGAGGAATCTTTGGTGCATGTCCCTGCACTTGATGGCAGGCCATGCCTTTTGATGGCTTTGACTATGGGAAAGATTTTTTTCTATTTTTGGTTGTTTTCTGAAGTGTTCATGCCATGTCCCTCACATCTTGCCCCCTAAGTTGTGTCTTCCTCCTTGACTTTTTCCCCTGCTTTTGCAACATCTGTGAGCTTAGTTTTGGCATCTTTTGGTCCTTTGCAATGCACCTGATATAAACCCAGGCCATTTTTTTAGAATCAGTAATTTCCCTAATTTTCTTTTTTTCTTCTCCAATTGCAAATCCTTTGATGTTGTCTCCATTCCAGCGTGTCTGTAGGTCCTTTTTTCTGTTTTGGCCTTCAGCGGGGATCAATTTTGGCAAAATTTGCTGCATGTGCCTGCCCTTGCTGGCGTATGGCCTGCCTGCATTTTGATGGCTTTGACTTTGGGAAAGATTTTTTCTTTTTTTCTTTTTATTATTTTAAGTATTCATGCCATGTCCCTCATATCTTGCCCCCTAAGTTGTGTCTTCCTCCTTGACTTTTTCCCCTGCTTTTGCAACATCTGTGAGCTTAGTTTTGGCATCTTTTGGTCCTTTGCACTGCACCTGCTAAAACCCCAGGCCACTTTCTAAGAGTCATTAAATTTCCCAAATTTTTATTTTTTCTCCTCCAATTGCAAATCCTTTGATGTTGTCTCCATTCCAGCGTGTTTGTAGGTCCTTCTTTTCTTTTTTGGCCTTCAGTGGGGATCAGTTTTGGCAAGCTTTGCTGCATGTGCCTGCCCTTGCTGGCGTATGGCCTGTCTGCATTTTGATGGCTTTGACTTTGGGAAAGATTTTTTTCTTTTTTTTTTTTTTTTTGTTTTAAGTATTAATGCAATGTCCCTCATATCTTGCTCCCTAAGTGGTGTCTTTCTCCTTCACTTTTTCCCCTGCTTTTGCAACATCTGTGAGCTTAGTTTTGGCATCTTTTGGTCCTTTGCACTGCACCTGATAAAACCCCAGGCCATTTTCTTAGGGTCACTAAATTTCCCAAATTTTCTTTTTTTTCTCCTCCAATTGCAATTCCTTTGATGCTGTCTCCATTCCAGCGTGTTTGTAGGTCCTTTTTTTTGTTTTGGCCTTCAGTGGGGATCAATTTTGGCAAGCTTTGCTGCATGTGCCTGCCCTTGCTGGCGTATGGCCTGCCTGCATTTTGATGGCTTTGACTTTGGGAAAGATTTTTTTCTTTTTTTTTTTTTTTTTGTTTTAAGTATTCATGCCATGTCCCTCATATCTTAATCCCTAAGTTGTGTCTTCCTCCTTGACTTTTTCCCCTGCTTTTGCAACATCTGTGAGCTTAGTTTTGGCACCTTTTGGTCCTTTGTAATGCAGCTGATTTCTTCACAGCCTATTTTTTGAAGAGACGATAAGTCCCCATTTTCTGCTTTTTTCAATTGCATTTCATTTGAACCTATCTCCTTTCCAGAGTGTTTGTAAGCCTTTCTTTTGGGATTCGCAAGATTCCTTTTCCCTTCCCGAAAGGAAATGAAATTTCCTTTCGGGAAGGGAAAAGGAATCTTGCGATTTCAATGGGCACCAATAGAGGAATCTTTGGTGCATGTCCATGCACTTGATGGCAGGCCATGCCTTTTGATGGCTTTGACTTTGGGAAAGATTTTTTTCTATTTTTGGTTGTTTTCTGAAGTGTTCATGCCATGTCCCTCATATCTTGCCCCCTAAGTTGTGTCTTCCTCCTTGACTTTTTCCCCTGCTTTTGCAACATCTGTGAGCTTAGTTTTGGC
Source organism: Artemisiospiza belli (assembly GCA_021963965.1). Taxonomy (NCBI): domain Eukaryota; kingdom Metazoa; phylum Chordata; class Aves; order Passeriformes; family Passerellidae; genus Artemisiospiza; species Artemisiospiza belli. The sequence continues at coordinate 111,800 of JAKDEW010000455.1, forward strand.
ATCTTTTGGTCCTTTGCACTGCACCTGATAAAACCCCAGGCCACTTTCTAAGAGTCACTAAATTTCCCAAATTTTCTTTTTTTCTCCTCCAATTGCAATTCCTTTGATGTTGTCGCCTTTCCGGCGTGTTTGTAGGTCCTTCTTTCCTGTTTTGGCCTTCAGTGGGGATCAATTTTGGCAAGCTTTGCTGCATGTGCTTTCCTTTGGTGGCGTATGGCCTGCCTGCATTTTGATGGCTTTGACTTTGGGAAAGATTTTTTTTTTTTTTTTTTTTTTGTTATTTTAAGTATTCGTGCCATGTCAATCATATCTTGCCCCCTAAGTTGTGTCTTCCTCCTTGACTTTTTCCCCTGCTTTTGCAACATCTGTGAGCTTAGTTTTGGCACCTTTTGGTCCTTTGTAATGCAGCTGATTTCTTCACAGCCTATTTTTTGAAGAGACGATAAGTCCCCATTTTCTGCTTTTTTCAATTGCATTTCATTTGAACCTATCTCCTTTCCAGAGTGTTTGTAAGCCTTTCTTTTGGGATACGCAAGATTCCTTTTCCCTTCCCGAAAGGAAATTTCATTTCCTTTCGGGAAGGGAAAAGGAATCTTGCGATTTCAATGGGCACCAATAGAGGAATCTTTGCTGCATGTTCCTGCACTTGATGGCAGGCCATGCCTTTTGATGGCTTTGACTTTGGGAAAGATTTTTTTCTTTTTTTGGTTGTTTTCTGAAGTGTTCATGCCATGTCCCTCATATCTTGCCCCCTAAGTTGTGTCTTCCTCCTTGACTATTTCCCCTGCTTTTGCAACATCTGTGAGCTTAGTTTTGACACCTTTTGTTGCTTTGCACAGCACCTGATAAAACCCCAGGCCATTTTCTTAGAGTCACTAAATTTCCCAAATTTACTTTTTTTCTCCTCCAATTGCAATTCCTTTGATGTTGTCTCCTTTCCAGCGTGTTTGTAGGTCCTTCTTTTCTGTTTTGGCCTTCAGTGGGGATCAATTTTGGCAAGCTTTGCTGCACTTGGTGGCGTATGGCCTGCCTGCATTTTGATGGCTTTGACTTTGGGAAAGATTTTTTCTTTTTTTTTTTTTATTATTTTAAGTATTCATGCCATGTCCCTCATATCTTGCCCCCTAAGTTGTGTCTTCCTCCTTGACTTTTTCCCCTGCTTTTTCAACATCTGTGAGCTTAGTTTTGGCACCTTTTGGTCCTTTGCAATGCAGCTGATTTCCTCACAGCCTATTTTTTGAAGAGACGATATGTCCCGATTTTCTGCTTTTTTCAATTGCATTTCATTTGAACCTATCTCCTTTCCAGAGTGTTTGTAAGCCATTCTTTTAGGATTCGCAAGATTCCTTTTCCCTTCCCGAAAGGAAATTTCATTTCCTTTCGGGAAGGGAAAAGGAATCTTGCGATTTCAATGGGGACCAATAGAGGAATCTTTGGTGCATGTCCCTGCACTTGATGGCAGGCCATGCCTTTTGATGGCTTTGACTATGGGAAAGATTTTTTTCTATTTTTGGTTGTTTTCTGAAGTGTTCATGCCATGTCCCTCACATCTTGCCCCCTAAGTTGTGTCTTCCTCCTTGACTTTTTCCCCTGCTTTTGCAACATCTGTGAGCTTAGTTTTGGCATCTTTTGGTCCTTTGCAATGCACCTGATATAAACCCAGGCCATTTTTTTAGAATCAGTAATTTCCCTAATTTTCTTTTTTTCTTCTCCAATTGCAAATCCTTTGATGTTGTCTCCATTCCAGCGTGTTTGCAAGTCCTTCTTTTCTGTTTTGGCCTTCAGTGGGGATCAATTTTGGCAAGCTTTGCTGCATGTGCCTGCCCTTGCTGGCGTATGGCCTGCCTGCATTTTGATGGCTTTGACTTTGGGAAAGATTTTTTCTTTTTTTCTTTTTATTATTTTAAGTATTCATGCCATGTCCCTCATATCTTGCCCCCTAAGTTGTGTCTTCCTCCTTGACTTTTTCCCCTGCTTTTGCAACATCTGTGAGCTTAGTTTTGGCACCTTTTGGTCCTTTGCAATGCAGCTGATTTCCTCACAGCCTATTTTTTCAAGAGACTAAAATTCCAGATTTTCTGCTTTTTTCAATTGCATTTCATTTGAACCTATCTCCTTTCCAGAGTGTTTGTAAGCCATTCTTTTAGGATTCGCAAGATTCCTTTTCCCTTCCCGAAAGGAAATTTCATTTCCTTTCGGGAAGGGAAAAGGAATCTTGCGATTTCAATGGGGACCAATAGAGGAATCTTTGGTGCATGTCCCTGCACTTGATGGCAGGCCATGCCTTTTGATGGCTTTGACTATGGGAAAGATTTTTTTCTATTTTTGGTTGTTTTCTGAAGTGATCATGCCATGTCCCTCACATCTTGCCCCCTAAGTTGTGTCTTCCTCCTTGACTTTTTCCCCTGCTTTTGCAACATCTGTGAGCTTAGTTTTGGCATCTTTTGGTCCTTTGCACTGCACCTGATAAAACCCCAGGCCACTTTCTAAGAGTCACTAAATTTCCCAAATTTTCTTTTTTTCTCCTCCAATTGCAATTCCTTTGATGTTGTCGCCTTTCCGGCGTGTTTGTAGGTCCTTCTTTCCTGTTTTGGCCTTCAGTGGGGATCAATTTTGGCAAGCTTTGCTGCATGTGCTTTCCTTTGGTGGCGTATGGCCTGCCTGCATTTTGATGGCTTTGACTTTGGGAAAGATTTTTTTTTTTTTTTTTTTTTGTTATTTTAAGTATTCGTGCCATGTCAATCATATCTTGCCCCCTAAGTTGTGTCTTCCTCCTTGACTTTTTCCCCTGCTTTTGCAACATCTGTGAGCTTAGTTTTGGCACCTTTTGGTCCTTTGTAATGCAGCTGATTTCTTCACAGCCTATTTTTTGAAGAGACGATAAGTCCCCATTTTCTGCTTTTTTCAATTGCATTTCATTTGAACCTATCTCCTTTCCAGAGTGTTTGTAAGCCTTTCTTTTGGGATACGCAAGATTCCTTTTCCCTTCCCGAAAGGAAATTTCATTTCCTTTCGGGAAGGGAAAAGGAATCTTGCGATTTCAATGGGCACCAATAGAGGAATCTTTGCTGCATGTTCCTGCACTTGATGGCAGGCCATGCCTTTTGATGGCTTTGACTTTGGGAAAGATTTTTTTCTTTTTTTGGTTGTTTTCTGAAGTGTTCATGCCATGTCCCTCATATCTTGCCCCCTAAGTTGTGTCTTCCTCCTTGACTATTTCCCCTGCTTTTGCAACATCTGTGAGCTTAGTTTTGACACCTTTTGTTGCTTTGCACAGCACCTGATAAAACCCCAGGCCATTTTCTTAGAGTCACTAAATTTCCCAAATTTACTTTTTTTCTCCTCCAATTGCAATTCCTTTGATGTTGTCTCCTTTCCAGCGTGTTTGTAGGTCCTTCTTTTCTGTTTTGGCCTTCAGTGGGGATCAATTTTGGCAAGCTTTGCTGCACTTGGTGGCGTATGGCCTGCCTGCATTTTGATGGCTTTGACTTTGGGAAAGATTTTTTCTTTTTTTTTTTTTATTATTTTAAGTATTCATGCCATGTCCCTCATATCTTGCCCCCTAAGTTGTGTCTTCCTCCTTGACTTTTTCCCCTGCTTTTTCAACATCTGTGAGCTTAGTTTTGGCACCTTTTGGTCCTTTGCAATGCAGCTGATTTCCTCACAGCCTATTTTTTGAAGAGACGATATGTCCCGATTTTCTGCTTTTTTCAATTGCATTTCATTTGAACCTATCTCCTTTCCAGAGTGTTTGTAAGCCATTCTTTTAGGATTCGCAAGATTCCTTTTCCCTTCCCGAAAGGAAATTTCATTTCCTTTCGGGAAGGGAAAAGGAATCTTGCGATTTCAATGGGGACCAATAGAGGAATCTTTGGTGCATGTCCCTGCACTTGATGGCAGGCCATGCCTTTTGATGGCTTTGACTATGGGAAAGATTTTTTTCTATTTTTGGTTGTTTTCTGAAGTGTTCATGCCATGTCCCTCACATCTTGCCCCCTAAGTTGTGTCTTCCTCCTTGACTTTTTCCCCTGCTTTTGCAACATCTGTGAGCTTAGTTTTGGCATCTTTTGGTCCTTTGCAATGCACCTGATATAAACCCCAGGCCATTTTTTTAGAATCAGTAATTTCCCTAATTTTCTTTTTTTCTTCTCCAATTGCAAATCCTTTGATGTTGTCTCCATTCCAGCGTGTTTGCAAGTCCTTCTTTTCTGTTTTGGCCTTCAGTGGGGATCAATTTTGGCAAGCTTTGCTGCATGTGCCTGCCCTTGCTGGCGTATGGCCTGCCTGCATTTTGATGGCTTTGACTTTGGGAAAGATTTTTTCTTTTTTTCTTTTTATTATTTTAAGTATTCATGCCATGTCCCTCATATCTTGCCCCCTAAGTTGTGTCTTCCTCCTTGACTTTTTCCCCTGCTTTTGCAACATCTGTGAGCTTAGTTTTGGCACCTTTTGGTCCTTTGCAATGCAGCTGATTTCCTCACAGCCTATTTTTTCAAGAGACTAAAATTCCAGATTTTCTGCTTTTTTCAATTGCATTTCATTTGAACCTATCTCCTTTCCAGAGTGTTTGTAAGCCATTCTTTTAGGATTCGCAAGATTCCTTTTCCCTTCCCGAAAGGAAATTTCATTTCCTTTCGGGAAGGGAAAAGGAATCTTGCGATTTCAATGGGGACCAATAGAGGAATCTTTGGTGCATGTCCCTGCACTTGATGGCAGGCCATGCCATCCTTTTGATGGCTTTGACTATGGGAAAGATTTTTTTCTATTTTTGGTTGTTTTCTGAAGTGATCATGCCATGTCCCTCCACATCTTGCCCCCTAAGTTGTGTCTTCCTCCTTGACTTTTTCCCCTGCTTTTGCAACATCTGTGAGCTTAGTTTTGGCATCTTTTGGTCCTTTGCAATGCACCTGATATAAACCCAGGCCATTTTTTTAGAATCAGTAATTTCCCTAATTTTCTTTTTTTCTTCTCCAATTGCAAATCCTTTGATGTTGTCTCCATTCCAGCGTGTTTGTAGGTCCTTTTTTCTGTTTTGGCCTTCAGTGGGGATCAATTTTGGCAAAATTTGCTGCATGTGCCTGCCCTTGCTGGCGTATGGCCTGCCTTCATTTTGATGGCTTTGACTTTGGGAAAGATTTTTTCTTTTTTTCTTTTTATTATTTTAAGTATTCATGCCATGTCCCTCATATCTTGCCCCCTAAGTTGTGTCTTCCTCCTTGACTTTTTCCCCTGCTTTTGCAACATCTGTGAGCTTAGTTTTGGCACCTTTTGGTCCTTTGCAATGCAGCTGATTTCCTCACAGCCTATTTTTTGAAGAGACTAAAATTCCCGATTTTCTGATTTTTTCAATTGCATTTCATTTGAACCTATCTCCTTTCCAGAGTGTTTGTAAGCCTTTCTTTTGGGATTCGCAAGATTCCTTTTCCCTTCCCGAAAGGAAATTTCATTTCCTTTCGGGAAGGGAAAAGGAATCTTGCGATTTCAAAGGGGACCAATAGAGGAATCTTTGGTGCATGTCCATGCACTTGATGGCAGGCCATGCCTTTTGATGGCTTTGACTTTGGGAAAGATTTTTTTCTATTTTTGGTTGTTTTCTGAAGTGTTCATGCCATGTCCCTCATATCTTGTCCCCTAAGTTGTGTCTTCCTCCTTGACTTTTTCCCCTGCTTTTGCAACATCTCTGAGCTTAGTTTTGGCATCTTTTGGTCCTTTGCACTGCACCTGATAAAACCCCAGGCCATTTTCTTAGAGTCACTAAATTTCCCAAATTTTCATTTTTTCTCCTCCAATTGCAATTCCTTTGATGTTGACTCCTTTCCAGCGTGTTTGTAGGTCCTTCTTTTCTGTTTTGGCCTTCAGTGGGGATCAATTTTGGCAAAATTTGCTGCATGTGCCTGCAGTTGCTGGCGTAGTGCCTGCCTGCATTTTGATGGCTTTGACTTTGGGAAAGATTTTTTCTTTTTTTTTTTTTTTTATTATTTTAAGTATTCATGCCATGTCGCTCATATCTTGCCCCCTAAGTTGTGTCTTCCTCCTTGACTTTTTCCCCTGCTTTTGCAACATCTGTGAGCTTAGTTTTGGCATCTTTTGGTCCTTTGCACTGCACCTGCTAAAACCCCAGGCCACTTTCTAAGAGTCATTAAATTTCCCAAATTTTTATTTTTTCTCCTCCAATTGCAAATCCTTTGATGTTGTCTCCATTCCAGCGTGTTTGTAGGTCCTTCTTTTCTTTTTTGGCCTTCAGTGGGGATCAATTTTGGCAAGCTTTGCTGCATGTGCCTGCCCTTGCTGGCGTATGGCCTGCCTGCATTTTGATGGCTTTGACTTTGGGAAAGATTTTTTTCTTTTTTTTTTTTTTTTTTGTTTTAAGTATTCATGCCATGTCCCTCATATCTTAATCCCTAAGTTGTGTCTTCCTCCTTGACTTTTTCCCCTGCTTTTGCAACATCTGTGAGCTTAGTTTTGGCACCTTTTGGTCCTTTGTAATGCAGCTGATTTCTTCACAGCCTATTTTTTGAAGAGACTAAAATTCCCGATTTTCTGCTTTTTTCAATTGCATTTCATTTGAACCTATCTCCTTTCCAGAGTGTTTGTAAGCCTTTCTTTTGGGATTCGCAAGATTCCTTTTCCCTTCCCGAAAGGAAATGAAATTTCCTTTCGGGAAGGGAAAAGGAATCTTGCGATTTCAATGGGCACCAATAGAGGAATCTTTGGTGCATGTCCATGCACTTGATGGCAGGCCATGCCTTTTGATGGCTTTGACTTTGGGAAAGATTTTTTTCTATTTTTGGTTGTTTTCTGAAGTGTTCATGCCATGTCCCTCATATCTTGCCCCCTAAGTTGTGTCTTCCTCCTTGACTTTTTCCCCTGCTTTTGCAACATCTGTGAGCTTAGTTTTGGCATCTTTTGGTCCTTTGCACTGCACCTGATAAAACCCCAGGCCACTTTCTAAGAGTCACTAAATTTCCCAAATTTTCTTTTTTTCTCCTCCAATTGCAATTCCTTTGATGTTGTCTCCTTTCCAGCGTGTTTGTAGGTCCTTCTTTCCTGTTTTGGCCTTCAGTGGGGATCAATTTTGGCAAGCTTTGCTGCATGTGCTTTCCTTTGGTGGCGTATGGCCTGCCTGCATTTTGATGGCTTTGACTTTGGGAAAGATTTTTTTTTTTTTTTTTTTTGTTATTTTAAGTATTTGTGCCATGTCCCTCATAACTTACCCCCTAAGTTGTGTCTTCCTCCTTGACTTTTTCCCCTGCTTTTGCAACATCTGTGAGCTTAGTTTTGGCACCTTTTGGTCCTTTGTAATGCAGCTGATTTCTTCACAGCCTATTTTTTGAAGAGACGATAAGTCCCGATTTTCTGCTTTTTTCAATTGCATTTCATTTGAACCTATCTCCTTTCCAGAGTGTTTGTAAGCCTTTCTTTTGGGATTCGCAAGATTCAAGGAAATTTCATTTCCTTTCGGGAAGGGAAAAGGAATCTTGCGATTTCAATGGGCACCAATAGAGGAATCTTTGCTGCATGTTCCTGCACTTGATGGCAGGCCATGCCTTTTGATGGCTTTGACTTTGGGAAAGATTTTTTTCTTTTTTTGGTTGTTTTCTGAAGTGTTCATGCCATGTCCCTCATATCTTGCCCCCTAAGTTGTGTCTTCCTCCTTGACTATTTCCCCTGCTTTTGCAACATCTGTGAGCTTAGTTTTGACACCTTTTGTTGCTTTGCACAGCACCTGATAAAACCCCAGGCCATTTTCTTAGAGTCACTAAATTTCCCAAATTTTCTTTTTTTCTCCTCCAATTGCAATTCCTTTGATGTTGTCTCCTTTCCAGCGTGTTTGTAGGTCCTTCTTTTCTGTTTTGGCCTTCAGTGGGGATCAATTTTGGCAAGCTTTGCTGCACTTGGTGGCGTATGGCCTGCCTGCATTTTGATGGCTTTGACTTTGGGAAAGATTTTTTCTTTTTTTTTTTTTATTATTTTAAGTATTCATGCCATGTCCCTCATATCTTGCCCCCTAAGTTGTGTCTTCCTCCTTGACTTTTTCCCCTGCTTTTTCAACATCTGTGAGCTTAGTTTTGGCACCTTTTGGTCCTTTGCAATGCAGCTGATTTCCTCACAGCCTATTTTTTGAAGAGACGATATGTCCCGATTTTCTGCTTTTTTCAATTGCATTTCATTTGAACCTATCTCCTTTCCAGAGTGTTTGTAAGCCATTCTTTTAGGATTCGCAAGATTCCTTTTCCCTTCCCGAAAGGAAATTTCATTTCCTTTCGGGAAGGGAAAAGGAATCTTGCGATTTCAATGGGGACCAATAGAGGAATCTTTGGTGCATGTCCCTGCGGGGATGGCAGGCCATGCCTTTTGATGGCTTTGACTATGGGAAAGATTTTTTTCTATTTTTTGGTTGTTTTCTGAAGTGTTCATGCCATGTCCCTCACATCTTGCCCCCTAAGTTGTGTCTTCCTCCTTGACTTTTTCCCCTGCTTTTGCAACATCTGTGAGCTTAGTTTTGGCATCTTTTGGTCCTTTGCAATGCACCTGATATAAACCCAGGCCATTTTTTTAGAATCAGTAATTTCCCTAATTTTCTTTTTTTCTTCTCCAATTGCAAATCCTTTGATGTTGTCTCCATTCCAGCGTGTTTGCAAGTCCTTCTTTTCTGTTTTGGCCTTCAGTGGGGATCAATTTTGGCAAAATTTGCTGCATGTGCCTGCCCTTGCTGGCGTATGGCCTGCCTGCATTTTGATGGCTTTGACTTTGGGAAAGATTTTTTCTTTTTTTCTTTTTATTATTTTAAGTATTCATGCCATGTCCCTCATATCTTGCCCCCTAAGTTGTGTCTTCCTCCTTGACTTTTTCCCCTGCTTTTGCAACATCTGTGAGCTTAGTTTTGGCACCTTTTGGTCCTTTGCAATGCAGCTGATTTCCTCACAGCCTATTTTTTCAAGAGACTAAAATTCCAGATTTTCTGCTTTTTTCAATTGCATTTCATTTGAACCTATCTCCTTTCCAGAGTGTTTGTAAGCCATTCTTTTAGGATTTGCAAGATTCCTTTTCCCTTCCCGAAAGGAAATTTCATTTCCTTTCGGGAAGGGAAAAGGAATCTTGCGATTTCAATGGGGACCAATAGAGGAATCTTTGGTGCATGTCCCTGCACTTGATGGCAGGCCATGCCTTTTGATGGCTTTGACTATGGGAAAGATTTTTTTCTATTTTTGGTTGTTTTCTGAAGTGTTCATGCCATGTCCCTCACATCTTGCCCCCTAAGTTGTGTCTTCCTCCTTGACTTTTTCCCCTGCTTTTGCAACATCTGTGAGCTTAGTTTTGGCATCTTTTGGTCCTTTGCAATGCACCTGATATAAACCCAGGCCATTTTTTTAGAATCAGTAATTTCCCTAATTTTCTTTTTTTCTTCTCCAATTGCAAATCCTTTGATGTTGTCTCCATTCCAGCGTGTTTGTAGGTCCTTTTTTCTGTTTTGGCCTTCAGTGGGGATCAATTTTGGCAAAATTTGCTGCATGTGCCTGCCCTTGCTGGCGTATGGCCTGCCTGCATTTTGATGGCTTTGACTTTGGGAAAGATTTTTTTCTTTTTTTCTTTTTATTATTTTAAGTATTCATGCCATGTCCCTCATATCTTGCCCCCTAAGTTGTGTCTTCCTCCTTGACTTTTTCCCCTGCTTTTGCAACATCTGTGAGCTTAGTTTTGGCACCTTTTGGTCCTTTGCAATGCAGCTGATTTCCTCACAGCCTATTTTTTGAAGAGACTAAAATTCCCGATTTTCTGCTTTTTTCAATTGCATTTCATTTGAACCTATCTCCTTTCCAGAGTGTTTGTAAGCCATTCTTTTAGGATTCGCAAGATTCCTTTTCCCTTCCCGAAAGGAAATTTCATTTCCTTTCGGGAAGGGAAAAGGAATCTTGCGATTTCAATGGGGACCAATAGAGGAATCTTTGGTGCATGTCCCTGCACTTGATGGCAGGCCATGCCTTTTGATGGCTTTGACTATGGGAAAGATTTTTTTCTATTTTTGGTTGTTTTCTGAAGTGTTCATGCCATGTCCCTCACATCTTGCCCCCTAAGTTGTGTCTTCCTCCTTGACTTTTTCCCCTGCTTTTGCAACATCTGTGAGCTTAGTTTTGGCATCTTTTGGTCCTTTGCAATGCACCTGATATAAACCCAGGCCATTTTTTTAGAATCAGTAATTTCCCTAATTTTCTTTTTTTCTTCTCCAATTGCAAATCCTTTGATGTTGTCTCCATTCCAGCGTGTTTGTAGGTCCTTTTTTCTGTTTTGGCCTTCAGTGGGGATCAATTTTGGCAAAATTTGCTGCATGTGCCTGCCCTTGCTGGCGTATGGCCTGCCTGCATTTTGATGGCTTTGACTTTGGGAAAGATTTTTTCTTTTTTTCTTTTTATTATTTTAAGTATTCATGCCATGTCCCTCATATCTTGCCCCCTAAGTTGTGTCTTCCTCCTTGACTTTTTCCCCTGCTTTTGCAACATCTGTGAGCTTAGTTTTGGCACCTTTTGGTCCTTTGCAATGCAGCTGATTTCCTCACAGCCTATTTTTTGAAGAGACTAAAATTCCCGATTTTCTGCTTTTTTCAATTGCATTTCATTTGAACCTATCTCCTTTCCAGAGTGTTTGTAAGCCTTTCTTTTGGGATTCGCAAGATTCCTTTTCCCTTCCCGAAAGGAAATTTCATTTCCTTTCGGGAAGGGAAAAGGAATCTTGCGATTTCAATGGGGACAAATAGAGGAATCTTTGGTGCATGTCCCTGCACTTGATGGCAGGCCCATGCCTTTTGATGGCTTTGACTTTGGGAAAGATTTTTTTCTATTTTTGGTTGTTTTCTGAAGTGTTCATGCCATGTCCCTCATATCTTGTCCCCTAAGTTGTGTCTTCCTCCTTGACTTTTTCCCCTGCTTTTGCAACATCTCTGAGCTTAGTTTTGGCATCTTTTGGTCCTTTGCACTGCACCTGATAAAACCCCAGGCCATTTTCTTAGAGTCACTAAATTTCCCAAATTTTCATTTTTTCTCCTCCAATTGCAATTCCTTTGATGTTGACTCCTTTCCAGCGTGTTTGTAGGTCCTTCTTTTCTGTTTTGGCCTTCAGTGGGGATCAATTTTGGCAAAATTTGCTGCATGTGCCTGCAGTTGCTGGCGTAGTGCCTGCCTGCATTTTGATGGCTTTGACTTTGGGAAAGATTTTTTCTTTTTTTTTTTTTTTTATTATTTTAAGTATTCATGCCATGTCGCTCATATCTTGCCCCCTAAGTTGTGTCTTCCTCCTTGACTATTTCCCCTGCTTTTGCAACATCTGTGAGCTTAGTTTTGGCATCTTTTGGTCCTTTGCACTGCACCTGCTAAAACCCCAGGCCACTTTCTAAGAGTCATTAAATTTCCCAAATTTTATTTTTTCTCCTCCAATTGCAAATCCTTTGATGTTGTCTCCATTCCAGCGTGTTTGTAGGTCCTTCTTTTCTTTTTTGGCCTTCAGTGGGGATCAATTTTGGCAAGCTTTGCTGCATGTGCCTGCCCTTGGTGGCGTATGGCCTGCCTGCATTTTGATGGCTTTGACTTTGGGAAAGATTTTTTTCTTTTTTTTTTTTTTTTTGTTTTAAGTATTCATGCCATGTCCCTCATATCTTAATCCCTAAGTTGTGTCTTCCTCCTTGACTTTTTCCCCTGCTTTTGCAACATCTGTGAGCTTAGTTTTGGCACCTTTTGGTCCTTTGTAATGCAGCTGATTTCTTCACAGCCTATTTTTTGAAGAGACGATAAGTCCCCATTTTCTGCTTTTTTCAATTGCATTTCATTTGAACCTATCTCCTTTCCAGAGTGTTTGTAAGCCTTTCTTTTGGGATTCGCAAGATTCCTTTTCCCTTCCCGAAAGGAAATGAAATTTCCTTTCGGGAAGGGAAAAGGAATCTTGCGATTTCAATGGGCACCAATAGAGGAATCTTTGGTGCATGTCCATGCACTTGATGGCAGGCCATGCCTTTTGATGGCTTTGACTTTGGGAAAGATTTTTTTCTATTTTTGGTTGTTTTCTGAAGTGTTCATGCCATGTCCCTCATATCTTGCCCCCTAAGTTGTGTCTTCCTCCTTGACTTTTTCCCCTGCTTTTGCAACATCTGTGAGCTTAGTTTTGGCATCTTTTGGTCCTTTGCACTGCACCTGATAAAACCCCAGGCCACTTTCTAAGAGTCACTAAATTTCCCAAATTTTCTTTTTTTCTCCTCCAATTGCAATTCCTTTGATGTTGTCTCCTTTCCAGCGTGTTTGTAGGTCCTTCTTTCCTGTTTTGGCCTTCAGTGGGGATCAATTTTGGCAAGCTTTGCTGCATGTGCTTTCCTTTGGTGGCGTATGGCCTGCCTGCATTTTGATGGCTTTGACTTTGGGAAAGATTTTTTTTTTTTTTTTTTTTGTTATTTTAAGTATTCGTGCCATGTCAATCATATCTTGCCCCCTAAGTTGTGTCTTCCTCCTTGACTTTTTCCCCTGCTTTTGCAACATCTGTGAGCTTAGTTTTGGCACCTTTTGGTCCTTTGTAATGCAGCTGATTTCTTCACAGCCTATTTTTTGAAGAGACGATAAGTCCCGATTTTCTGCTTTTTTCAATTGCATTTCATTTGAACCTATCTCCTTTCCAGAGTGTTTGTAAGCCTTTCTTTTGGGATTCGCAAGATTACTTTTCCCTTCCCGAAAGGAAATTTCATTTCCTTTCGGGAAGGGAAAAGGAATCTTGCGATTTCAATGGGCACCAATAGAGGAATCTTTGCTGCATGTTCCTGCACTTGATGGCAGGCCATGCCTTTTGATGGCTTTGACTTTGGGAAAGATTTTTTTCTTTTTTTGGTTGTTTTCTGAAGTGTTCATGCCATGTCCCTCATATCTTGCCCCCTAAGTTGTGTCTTCCTCCTTGACTTTTTCCCCTGCTTTTGCAACATCTGTGAGCTTAGTTTTGACACCTTTTGTTGCTTTGCACAGCACCTGATAAAACCCCAGGCCATTTTCTTAGAGTCACTAAATTTCCCAAATTTTCTTTTTTTCTCCTCCAATTGCAATTCCTTTGATGTTGTCTCCTTTCCAGCGTGTTTGTAGGTCCTTCTTTTCTGTTTTGGCCTTCAGTGGGGATCAATTTTGGCAAGCTTTGCTGCACTTGGTGGCGTATGGCCTGCCTGCATTTTGATGGCTTTGACTTTGGGAAAGATTTTTTCTTTTTTTTTTTTTATTATTTTAAGTATTCATGCCATGTCCCTCATATCTTGCCCCCTAAGTTGTGTCTTCCTCCTTGACTTTTTCCCCTGCTTTTTCAACATCTGTGAGCTTAGTTTTGGCACCTTTTGGTCCTTTGCAATGCAGCTGATTTCCTCACAGCCTATTTTTTGAAGAGACGATATGTCCCGATTTTCTGCTTTTTTCAATTGCCTTTCATTTGAACCTATCTCCTTTCCAGAGTGTTTGTAAGCCATTCTTTTAGGATTCGCAAGATTCCTTTTCCCTTCCCGAAAGGAAATTTCATTTCCTTTCGGGAAGGGAAAAGGAATCTTGCGATTTCAATGGGGACCAATAGAGGAATCTTTGGTGCATGTCCCTGCACTTGATGGCAGGCCATGCCTTTTGATGGCTTTGACTATGGGAAAGATTTTTTTCTATTTTTGGTTGTTTTCTGAAGTGTTCATGCCATGTCCCTCACATCTTGCCCCCTAAGTTGTGTCTTCCTCCTTGACTTTTTCCCCTGCTTTTGCAACATCTGTGAGCTTAGTTTTGGCATCTTTTGGTCCTTTGCAATGCACCTGATATAAACCCAGGCCATTTTTTTAGAATCAGTAATTTCCCTAATTTTCTTTTTTTCTTCTCCAATTGCAAATCCTTTGATGTTGTCTCCATTCCAGCGTGTTTGCAAGTCCTTCTTTTCTGTTTTGGCCTTCAGTGGGGATCAATTTTGGCAAAATTTGCTGCATGTGCCTGCCCTTGCTGGCGTATGGCCTGCCTGCATTTTGATGGCTTTGACTTTGGGAAAGATTTTTTCTTTTTTTCTTTTTATTATTTTAAGTATTCATGCCATGTCCCTCATATCTTGCCCCCTAAGTTGTGTCTTCCTCCTTGACTTTTTCCCCTGCTTTTGCAACATCTGTGAGCTTAGTTTTGGCATCTTTTGGTCCTTTGCAATGCACCTGATATAAACCCAGGCCATTTTTTTAGTATCAGTAATTTCCCTAATTTTCTTTTTTTCTTCTCCAATTGCAAATCCTTTGATGTTGTCTCCATTCCAGCGTGTTTGCAAGTCCTTCTTTTCTGTTTTGGCCTTCAGTGGGGATCAATTTTGGCAAAATTTGCTGCATGTGCCTGCCCTTGCTGGCGTATGGCCTGCCTGCATTTTGATGGCTTTGACTTTGGGAAAGATTTTTTCTTTTTTTCTTTTTATTATTTTAAGTATTCATGCCATGTCCCTCATATCTTGCCCCCTAAGTTGTGTCTTCCTCCTTGACTTTTTCCCCTGCTTTTGCAACATCTGTGAGCTTAGTTTTGGCACCTTTTGGTCCTTTGCAATGCAGCTGATTTCCTCACAGCCTATTTTTTCAAGAGACTAAAATTCCAGATTTTCTGCTTTTTTCAATTGCATTTCATTTGAACCTATCTCCTTTCCAGAGTGTTTGTAAGCCTTTCTTTTGGGATTCGCAAGATTCCTTTTCCCTTCCCGAAAGGAAATTTCATTTCCTTTCGGGAAGGGAAAAGGAATCTTGCGATTTCAAAGGGGACCAATAGAGGAATCTTTGGTGCATGTCCATGCACTTGATGGCAGGCCATGCCTTTTGATGGCTTTGACTTTGGGAAAGATTTTTTTCTATTTTTGGTTGTTTTCTGAAGTGTTCATGCCATGTCCCTCATATCTTGTCCCCTAAGTTGTGTCTTCCTCCTTGACTTTTTCCCCTGCTTTTGCAACATCTGTGAGCTTAGTTTTAGCATATTTTGGTCCTTTGCACTGCACCTGATAAAACCCCAGGCCATTTTCTTAGAGTCACTAAATTTCCCAAATTTTCATTTTTTCTCCTCCAATTGCAATTCCTTTGATGTTGACTCCTTTCCAGCGTGTTTGTAGGTGCTTCTTTTCTGTTTTGGCCTTCAGTGGGGATCAATTTTGGCAAAATTTGCTGCATGAGCCTGCAGTTGCTGGCGTAGTGCCTGCCTGCATTTTGATGGCTTTGACTTTGGGAAAGATTTTTTCTTTTTTTTTTTTTTATTATTTTAAGTATTCATGCCATGTCGCTCATATCTTGCCCCCTAAGTTGTGTCTTCCTCCTTGACTTTTTCCCCCTGCTTTTGCAACATCTGTGAGGTTAGTTTTGGCATCTTTTGGTCCTTTGCACTGCACCTGCTAAAACCCCAGGCCACTTTCTAAGAGTCATTAAATTTCCCAAATTTTTATTTTTTCTCCTCCAATTGCAAATCCTTTGATGTTGTCTCCATTCCAGCGTGTTTGTAGGTCCTTCTTTTCTTTTTTGGCCTTCAGTGGGGATCAGTTTTGGCAAGCTTTGCTGCATGTGCCTGCCCTTGGTGGCGTATGGCCTGCCTGCATTTTGATGGCTTTGACTTTGGGGAAGATTTTTTTCTTTTTTTTTTTTTTTTTGTTTTAAGTATTAATGCAATGTCCCTCATACCTTGCTCCCTAAGTTGTGTCTTTCTCCTTCACTTTTTCCCCTGCTTTTGCAACATCTGTGAGCTTAGTTTTGGCATCTTTTGGTCCTTTGCACTGCACCTGATAAAACCCCAGGCCATTTTCTTAGGGTCACTAAATTTCCCAAATTTTCTTTTTTTCTCCTCCAATTGCAATTCCTTTGACGCTGTCTCCATTCCAGCGTGTTTGTAGGTCCTTTTTTTTGTTTTGGCCTTCAGTGGGGATCAATTTTGGCAAGCTTTGCTGCATGTGCCTGCCCTTGGTGGCGTATGGCCTGCCTGCATTTTGATGGCTTTGACTTTGGGAAAGATTTTTTTCTTTTTTTTTTTTTTTTGTTTTAAGTATTCATGCCATGTCCCTCATATCTTAATCCCTAAGTTGTGTCTTCCTCCTTGACTTTTTCCCCTGCTTTTGCAACATCTGTGAGCTTAGTTTTGCCACCTTTTGGTCCTTTGTAATGCAGCTGATTTCTTCACAGCCTATTTTTTGAAGAGACGATAAGTCCCCATTTTCTGCTTTTTTCAATTGCATTTCATTTGAACCTATCTCCTTTCCAGAGTGTTTGTAAGCCTTTCTTTTGGGATTCGCAAGATTCCTTTTCCCTTCCCGAAAGGAAATGAAATTTCCTTTCGGGAAGGGAAAAGGAATCTTGCGATTTCAATGGGCACCAATAGAGGAATCTTTGGTGCATGTCCATGCACTTGATGGCAGGCCATGCCTTTTGATGGCTTTGACTTTGGGAAAGATTTTTTTCTATTTTTGGTTGTTTTCTGAAGTGTTCATGCCATGTCCCTCATATCTTGCCCCCTAAGTTGTGTCTTCCTCCTTGACTTTTTCCCCTGCTTTTGCAACATCTGTGAGCTTAGTTTTGGCATCTTTTGGTCCTTTGCACTGCACCTGATAAAACCCCAGGCCACTTTCTAAGAGTCACTAAATTTCCCAAATTTTCTTTTTTTCTCTTCCAATTGCAATTCCTTTGATGTTGTCTCCTTTCCAGCGTGTTTGTAGGTCCTTCTTTCCTGTTTTGGCCTTCAGTGGGGATCAATTTTGGCAAGCTTTGCTGCATGTGCTTTCCTTTGGTGGCGTATGGCCTGCCTGCATTTTGATGGCTTTGACTTTGGGAAAGATTTTTTTTTTTTTTTTTTTTTGTTATTTTAAGTATTCGTGCCATGTCAATCATATCTTGCCCCCTAAGTTGTGTCTTCCTCCTTGACTTTTTCCCCTGCTTTTGCAACATCTGTGAGCTTAGTTTTGGCACCTTTTGGTCCTTTGTAATGCAGCTGATTTCTTCACAGCCTATTTTCTGAAGAGACGATAAGTCCCGATTTTCTGCTTTTTTCAATTGCATTTCATTTGAACCTATCTCCTTTCCAGAGTGTTTGTAAGCCTTTCTTTTGGGATTCGCAAGATTCCTTTTCCCTTCCCGAAAGGAAATTTCATTTCCTTTCGGGAAGGGAAAAGGAATCTTGCGATTTCAATGGGCACCAATAGAGGAATCTTTGCTGCATGTTCCTGCACTTGATGGCAGGCCATGCCTTTTGATGGCTTTGACTTTGGGAAAGATTTTTTTCTTTTTTTGGTTGTTTTCTGAAGTGTTCATGCCATGTCCCTCATATCTTGCCCCCTAAGTTGTGTCTTCCTCCTTGACTTTTTCCCCTGCTTTTGCAACATCTGTGAGCTTAGTTTTGACACCTTTTGTTGCTTTGCACAGCACCTGATAAAACCCCAGGCCATTTTCTTAGAGTCACTAAATTTCCCAAATTTTCTTTTTTTCTCCTCCAATTGCAATTCCTTTGATGTTGTCTCCTTTCCAGCGTGTTTGTAGGTCCTTCTTTTCTGTTTTGGCCTTCAGTGGGGATCAATTTTGGCAAGCTTTGCTGCACTTGGTGGCGTATGGCCTGCCTGCATTTTGATGGCTTTGACTTTGGGAAAGATTTTTTCTTTTTTTTTTTTTTATTATTTTAAGTATTCATGCCATGTCCCTCATATCTTGCCCCCTAAGTTGTGTCTTCCTCCTTGACTTTTTCCCCTGCTTTTTCAACATCTGTGAGCTTAGTTTTGGCACCTTTTGGTCCTTTGCAATGCAGCTGATTTCCTCACAGCGTATTTTTTCAAGAGACTAAAATTCCAGATTTTCTGCTTTTTTCAATTGCATTTCATTTGAACCTATCTCCTTTCCAGAGTGTTTGTAAGCCTTTCTTTTGGGATTCGCAAGATTCCTTTTCCCTTTCCGAAAGGAAATTTCATTTCCTTTCGGGAAGGGAAAAGGAATCTTGTGATTTCAAAGGGGACCAATAGAGGAATCTTTGGTGCATGTCCATGCACTTGATGGCAGGCCATGCCTTTTGATGGCTTTGACTTTGGGAAAGATTTTTTTCTATTTTTGGTTGTTTTCTGAAGTGTTCATGCCATGTCCCTCATATCTTGTCCCCTAAGTTGTGTCTTCCTCCTTGACTTTTTCCCCTGCTTTTGCAACATCTCTGAGCTTAGTTTTGGCATCTTTTGGTCCTTTGCACAGCACCTGATAAAACCCCAGGCCATTTTCTTAGAGTCACTAAATTTCCCAAATTTTCATTTTTTCTCCTCCAATTGCAATTCCTTTGATGTTGACTCCTTGCCAGCGTGTTTGTAGGTGCTTCTTTTCTGTTTGGCCTTCAGTGGGGATCAATTTTGGCAAAATTTGCTGCATGTGCCTGCAGTTGCTGGCGTAGTGCCTGCCTGCATTTTGATGGCTTTGACTTTGGGAAAGATTTTTTCTTTTTTTTTTTTTTTATTATTTTAAGTATTCATGCCATGTCGCTCATATCTTGCCCCCTAAGTTGTGTCTTCCTCCTTGACTTTTTCCCCTGCTTTTGCAACATCTGTGAGCTTAGTTTTGGCATTTTTTGGTCCTTTGCACTGCACCTGCTAAAACCCCAGGCCACTTTCTAAGAGTCATTAAATTTCCCAAATTTTTATTTTTTCTCCTCCAATTGCAAATCTTTGATGTTGTCTCCATTCCAGCGTGTTTGTAGGTCCTTCTTTTCTTTTTTGGCCTTCAGTGGGGATCAGTTTTGGCAAGCTTTGCTGCATGTGCCTGCCTTTGGTGGCGTATGGCCTGCCTGCATTTTGATGGCTTTGACTTTGGGAAAGATTTTTTTCTTTTTTTTTTTTTTTTTTCTTTTAAGTATTCATGCCATGTCCCTCATATCTTGCTCCCTAAGTTGTGTCTTTCTCCTTCACTTTTTCCCCTGCTTTTGCAACATCTGTGAGCTTAGTTTTGGCATCTTTTGGTCCTTTGCACTGCACCTGATAAAACCCCAGGCCATTTTCTTAGGGTCACTAAATTTCCCAAATTTTCTTTTTTTCTCCTCCAATTGCAATTCCTTTGATGCTGTCTCCATTCCAGCGTGTTTGTAGGTCCTTTTTTTTGTTTTGGCCTTCAGTGGGGATCAATTTTGGCAAGCTTTGCTGCATGTGCCTGCCCTTGCTGGCGTATGGCCTGCCTGCATTTTGATGGCTTTGACTTTGGGAAAGATTTTTTTCTTTTTTTTTTTTTTTTGTTTTAAGTATTCATGCCATGTCCCTCATATCTTAATCCCTAAGTTGTGTCTTCCTCCTTGACTTTTTCCCCTGCTTTTGCAACATCTGTGAGCTTAGTTTTGGCACCTTTTGGTCCTTTGCAATGCAGCTGATTTCTTCACAGCCTATTTTTTGAAGAGACGATAAGTCCCGATTTTCTGCTTTTTTCAATTGCATTTCATTTGAACCTATCTCCTTTCCAGAGTGTTTGTAAGCCTTTCTTTTAGGATTCGCAAGATTCCTTTTCCCTTCCCGAAAGGAAATGAAATTTCCTTTCGGGAAGGGAAAAGGAATCTTGCGATTTCAATGGGCACCAATAGAGGAATCTTTGGTTCATGTCCATGCACTTGATGGCAGGCCATGCCTTTTGATGGCTTTGACTTTGGGAAAGATTTTTTTCTTTTTTTGGTTGTTTTCTGAAGTGTTCATGCCATGTCCCTCATATCTTGCCCCCTAAGTTGTGTCTTCCTCCTTGACTTTTTCCCCTGCTTTTGCAACATCTGTGAGCTTAGTTTTGGCATCTTTTGGTCCTTTGCACTGCACCTGATAAAACCCCAGGCCACTTTCTAAGAGTCACTAAATTTCCCAAATTTTCTTTTTTTCTCCTCCAATTGCAATTCCTTTGATGTTGTCTCCTTTCCAGCGTGTTTGTAGGTCCTTCTTTCCTGTTTTGGCCTTCAGTGGGGATCAATTTTGGCAAGCTTTGCTGCATGTGCTTTCCTTTGGTGGCGTATGGCCTGCCTGCATTTTGATGGCTTTGACTTGGGAAAGATTTTTTCTTTTTTTTTTTTTGTTATTTTAAGTATTCGTGCCATGTCAATCATATCTTGCCCCCTAAGTTGTGTCTTCCTCCTTGACTTTTTCCCCTGCTTTTGCAACATCTGTGAGCTTAGTTTTGGCACCTTTTGGTCCTTTGTAATGCAGCTGATTTCTTCACAGCCTATTTTTTGAAGAGACGATAACTCCCGATTTTCTGCTTTTTTCAATTGCATTTCATTTGAACCTATCTCCTTTCCAGAGTGTTTGTAAGCCTTTCATTTGGGATTCGCAAGATTCCTTTTCCCTTCCCGAAAGGAAATTTCATTTCCTTTCGGGAAGGGAAAAGGAATCTTGCGATTTCAATGGGGACCAATAGAGGAATCTTTGGTGCATGTTCCTGCACTTGATGGCAGGCCATGCCTTTTGATGGCTTTGACTTTGGGAAGACTTTTTTCTATTTTTGGTTGTTTTGTGAAGTGTTCATGCCATGTCCCTCATATCTTGCCCCCTAAGTTGTGTCTTCCTCCTTGACTTTTTCCCCTGCTTTTGCAACATCTGTGAGGTTAGTTTTGGCATCTTTTGGTCCTTTGCCCTGCACCTGCTAAAACCCCAGGCCACTTTCTAAGGGTCACTAAATTCCCAAAATTTCCTTTTTTTCTCCTCCAATTGCAATTCTTTGATGGTGTCTCCATTCCAGCGTGTTTGTTGGTCCTTCTTTTCTGTTTTGGCCTTCAGTGGGGATCAATGTTGGCAAGCTTTGCTACATGGGCCTGCCCTTGCTGGCGTATGGCCTGCCTGCATTTTGATGGCTTTGACTTTGGGAAAGATTTTTCCTTTTTTTTTCTTTTTTGTTTTAAGTATTCATGCCATGTCCCTCATATCTTGTCCCCTAAGTTGTGTCTTCCTCCTTGACTTTTTCCCCTGCTTTTGCAACATCTGTGAGCTTAGCTTTGACACCTTTGGTCCTTTGCACTGCACCTGATTAAACCCCAGGCCATTTTCTAAGAGTCACTAAATTTCCCAAATTTTCTTTTTTTCTCCTCCAATTGCAATTCCTTTGATGTTGACGCCTTTCCAGCGTGTTTGTGGTTGCTTCTTTTCTGTTTTGGCCTTCAGTGGGGATCAATTTTGGCAAGCTTTGCTGCATGTGCCTGCCCTTGCTGGCGTATGGTCTGCCTGCATTTTGATGGCTTTGACTTTGGGAAAGATTTTTTCTTTTTTTTTTTTATTATTTTAAGTATTCATGCCATGTCCCTCATATCTTGCCCCCTAAGTTGTGTCTTCCACCTTGACTTTTTCCCCTGCTTTTGCAACATCTGTGAGCTTAGTTTTGCCACCTTTTGGTCCTTTGCAATGCAGCTGATTTCCTCACAGCTAATTTTTTGAAGCGACTAAAATTCCCGATTTTCTGCTTTTTTCAATTGCATTTCATTTGAACCTATCTCCTTTCCAGAGTGTTTGTAAGCCTTTCTTTTGGGATTCGCAAGATTCCTTTTCCCTTCCCGAAAGGAAATGAAATTTCCTTTCGGGACGGGAAAAGGAATCTTGCGATTTCAATGGGGACCAATAGAGGAATCTTTGGTGCATGTCCCTGCACTTGATGGCAGGCCATGCCTTTTGATGGCTTTGACTTTGGGAAAGATTTTTTTCTTTTTTTGGTTGTTTTCTGATGTGTTCATGCCATGTCCCTCATATCTTACCACCTAAGTTTTGTCTTCCTCCTTGACTTTTTCCCCTGCTTTTGCAACATCTGTGAGCTTAGTTTTGACACCTTTTGGTCCTTTGCACTGCACCAGATAAAACCCCAGGCCATTTTCTTAGAGTCACTAAATTTCCCAAATTTTCTTTTTTTCTCCTCCAATTGCAAATCCTTTGATGTTGTCTCCTTTCCAGCGTGTTTGTAGGTCCTTCTTTTCTGTTTTGGCCTTCAGTGGGGATCAATTTTGGCAAGCTTTGCTGCATGTGCCTGCCCTTGCTGGCGTATGGCCTGCCTGCATTTTGATGGCTTTGACTTTGGGAAAGATTTTTTCTTTTTTTCTTTTTATTATTTTAAGTATTCATGCCATGTCCCTCATATCGTGCCCCCTAAGTTGTGTCTTCCACCTTGACATTTTCCCCTGCTTTTTCAACATCTGTGAGCTTAGTTTTGGCATCTTTTGGTCCTTTGCACTGCACCTGCTAAACCCCACGCCACTTTCTAAGAGTCATTAAATTTCCCAAATTTTTATTTTTTCTCCTCCAATTGCAAATCCTTTGATGATGTCTCCGTTCCAGCGTGTTTGTAGGTCCTTCTTTTCTGTTTTGGCCTTCAGTGGGGATCAATTTTGGCAAGCTTTGCTGCATGTGCCTGCCATTGGTGGCGTATGGCCTGCCTGCATTTTGATGGCTTTGACTTTGGGAAAGATTTTTTCCATTTTTTTTTTTTTGTTTGTTTTAAGTATTCATGCCATGTCCTTCATATCTTGCCCCCTAAGTTGTGTCTTCCTCCTTGACTTTTTCCCCTGCTTTTGCAACATCTGGGAGCTTAGTTTTGGCACCTTTTGGTCCTTTGCACTGCACCTGATAAAACCCCGGGCCATTTTCTTAGCGTCACTAAATTTCCAAAATTTTTTTTTTTTCTCCTCCAATTGCAATTCCTTTGATGTTGACTCCATTCCAGCGTGTTTGCAAGTCCTTCTTTTCTGTTTTGGCCTTCAGTGGGGATCAATTTTGGCAAGCTTTGCTGCATGTGCCTGCCCTTGGTGGCGTATGGCCTGCCTGCATTTTGATGGCTTTGACTTTGGGAAAGATTTTTCCTTTTTTTTTTTTTTTATTTTAAGTATTCATGCCATATCCCTCATATCTTGCCCCCTAAGTTGTGTCTTCCTCCTTGACTTTATCCCCTGCTTTTGCAACATCTGTGAGCTTAGTTTTGCCACCTTTTGGTCCTTTGCAATGCAGCTGCTTTCCTCACAGCCTATTTTTTGTAGAGACTAAAATTCCCTATTTTCTGCTTCTTTCAATTGCATTTCATTTGAACCTATCTCCTTTCCAGAGTGTTTGTAAGCCTTTCTTTTGGGATTCGCAAGATTCTTTTTCCCTTCCCGAAAGGAAATTTCATTTCCTTTCGGGAAGGGAAAAGGAATCTTGCGATTTCAATGGGGACCAATAGAGGAATCTTTGGTGCATGTCCCTGCACTTGATGGCAGGCCATGCCTTTTGATGGCTTTGACTTTGGGAAAGATTTTTTTCTTTTTTTGGTTGTTTTCTGAAGTGTTCATGCCATGTCCCTCATATCTTGCCCCCTAAGTTGTGTCTTCTTCCTTGACTTTTTCCCCTGCTTTTGCAACATTTGGGAGCTTAGTTTTGGCACCTTTTGGTCCTTTGCAATGCACCTGATAAAACCCCAGGCCATTTTCTTAGAGTCACTAAATTTCCCAAATTTTCTTTTTTTCTCCTCCAATTGCAATTCCTTTGATGTTGACTCCTTTCCAGCGTGTTTGTAGGTCCTTCTTTTCTGTTTTGGTCTTCAGTGGGGATCAATTTTGGCAAGCTTTGCTGCATGGGCCTGCCATTGGTGGCGTATGGCCTGCCTGCATTTTGATGGCTTTGACTTTGGGAATGATTTTGTCTTTTTTTTTTTTTTATTATTATTTTAAGTAATCGTGCCATGTCCCTCATATCTTGCCCCCTAGGTTCTGTCTTCCACCTTGACATTTTCCCCTGCTTTTGCAACATCTGTGAGCTTAGTTTTGGCATCTTTTGGTCCTTTGCACTGCGCCTGATATAAACCCAGGCGATTTTTTAGACTCACTAAATTTCCCAAATTTTCTTTTTTCTCCTCCAATTTCAATTCCTTTGATGTTATCTCACTTCCAGCGTGTTTGTAGGTCATTATTTTCTGTTTTGGCCTTCAGTGGGGATCAATTTTGGCAAGCTTTGCTGCATGTGCCTGCCATTGGTGGCGTATGGCCTGCCTGCATTTTGATGGCCTTGATTTTGGGAAAGATTTCTTGTATTTTTTTTTTTTTGTTTGTTTTAAATATTCATGCCATGTCCCTCACATCTTGCCCCCTAATTTGTGTCTCCCTCCATGACTTTTTCCCCTGCTTTTGCAACATCTGTGAGCTTAGTTTTGGCACCTTTTGGTCCTTTGCACTGCACCTGATATAAACCCAGGCAATTTTCTTAGAGTCACTAAATTTCCCAATTTTTTTTTTTCTCCTCCAATTGCAATTCCTTTGATGCTGTCTCCATTCCAGCGTGTTTGTAAGCCCTTCTTTTCTGTTTTGGCCTTCAGTGAGGATCAACTTTGGCAAGCTTTGCTGCATGTGCCTGCCCTTGCTGGCGTATGGCCTGCCTGCATTTTGATGGCTTTGTTTTGGGAAAGATTTCTTGTATTTTTTTTTTTTTTGTTTGTTTTAAATATTCATGCCATGTCCCTCACATCTTGCCCCCTAAGTTGTGTCTTCCTCCTTGACTTTTTCCCCTGCTTTTGCAACATCTGTGAGCTTAGTTTTGGCATCTTTTGGTCCTTTGCACTGCACCTGATATAAACACACGCCATTTTCTTAGAGTCACTAAATTTCCAAAATTTTCTTTTTTTCTCCTCCAATTGCAATTCCTTTGATGTTGACTCCTTTCCAGCGTGTTTGTAGGTCCTTCTTTTCTGTTGTGCCTTCAGTGGGGATCAATTTTGGCAAGCTTTGCTGCATGTGCCTGCCCTTGGTGGCGTATGGCCTGCCTGCATTTTAATGGCTTTGACTTTGGGAAAGTTTTTATTTCTTTTTTTTTTTTTATTATTTTAAGTATTCATGCCATGTTTCTCATATCTTGCCCGCTGTTGTGTCTTCCTCCTTGACTTTTTCCCCTGCTTTTGCAAAATCTGTGACCTTAGTTTTGGCATCTTTTGGTCCTTTGCACTGCGCCTGATATAAACCCAGGCCATTTTCTTAGAGTCACTAAATTTCCAAAATTTTCTTCTTTTCTCCTTCAATTGCAATTCCTTTATGTTGCCTCCTTTCCAGCGTGTGTGAAGGTCCTTCTTTTCTGTTTTGGCCTTCAGTGGGGATCAATGTTGGCAAGCTTTGCTGCATGTGCCTGCCCTTGCTGGCGTATGGCCTGCCTTCATTTGGATGGCTTTGACTTTGGGAAAGATTTTTTCTTTTTTTTTTTTTTATTATTTTAAGTATTCATGCCATGTCCCTCATATCTTGCCCCCTAAGTTGTGTCTTCCTCCTTGACTTTTTCCCCTGCTTTTGCAACATCTGTGAGCTTAGTTTTGGCACCTTTTGGTCCTTTGCGCTGCACCTGATATAAACCCAGGCCATTTTCTTAGAGTCACTAAATTTCCCAAATTTTTTTTTTTTCTCCTCCAATTGCAATTCCTTTGATGGTGTCTCCATTTCAGCGTGTTTGTAGGTCCTTCTTTTCTGTTTTGGCCTTCAGTGGGGATCAATGTTGGCAAGCTTTGCTGCATGTGCCTGCACTTGGTGGCGTATGGCCTGCCTGCATTTTGATGGCTTTGACTTAGGGAAAGATTTTTTCTTTTTTTTTTTCTTTTTTGTTTTAAGTATTCATGCCATGTCCCTCATAACTTACCCCCTAAGTTGTGTCTTCCTCCTTGACTTTTTCCCCTGCTTTTGCAACATCTGTGAGCTTAGTTTTGGCATCTTTTGGTCCTTTGCACTGCACCTGATATAAACACAGGCCATTTTCTTAGAGTCACTAAATTTCCAAAATTTTCTTTTTTTCTCCTCCAATTGCAATTCCTTTGATGTTGACTCCTTTCCAGCGTGTTTGTAAGTCCTTCTTTTCTGTTGTGCCTTCAGTGGGGATCAATTTTGGCAAGCTTTGCTGCATGTGCCTGCCCTTGGTGGCGTATGGCCTGCCTGCATTTTAATGGCTTTGACTTTGGGAAAGATTTTTCTTTTTTTTTTTTTATTATTTTAAGTATTCATGCCATGTTTCTCATATCTTGCCCGCTGTTGTGTCTTCCTCCTTGACTTTTTCCCCTGCTTTTGCAAAATCTGTGACCTTAGTTTTGGCATCTTTTGGTCCTTTGCACTGCGCCTGATATAAACCCAGGCCATTTTCTTAGAGTCACTAAATTTCCAAAATTTTCTTCTTTTCTCCTTCAATTGCAATTCCTTTATGTTGCCTCCTTTCCAGCGTGTGTGAATGTCCTTCTTTTCTGTTTTGGCCTTCAGTGGGGATCAATGTTGGCAAGCTTTGCTGCATGTGCCTGCCCTTGCTGGAGTATGGCCTGCCTGCATTTGGATGGCTTTGACTTTGGGAAAGATTTTTTCTTTTTTTATTTTTTAATATTTTAAGTATTCATGCGATGTCCCTCATATCTTGCCCCCTAAGTTGTGTCTTCCTCCTTGACTTTTTCCCCTGCTTTTGCAACATCTGTGAGCTTAGTTTTGGCACCTTTTGGTCCTTTGCACTGCGCCTGATATAAACCCAGGCCATTTTCTTAGAGTCACTAAATTTCCCAAATTTTCTTTTTTCTCCTCCAATTGCAAATCCTTTATGGTGTCTCCATTCCAGCGTGTTTGTAGGTCCTTCTTTTCTGTTTTGGCCTTCAGTGGGGATCAATTTTTGCAAGCTTTGCTGCATGTGCCTGCACTTGCTGGCGTATGGCCTGCCTGCATTTTGATGGCTTTGACTTTGGGAAAGATTTTTCTTTTTTTTTTTCTGTTTTTGTATTAAGTATTCATGCCATGTCCGTCATATCTTGCCCCCTAAGTTGTGTCTTCCTCCTTGACTTTTTCCCCTGCTTTTGCAACATCTGTGAGCTTAGTTTTGGCATCTCTTGGTCCTTTGCACTGCACCTGATAAAACCCCGGGCCATTTTCTTGGAGTCACTAAATTTCCAAAATTTTCTTTTTTTCTCCTCCAATTGCATTTCCTTTGATGTTGACTCCTTTCCAGCGTGTTTGTAAGTCCTTCTTTTCTGTTTTGGCCTTCAGTGGGGATCGATGTTGGCAAGCTTTGCTGCATGTGCCTGCCCTTGGTGGCGTATGGCCTGCCTGCATTTTGATGGCTTTGACTTTGGGAGAGATTTTTCTTTTTTTTTTTTTTTTTTATTCTAAATATTCATGCCATGTCCCTCATATATTGCCCCCTAAGTTGTGTCTTCCTCCTTGACTTTTTCCCCTGCTTTTGCAACATCTGTGAGCTTAGTTTTGGCACCTTTTGGTCCTTTGTAATGCAGCTGATTTCCTCACAGCCTATTTTTTGTAGAGTCTAAAATTCCCGATTTTCTGCTTTTTTCAATTGCATTTCATTTGAACCTATCTCCTTTCCAGAGTGTTTGTAAGCCTTTCTTTTGGGATTCGCAAGATTCCTTTTCCCTTCCCGACAGGAAATTTCATTTCCTTTCGGGAAGGGAAAAGGAATCTTGCGATTTCAATGGGGACAAATAGAGGAATCTTTGGTGCATGTCCCTGCACTTGATGGCAGGCCATGCCTTTTGATGGCTTTGACTTTGGGAAAGATTTTTTTCTTTTTTTGGTTGTTTTCTGAAGTGTTCATGCCATGTCCCTCATATCTTGCCCCCTAAGTTGTGTCTTCCTCCTTGACTTTTTCCCCTGCTTTTGCAACATTTGTGAGCCTAGTCTTGGCATCTTTTTGTCCTTTGCACTGCGCCTGATATAAACCCAGGCCATTTTCTTAGAGTCACTAAATTTCCTAAATTTTGTTTTTTTCTCCTCCAATTGCAATTCCTTTGATGTGTCTTCCTCCTTGACTTTTTCCCCTGCTTTTGCAACATCTGTGAGCTTAGTTTTGGCATCTTTTGGTCCTTTGCACTGCACCTGATATAAACCCAGGCCATATTCGTAGAGTCTCTAAATTTCCCAAAGTTTCTTTTTTTCTCCTCCATTTGCAATTCCTTTGATGTTTACTCCTTTCCAGCGTGTTTGTAGGTCCTTCTTTTCTGTTTTGGCCTTCAGTGGGGATCAATTTTGGCAAGCTTTGCTGCATGTGCCTGCCATTGGTGGCGTATGGCCTGCGTGGATTTTGATGGCTTTGACTTTGGGAAAGATTTTTTCTTTTTTCTTCGTTTTTGTTTTAAGTATTCATGCCATGTCCCTCATATCTTGCCCCCTAAGTTGTGTCTTCCTCCTTGACTTTTTCCCCTGCTTTTGCAAAATCTGTGACCTTAGTTTTGGCATCTTTTGGTCCTTTGCACTGCGCCTGATATAAACCCAGGCCATTTTCTTAGAGTCACTAAATTTCCAAAATTTTCTTCTTTTCTCCTTCAATTGCAATTCCTTTATGTTGCCTCCTTTCCAGCGTGTGTGAAGGTCCTTCCTTTCTGTTTTGGCCTTCAGTGGGGATCAATGTTGGCAAGCTTTGCTGCATGTGCCTGCCCTTGCTGGCGTATGGCCTGCCTGCATTTGGATGGCTTTGACTTTGGGAAAGATTTTTTCTTTTTTTATTTTTTATTATTTTAAGTATTCATGCCATGTCCCTCATATCTTGCCCCCTAAGTTGTGTCTTCCTCCTTGACTTTTTCCCCTGCTTTTGCAACATCTGTGAGCTTAGTTTTGGCACCTTTTGGTCCTTTGCGCTGCACCTGATATAAACCCAGGCCATTTTCTTAGAGTCACTAAATTTCCCAAATTTTTTTTTTTTCTCCTCCAATTGCAATTCCTTTGATGGTGTCTCCATTTCAGCGTGTTTGTAGGTCCTTCTTTTCTGTTTTGGCCTTCAGTGGGGATCAATGTTGGCAAGCTTTGCTGCATGTGCCTGCACTTGGTGGCGTATGGCCTGCCTGCATTTTGATGGCTTTGACTTAGGGAAAGATTTTTTCTTTTTTTTTTTCTTTTTTGTTTTAAGTATTCATGCCATGTCCCTCATAACTTACCCCCTAAGTTGTGTCTTCCTCCTTGACTTTTTCCCCTGCTTTTGCAACATCTGTGAGCTTAGTTTTGGCATCTTTTGGTCCTTTGCACTGCACCTGATATAAACACAGGCCATTTTCTTAGAGTCACTAAATTTCCAAAATTTTCTTTTTTTCTCCTCCAATTGCAATTCCTTTGATGTTGACTCCTTTCCAGCGTGTTTGTAAGTCCTTCTTTTCTGTTGTGCCTTCAGTGGGGATCAATTTTGGCAAGCTTTGCTGCATGTGCCTGCCCTTGGTGGCGTATGGCCTGCCTGCATTTTAATGGCTTTGACTTTGGGAAAGATTTTTCTTTTTTTTTTTTTATTATTTTAAGTATTCATGCCATGTTTCTCATATCTTGCTCGCTGTTGTGTCTTCCTCCTTGACTTTTTCCCCTGCTTTTGCAAAATCTGTGACCTTAGTTTTGGCATCTTTTGGTCCTTTGCACTGCGCCTGATATAAACCCAGGCCATTTTCTTAGAGTCACTAAATTTCCAAAATTTTCTTCTTTTCTCCTTCAATTGCAATTCCTTTATGTTGCCTCCTTTCCAGCGTGTGTGAAGGTCCTTCTTTTCTGTTTTGGCCTTCAGTGGGGATCAATGTTGGCAAGCTTTGCTGCATGTGCCTGCCCTTGCTGGCGTATGGCCTGCCTGCATTTGGATGGCTTTGACTTTGGGAAAGAATTTTTCTTTTTTTATTTTTTAATATTTTAAGTATTCATGCCATGTCCCTCATATCTTGCCCCCTAAGTTGTGTCTTCCTCCTTGACTTTTTCCCCTGCTTTTGCAACATCTGTGAGCTTAGTTTTGGCACCTTTTGGTCCTTTGCACTGCGCCTGATATAAACCCAGGCCATTTTCTTAGAGTCACTAAATTTCCCAAATTTTCTTTTTTCTCCTCCAATTGCAAATCCTTTATGGTGTCTCCATTCCAGCGTGTTTGTAGGTCCTTCTTTTCTGTTTTGGCCTTCAGTGGGGATCAATTTTTGCAAGCTTTGCTGCATGTGCCTGCACTTGCTGGCGTATGGCCTGCCTGCATTTTGATGGCTTTGACTTTGGGAAAGATTTTTCTTTTTTTTTTTCTGTTTTTGTATTAAGTATTCATGCCATGTCCGTCATATCTGTCCCCCTAAGTTGTGTCTTCCTCCTTGACTTTTTCCCCTGCTTTTGCAACATCTGTGAGCTTAGTTTTGGCATCTCTTGGTCCTTTGCACTGCACCTGATAAAACCCCGGGCCATTTTCTTGGAGTCACTAAATTTCCAAAATTTTCTTTTTTTCTCTTCCAATTGCATTTCCTTTGATGTTGACTCCTTTCCAGCGTGTTTGTAGGTCCTTCTTTTCTGTTTTGGCCTTCAGTGGGGATCGATGTTGGCAAGCTTTGCTGCATGTGCCTGCCCTTGGTGGCGTATGGCCTGCCTGCATTTTGATGGCTTTGACTTTGGGAGAGATTTTTCTTTTTTTTTTTTTTTTTTATTCTAAATATTCATGCCATGTCCCTCATATATTGCCCCCTAAGTTGTGTCTTCCTCCTTGACTTTTTCCCCTGCTTTTGCAACATCTGTGAGCTTAGTTTTGGCACCTTTTGGTCCTTTGTAATGCAGCTGATTTCCTCACAGCCTATTTTTTGAAGAGTCTAAAATTCCCGATTTTCTGCTTTTTTCAATTGCATTTCATTTGAACCTATCTCCTTTCCAGAGTGTTTGTAAGCCTTTCTTTTGGGATTCGCAAGATTCCTTTTCCCTTCCCGAAAGGAAATTTCATTTCCTTTCGGGAAGGGAAAAGGAATCTTGCGATTTCAATGGGGACAAATAGAGGAATCTTTGGTGCATGTCCCTGCACTTGATGGCAGGCCATGCCTTTTGATGGCTTTGACTTTGGGAAAGATTTTTTTCTTTTTTTGGTTGTTTTCTGAAGTGTTCATGCCATGTCCCTCATATCTTGCCCCCTAAGTTGTGTCTTCCTCCTTGACTTTTTCCCCTGCTTTTGCAACATTTGTGAGCCTAGTCTTGGCATCTTTTGGTCCTTTGCACTGCATCTGATATAAACCCAGGCCATTTTCTTAGAGTCACTAAATTTCCTAAATTTTCTTTTTTTCTCCTCCAATTGCAATTCCTTTCATGTGTCTTCCTCCTTGACTTTTTCCCCTGCTTTTGCAACATCTGTGAGCTTAGTTTTGGCATCTTTTGGTCCTTTGCACTGCACCTGATATAAACCCAGGCCATATTCGTAGAGTCTCTAAATTTCCCAATGTTTCTTTTTTTCTCCTCCATTTGCAATTCCTTTGATGTTTACTCCTTTCCAGCGTGTTTGTAGGTCCTTCTTTTCTGTTTTGGCCTTCAGTGGGGATCAATTTTGGCAAGCTTTGCTGCATGTGCCTGCCATTGGTGGCGTATGGCCTGCGTGGATTTTGATGGCTTTGACTTTGGGAAAGATTTTTTCTTTTTTCTTCGTTTTTGTTTTAAGTATTCATGCCATGTCCCTCATATCTTGCCCCCTAAGTTGTGTCTTCCTCCTTGACTTTTTCCCCTGCTTTTGCAACATCTGTGAGCTTAGTTTTGGCACCTTTTGGTCCTTTGCAATGCAGCTGATTTCCTCACAGCCTATTTTTTGAAGAGACGATAAGTCCCGATTTTCTGCTTTTTTCAATTGCATTTCATTTGAACCTATCTCCTTTCCAGAGTGTTTGTAAGCCTTTCTTTTGGGATCCGCAAGATTCCTTTTCCCTTCCCGAAAGGAAATTTCATTTCCTTTCGGGAAGGGAAAAGGAATCTTGCAATTTCAATGGGGACAAATAGAGGAATCTTTGGTGCATATCCCTGCACTTGATGGCAGGCCATGCCTTTTGATGGCTTTGACTTTGGGAAAGATTTTTTTCTTTTTTTGCTTGTTTTCTGACGTGTTCATGCCATGTCCCTCATATCTTGCCCCCTAAGTTGTGTCTTCCTCCTTGACTTTTTCCCCTGCTTTTGCAACATCTGTGAGCTTAGTTTTTTAGTTTTGGCATCTTTTGCTCCTTTGCACTGCACCTGATATAAACCCAGGCCATTTTCTTAGAGCCACTAATATTCCCATTTTTTTTTTTTTCTCCTCCAATTGCAATTCCTTTGATGTTGTCTCCTTTCCAGCGTGTTTGTAGGTCCTTCTTTTCTGTTTTGGCCTTTAGTGGGGATCAATGTTGGCAAGCTTTGCTGCATGTGCCTGCCCTTGGTGGCGTATGGCCTGCCTGCATTTTGATGGCTTTAACTTTGGGAAAGATTTTTTCTTTTTTTTTTTTTTTATAATTTTACGTATTCATGCCATGTTCCTCATATCTTGCCCCCTGTTGTGTCTTCCTCCTTGACTTTTTCCCCTGCTTTTGCAACATCTGTGAGCTTAGTTTTGGCATCTTTTGGTCCTTTGCACTGCACCTTATATAAACCCAGGCCATTTTCTTAGAGTCACTAAATTTCCCAAATTTTCTTTTTTTCTCCTCCAATTGCAATTCCTTTGATGTTGACTCCATTGCAGCGTGTTTGTATGTCCTTGTTTTCTCTTTTGGCCTTCAGTGGGGATCAATTTTGGCAAGCTTTGCTGCATGTGCCTGCACTTGCTGGCGTATGGCCTGCCTGCATTTTGATGGCTTTGACTTTGGGAAAGATTTTTTCTTTTTTTTTTTTTTTATTATTTTAAGTATTCAAGCCATGTCCCTCACATCTTGCCCCCTATGTTGTGTTTTCCTCCTTGACTTTTTCCCCTGCTTTTGCAACATCTGTGAGCTTAGTTTTGGCATCTTTTGGTCCTTTGCACTGCACCTGATAAAACCCGGGCAATTTTCTTAGAGTCACTAAATTTCTTAAATTTTCTTTTTTTCTCCTCCAATTGCAATTCTTTTGATGTTGACTCTTTTCCAGCGTGTTTTAAGTCCTTTTTACTGTTTTGGCCTTCAGTGGGGATCAATTTTGGCAAGCTTTGCTGCATGTGCCTGCCCTTGGTGGCGAATGGCCTGCCTGAATTTTGATGGCTTTGACGTTGGGAAAGATTTTTTTGTTTTTTTTTTTTTAATATTTTAAGTATTCATGCCATGTCCCTCATATCTTGCCCCCTAAGTTGTGTCTTCCTCCTTGACTTTTTCCCCTGCTTTTTCAACATCTCTGAGCTTAGTTTTGGCACCTTTTGGTCCTTTGCACTGCACCTGATATAAACCCAGGCCATTTTCTTAGAGTCACTAAATTTCCCATTTTTTTTTTTCTCCTCCAATTGCAAATCTTTTGATGCTTTCTCCATTCCAGCGTGTTTGTATGTCCTTCTTTACTGTTTTGGCCTTCAGTAGGGATCAATGTTGGCAAGCTTTGCTGCATGTGCCTGCCCTTGGTGGCGTATGGCCTGCCTGCATTTTGATGGCTTTGACTTTGGGATAGATTTTTTGGTTTTTTTTCTTTTTTGTTTTAAGTATTCATGCCATGTCCCTCATATCTTTCTCCCTTAGTTGTGTCTTCCTCCTTGACTTTTTCCCCTGCTTTCGCAACATCTGTGAGCTTAGTTTTGGCATCTTTTGGTCCTTTGCACTGCACCTGATATAAACCCCGGCCATTTTCTTAGAGTCACTAAATTTCCCAAATTTTCTTTTTCTTTTTTCTCCTCCAATTGCAATTCCTTTGATGTTGACTCCTTTCCAGCGTGTTCGTAGGTCCTTCTTTTCTGTTTTGGCCTTCAGTGGGGATCAATGTTGGCAAGCTTTGCTGCATGTGCCTGCCCTTGGTGGCGTATGGCCTGCCTGCATTTTGATGGCTTTGACTTTGGGAAAGATTTTTTTTTATTTATTTTTTTTATTGATTTAATTATTCATGACATGTCCCTCATATCTTGCCCCCTAAGTTGTGTCTTCCTCCTTGACTTTTTCCCCTGCTTTTGCAACATCTGTGAGCTTAGTTTTGGCACCTTTTGGTCCTTTGCAATGCAGCTGATTTCCTCACAGCCTATTTTTTGAAGAGACGACAAGTCCCGATTTTCTGCTTTTACAATTGCATTTCATTTGAACCTATCTCCTTTCCAGAGTGTTTGTAAGCCTTTCTTTTGGGATTCGCAAGATTCCTTTTCCCATCCCGAAAGGAAATTTCATTTCCTTTCGGGAGAGGAAAAGGAATCTTGCGATTTCAAAGGGAACCAATAGAGGAATCTTTGGTGCATATCCCTGCACTTGATGGCAGGCCATGCCTTTTGATGGCTTTGACTTTGGGAAAGATTTTTTTCTTTTTTTGCTTGTTTTCTGACGTGTTCATGCCATGTCCCTCATATCTTGCCCCCTAAGTTGTGTCTTCCTCCTTGACTTTTTCCCCTGCTTTTGCAACATCTGTGAGCTTAGTTTTGGCATCTTTTGGTCCTTTGCACTGCACCTGATATAAACCCAGGCTACTTCCTAAGAGTCATTAAATTTCCCAAATTTTCTTTTTTTCTCCTCTAATTGCAATTCCTTTGATGTTGTCTCCATTCCAGCGTGTTTGTAGGTCCTTCTTTTCTGTTTTGGCCTTCAGTGGGGATCAATTTTGGCAAGCTTTGCTGCATGTGCCTGCCCTTGGTAGCGTATGGCCTGCCTGCATTTTGATGGCTTTGACTTTGGGAAAGATTTTTTCTTTTTTTTTTCTTTTTTGTTTTAAGTATTCATGCCATGTCCCTCATATCTTGCCCCCTAAGTTGTGTCTTCCTCCTTGACATTTTCCCCTGCTTTTGCAACATCTGTGAGCTTAGTTTTGGCATCTTTTGGTCCTTTGCACTGCACCTGATATAAACCCATGCCATTTTCTTAGAGTCACTAAATTTCCCAAATTTTCTTTTTTTCTCCTCCAATTGCAATTCCTTTGATGTTGACTCCTTTCCAGTGTGTTTTAAGTCCTTCTTTTCTGTTTTGGCCTTCAGTGGGGATCAATTTTGGCAAGCTTTGCTGCATGTGCCTGCCCTTGCTGGCGAATGGCCTGCCTGAATTTTGATGGCTTTGACGTTGGGAAAGATTTTTTTGTTTTTTTTTTTTAATATTTTAAGTATTCATGCCATGTCCCTCATATCTTGCCCCCTAAGTTGTGTCTTCCTCCTTGACTTTTTCCCCTGCTTTTGCAACATCTGTGAGCTTAGTTTTGGCACCTTTTGGTCCTTTGCACTGCACCTGATATAAACCCAGGCTACTTTCTAAGAGTCATTAAATTTCCCAAATTTTCTTTTTTTCTCCTCTAATTGCAATTCCTTTGATGTTGTCTCCATTCCAGCGTGTTTGTAGGTCCTTCTTTTCTGTTTTGGCCTTCAGTGGGGATCAATTTTGGCAAGCTTTGCTGCATGTGCCTGCCCTTGGTAGCGTATGGCCTGCCTGCATTTTGATGGCTTTGACTTTGGGAAAGATTTTTTCTTTTTTTTTTCTTTTTTGTTTTAAGTATTCATGCCATGTCCCTCATATCTTGCCCCCTAAGTTGTGTCTTCCTCCTTGACTTTTTCCCCTGCTTTTGCAACATCTGTGAGCTTAGTTTTGGCATCTTTTGGTCCTTTGCACTGCACCTGATATAAACCCAGGCCATTTTCTTAGAGTCACTAAATTTCCCATTTTTTTTTTTTCTCCTCCAATTGCAATTCCTTTGATGGTGTCTCCATTACAGCGTGTTTGTAAGTCCTTCTTTTCTGTTTTGGCCTTCAGTGGGGATCAATTTTGGCAAGCTTTGCTGCATGTGCCTGCCCTTGCTGGTGAATGGCCTGCCTGAATTTTGATGGCTTTGACGTTGGGAAAGATTTTTTTCTTTTTTTGGTTGTTTTCTGAAGTGTTCATGCCATGTCCCTCATATCTTGCCCCCTAAGTTGTGTCTTCCTCCTTGACTTTTTCCCCTGCTTTTGCAACATCTCTGAGCTTAGTTTTGGCACCTTTTGGTCCTTCGCACTGCACCTGATATAAACCCAGGCCATTTTCTTAGAGTCGCTAAATTTCCTAGTTTTTTTTTTTCTCCTCCAATTGCAATTCCTTTGATGGTGTGTCCATTCCAGCGTGTTTGTAAGTCCTTCTTTACTGTTTTGGCCTTCAGTGGGGATCAATGTTGGCAAGCTTTGCTGCATGTGCCTGCCCTTGGTGGCGTATGGCCTGCCTGCATTTTGATGGCTTTGACTTTGGGAAACATTTTTTCTTTTTTTTTTTTTAATATTTTAAGTATTCACGCCATGTTCCTCATATCTTGCCCCCTGTTGTGTCTTCATCCTTTACTTTTTCCCCTGCTTTTGCAACATCTGTGAGCTTAGTTTTGGCATCTTTTGGTCCTTTGCACTGCACCTGATATAAACCCTTGCCATTTTCTTAGAGTCACTAAATTTCCCAAATTTTCTTTTTTTCTCCTCCAATTGCAATTCCTTTGATGTTGACTCCTTTCCTGCGCGTTTGTAGGTCCTTCTTTTCTGTTTTGGCCTTCAGTGGGGATCAATGTTGGCAAGCTTTGCTGCATGTGCCTGCCCTTGGTGGCGTATGGCCTGCCTGCATTTTGATGGCTTTGACTTTGGAAAAGATTTTTTCTTTTTTTTTTTTTTTATTATTTCAAGTATTCATGCCATGTCCCTCATATCTTGCCCCCTAAGTTGTGTCTTCCTCCTTGACTTTTTCCCCTCCTTTTGCAACATCTGTGAGCTTAGTTTTGGCACGTTTTGGTCCTTTGCAATGCAGCTGATTTCCTCACAGCCTATTTTTTGAAGAGACGATAAGTCCCGATTTTCTGCTTTTTTCAATTGCATTTCATTTGAACCTATCTCCTTTCCAGAGTGTTTGTAAGCCTTTCTTTTGGGATTCGCAAGATTCCTTTTCCCTTCCCGAAAGGAAATTTCATTTCCTTTCGGGAAGGGAAAAGGAATCTTGCGATTTCAATGGGCACTAATAGAGGAATCTTTGGTGCATATCCCTGCACTTGTTGGCAGGCCATGCCTTTTGATGGCTTTGACTTTGGGAAAGATTTTTTTCTTTTTTTGCTTGTTTTCTGAAGCGTTCATGCCATGTCCCTCATATCTTGCCCCCTAAGTTCTTTCTTCCTCCTTGACTTTTTCCCCTGCTTTTGCAAGATCTGTGAGCTTACTTTTTGCATCCTTTGGTCCTTTGCACTGCGCCTTATATCAACCCAGGCCATTTTCTTAGAGTCACTAAATTTCCAAAATTTTCTTTTTTTGTCCTCCAATTGCAATTCCTTTAATGTTGAAACCTTTCCTGCGCGTTTGTAGGTCCTTCTTTTCTGTTTTGGCCTTAAGTGGGGATCAATTTTGGCAAGCTTTGCTGCATGTGCCTGCCATTGCTGGCGAATGGCCTGCCTGAATTTTGATGGCTTTGACGTTGGGAAAGATTTTTTTGTTTTTTTTTTTTAAATATTTTATGTATTCATGCCATGTCCCTCATATCTTGCCGCCTAAGTTGTGTCTTCCTCCTTGACTTTTTCCCCTGCTTTTGCAACATCTGTGAGCTTAGTTTTGGCATC
This sequence comes from Artemisiospiza belli, assembly GCA_021963965.1. Classification (NCBI taxonomy): domain Eukaryota; kingdom Metazoa; phylum Chordata; class Aves; order Passeriformes; family Passerellidae; genus Artemisiospiza; species Artemisiospiza belli. The sequence continues at coordinate 149,131 of JAKDEW010000455.1, forward strand.
TTTTGGTCCTTTGCACTGCACCTGATATAAACCCAGGCCATTTTTGTAGAGTCACTAAATTTCCAAAATTTTCTTTTTTTCTCCTCCAATTGCAATTCCTTTGATGTTGACTCCTTTCCAGCATGTTTGTAGGTCCTTCTTTTCTGTTTTGGCCTTCAGTGGGGATCGATGTTGGCAAGCTTTGCTGCATGTGCCTGCCCTTGGTGGCGTTTTGCTTCCTGCATTTTGATGGCTTTGACTTTGGGAAAGATTTTTTCTTTTTTTTTTTTTTCTTATTTTAAGTATTCATGCCATGTCCCTCATGTCTTTCCCCCTAAGCTGTGTCTTCCTCCTTGACATTTTCCCCTGCTTTTGCAACATCTGTGAGCTTAGTTTTGGCATCTTTTGGTCCTTTGCACTGCACCTGATATAAACCCAGGCCATTTTCTTAGAGTCACTAAATTTCTTAAATTTTGTTTTTTCTCCTCCAATTGCAATTCCTTTGATGTTGACTCCTTTCCAGCGTGTTTGTAGGTCCTTCTTTTCTGTTTTGGCCTTCAGTGTGGATCAATGTTGGCAAGCTTTGCTGCATGTGCCTGCCCTTGGTGGCGTATGGCCTGCCTGCATTTTGATGGCTTTGACTTTGGGAAAGATTTTTTCTTTTTTTTTTTTTTTTATTGTTTTAAATATTCATGCCATGTCCCTCATATCTTGCCCCCTAAGTTGTGTCTTCCTCCTTGACTTTTTCCCCTGCTTTTGCAACATCTGTGAGCTTAGTTTTGGCATCTTTTGGTCCTTTGCACTGCACCTGATATAAAGCCAGGCCATTTTCTTAGAGTCTCTAAATTTTCCAAATTTTATTTTTTTCTCCTCCAATTCCAATTCCTTTGATGTTGACCCCTTTCCAGCGTGTTTGTAGGTCCTTCTTTTCTGTTTTGGCCTTCAGTGGGGATCGATGTTGGCAAGCTTTGCTGCATGTGCCTGCCCTTGGTGGCGTTTTGCTTCCTGCATTTTGATGGCTTTGACTTTGGGAAAGATTTTTTTCTTTTTCTGCTTGTTTTCTGAAGTGTTCATGCCATGTCCCTCATATCTTGCCCCCTAAGTTCTGTCTTCCTCCTTGACTTTTTCCCCTGCTTTTGCAACATCTGTGAGCTTAGTTTTGGCATCTTTTGGTCCTTTGCACTGCACCTGATATAAACCCAGGCCATTTTCTTAGAGTCAACAAATTTCCCATTTTTTTTTTTTTTCTCCTCCAATTGCAATTCCTTTGATGGTGTCTCCATTCCAGCGTGTTTGTAAGTCCTTCTTTACTGTTTTGGCCTTCAGTGGGGATCAATGTTGGCAAGCTTTGCTGCATGTGCCTGCCCTTGGTGGCATATGGCCTGCCTGCATTTTGATGGCTTTGACTTTGGGAAAGATTTTTCCTTTTTTTTTTTTTTTTATTATTTTTAGTATTCATGCCATGTCCCTCATATCTTGCCCCCTAAGTTGTGTCTTCCTCCTTGACTTTTTCCCCTGCTTTTGCAACATCTGTGAGCTTAGTTTTGGCACCTTTTGGTCCTTTGCAATGCAGCTGATTTCCTCACAGCCTATTTTTTGGAGGGACGATAAGTCCCGATTTTCTGCTTTTTTCAATTGCATTTCATTTGAACCTATCTCCTTTCCAGAGTGTTTGTAAGCCTTTCATTTGGGATCCGCAAGATTACTTTTCCCTTCCCGAAAGGAAATTTCATTTCCTTTCGGGAAGGGAAAAGGAATCTTGCGATTTCAATGGGGACCAATAGAGGAATCTTTGGTGCATGTCCCTGCACTTGATGGCAGGCCATGCCTTTTGATGGCTTTGACTTTGGGAAAGATTTTTTTCTTTTTTGGTTGTTTTCTGAAGTGTTCATGCCATGTCCCTCATATCTTGCCCCCTAAGTTCTGTCTTCATCCTTGACTTTTTCCCCTGCTTTTGCAACATCTGTGAGCTTAGTTTTGGCATCTTTTGTTCCTTTGCACTGCACCTGATAAAACCCCAGGCCATTTTATTAGAGTCACTAAATTTCCCAAATTTTCTTTTTTTCTCCTCCAATTGCAATTCCTTTGATGTTGACTCCTTTCCAGCGTGTTTGTAAGTCCTTCTTTTCTGTTTTGCCTTCAGTGGGGATCAATTTTGGCAAGCTTTGCTGCATGTGCCTGCCCTTGGTGGCGTATGGCCTGCCTGCCTTTTGATGGCTTTGACTTTGGGAAAGATTTTTTCTTTTTTTTCATATTTTAAGTATTCATGCCATGTTCCTCATATCTTGCCCCCTGTATTGTCTTCCTCCTCGACTTTTTCCCCTGCTTTTGCAACATCTGTGAGCTTAGTTTTGGCCTCTTTTGGTCCTTTGCACTGCACCTGAAAAAACACCAGGCCACTTTCTAAGACTCATTAAATTTCCCAAATTTTCTTTTTTTCTCCTCCAATTGCAATTCCTTTGATGGTGTCTCCATTCCAGCGTGTTTGTAAGTCCTTCTTTTCTGTTTTGGCCTTCAGTGGGGATCAGTGTTGGCAAGCTTTGCTGCATGTGCCTGCCCTTGGTGGCGTATGGCCTGCCTGCACTTTTGATGGCTTTGACTTTGGGAAAGATTTTTTCTTTTTTTTTTTTTATTATTTTAATTATTCATGCCATGTTCCTCATATCTTGCCCCCTAAGTTGTGTCTTCCTCCTTGACTTTTTCCCCTGCTTTTGCAACATCTGTGAGCTTAGTTTTGGAATCTTTTGGTCCTTTGCACTGCACCTGATAAAACCCCAGGCCATTTTCTTAGAGTCACTAAATTTCCCAAATTTTCTTTTTTTCTCCTCCAATTGCAATTCCTTTGATGTGGACACCTTTCCAGCGTGTTTGTAAGTCCTTTTTTCTGTTTTGGCCTTCAGTGGGGATCAATTTTGGCAAACTTTGCTGCATGTGCCTGCCCTTGGTGGCGTATGGCCTGCCTGCATTTTGATGGCTTTGACTTTGGGAAAGATTTTTTGGTTGCTTTTTTTTTTTGTTTTAAGTATTCATGCCATGTCCCTCATATCTTGCTCCGTAAGTTGTGTCTTCCTCCTTGACTTTTTCCCCTGCTTTTGCAACATCTGTGAGCTTAGTTTTGGCACCTTTTTGTCCTTTGCAATGCACTTGATATAACCCAGGCCATTTTCTTAGAGTCACTAAATTTCCCAAATTTTCTTTTTTTCTCCTCCAATTGCAATTCCTTTGTTGTTGACTCCTTTACAGCGTGTTTGTAAGTCCTTCTTTTCTGTTTTGGCCTTCAGTGGGGATCAATTTTGGCAAGCTTTGCTGCATGTGCCTGCACTTTCTGGCGTATGGCCTGCCTGCATTTTGATGGCTTTGACGTTGGGAAAGATTTTTTTCTTTTTTTGCTTGTTTTCTGAAGTGTTCATGCCATGTCCCTCATATCTTGCCCCCTAAGTTGTGTCTTCCTCCTTGACTTTTTCCCCTGCTTTTGCAACATCTGTGAGCTTAGTTTTGGCATCTTTTGGTCCTTTGCACTGCACCTGATATAAAGCCAGGCCATTTTCGTAGAGTCACTAAATTTCCCAAATTTTCTTTTTTTCTCCTCCAATTGCAATTCCTTTGATGTTGACTCCTTTCCAGCGTGTTTGTAGGTCCTTCTTTTCTGATTTGGCCTTCAGTGGGGATCGATGTTGGCAAGCTTTGCTGCATGTGCCTGCCCTTGGTGGCGTTTTGCTTCCTGCATTTTGATGGCTTTGACTTTGGGAAAGATTTTTTTCTTTTTTTGCTTGTTTTCTGAAGTGTTCATGCCATGTCCCTCATATCTTGCCCCCTAAGTTGCGTCTTCCTCCTTGACTTTTCCCCCTGCTTTTGCAACATCTGTGAGCTTAGTTTTGGCATCTTTTGGTCCTTTGCACTGCACCTGATATAAACCCAGGCCATTTTTTTAGAGTCACTAAATTTCCCATTTTTTTTTTTTCTCCTCCAATTGCAATTCCTTTGATGGTGTCTCCATTCCAGCGTGTTTGTAAGTCCTTCTTTACTGTTTTGGCCTTCAGTGGGGATCAATTTTGGCAAGCTTTGCTGCATGTGCCTGCCCTTGGTGGCATATGGCCTGCCTGCATTTTAATGGCTTCGACTTTGGGAAAGATTTTTTTTTTTTTTTTTTTTTTTATTTTAAGTATTCATGCCATGTCCCTCATATCTTGCCCCCTAAGTTGTGTCTTCCTCCTTGACTTTTTCCCCTGCTTTTGCAACATCTGTGAGCTTAGTTTTGCCACCTTTTGGTCCGTTGCACTGCACCTGAAAAAACCCCAGGCCACTTTCTAAGTGTCATTAAATTTCCCAAATTTCTTTTTTTCTCTTCCAATTGCAATTCCTTTGATGGTGTCTCCATTCTAGCGTTTTTGTAAGTCCTTCTTTTCTGTTTTGGCCTTCAGTGGGGATCAATTTTGGCAAACTTTGCTGCATGTGCCTGCTCTTGCTGGCGTATGGCCTGCCTGCATTTTGATGGCTTTGACTTTGGGAAAGATTTTTTTTTTTTTTTTTTTTTTTTGTTTTAAGTATTCATGCCATGTCCCTTATATCTTGCTCCCTAAGTTGTGTCTTCCTCCTTGACTTTTTCCCCTGATTTTGCAACATCTGTGAGCTTAGTTTTGGCATCTTTTGGTCCTTTGCACTGCACCTGATATAAAGCCAGGCCATTTTCGTAGAGTCACTAAATTTCCCAAATTATCTTTTTTTCTCCTCCAATTGCAATTCCTTTGATGTTGACTCCTTTCCAGCGTGTTTGTAGGTCCTTCTTTTCTGATTTGGCCTTCAGTGGGGATCGATGTTGGCAAGCTTTGCTGCATGTGCCTTCCCTTGGTGGCGTATGGCCTGCCTGCATTTTGATGGCTTTGACTTTGGGAAAGATTTTTTTCTTTTTTTGCTTTTTTTCTGAAGTGTTCATGCCATGTCCCTCATATCTTGCCCCCTAAGTTCTGTCTTCCTCCTTGACTTTTTCCCCTGCTTTTGCAACATCTGTGAGCTTAGTTTTGGCATCTTTTGGTCCTTTGCACTGCACCTGATATAAACCCAGGCCATTTTCTTAGAGTCACTAAATTTCCCATGTTTTTTTTTTTTCTCCTCCAATTGCAATTCCTTTGATGGTGTCTCCATTCCAGCGTGTTTGTAAGTCCTTCTTTACTGTTTTGGCCTTCAGTGGGGATCAATGTTTGCAAGCTTTGCTGCATGTGCCTGCCCTTGGTGGCGTTTTGCTTCCTGCATTTTGATGGCTTTGACTTTGGGAAAGATTTTTTCTTTTTTTTTTTTTTTATTATTTTAACTATTCATGCCATGTCCCTCATATCTTGCCCCCTAAGTTGTGTCTTCCTCCTTGACTTTTTCCCCTGCTTTTGCAACATCTGTGAGCTTAGTTTTGGCACCTTTTGGTCCTTTGCAATGCAGCTGATTTCCTCACAGCCTATTTTTTGAAGGGACGATAAGTCCCGATTTTCTGCTTTTTTCAATTGCATTTCATTTGAACCTATCTCCTTTCCAGAGTCTTTGTAAGCCTTTCATTTGGGATCCGCAAGATTACTTTTCCCTTCCCGAAAGGAAATTTCATTTCCTTTCGGGAAGGGAAAAGGAATCTTGCGATTTCAATGGGGACCAATAGAGGAATCTTTGGTGCATGTCCCTGCAATTGATGGCAGGCCATGCCTTTTGATGGCTTTGACTTTGGGAAAGATTTTTTTCTTTTTTTGGTTGTTTTCTGAAGTGTTCATGCCATGTCCCTCATATCTTGCCCCCTAAGTTCTGTCTTCATCCTTGACTTTTTCCCCTGCATTTGCAACATCTGTGAGCTTAGTTTTGGCATCTTTTGTTCCTTTGCACTGCACCTGATAAAACCCCAGGCCATTTTCTTAGAGTCACTAAATTTCCCAAATTTTCTTTTTTTCTCCTCCAATTGCAATTCCTTTGATGGTGTCTCCATTCCAGCGTGTTTGTAAGTCCTTCTTTTCTGTTTTGCCTTCAGTGGGGATCAATTTTGGCAAGCTTTGCTGCATGTGCCTGCCCTTGGTGGCGTATGGCCTGCCTGCATTTTGATGGCTTTGACTTTGGGAAAGATTTTTTCTTTTTTTTCATATTTTAAGTATTCATGCCATGTTCCTCATATCTTGCCCCCTGTATTGTCTTCCTCCTCGACTTTTTCCCCTGCTTTTGCAACATCTGTGAGCTTAGTTTTGGCCTCTTTTGGTCCTTTGCACTGCACCTGAAAAAACACCAGGCCACTTTCTAAGAGTCATTAAATTTCCCAAATTTTCTTTTTTTCTCCTCCAATTGCAATTCCTTTGATGGTGTCTCCATTCCAGCGTGTTTGTAAGTCCTTCTTTTCTGTTTTGGCCTTCAGTGGGGATCAGGGTTGGCAAGCGTTGCTGCATGTGCCTGCCCTTGGTGGCGTATGGCCTGCCTGCACTTTTGATGGCTTTGACTTTGGGAAAGATTTTTTCTATTTTTTTTTTTTATTATTTTAATTATTCATGCCATGTTCCTCATATCTTGCCCCCTAACTTGTGTCTTCCTCCTTGACTTTTTCCCCTGCTTTTGCAACATCTGTGAGCTTAGTTTTGGAATCTTTTGGTCCTTTGCACTGCACCTGATAAAACCCCAGGCCATTTTCTTAGAGTCACTAAATTTCCCAAATTTTCTTTTTTTCTCCTCCAATTGCAATTCCTTTGATGTTGGCTCCTTTCCAGCGTGTTTGTAAGTCCTTCTTTTCTGTTTTGGCCTTCAGTGGGGATCAATTTTGGCAAGCTTTGCTGCATGTGCCTGCCCTTGCTGGCGTATGGCCTGCCTGCATTTTGATGGCTTTGACTTTGGGAAAGATTTTTTGGTTGTTTTTTTTTTTTGTTTTAAGTATTCATGCCATGTCCCTCATATCTTGCTCCGTTAGTTGTGTCTTCCTCCTTGACTTTTTCCCCTGCTTTTGCAACATCTGTGAGCTTAGTTTTGGCACCTTTTTGTCCTTTGCAATGCACTTGATATAACCCAGGCCATTTTCTTAGAGTCACTAAATTTCCCAAATTTTCTTTTTTTCTCCTCCAATTGCAATTCCTTTGTTGTTGACTCCTTTCCAGCGTGTTTGTAAGTCCTTCTTTTCTGTTTTGGCCTTCAGTGGGGATCAATTTTGGCAAGCTTTGCTGCATGTGCCTGCACTTTCTGGCGTATGGCCTGCCTGCATTTTGATGGCTTTGACGTTGGGAAAGATTTTTTTCTTTTTTTGCTTGTTTTCTGAAGTGTTCATGCCATGTCCCTCATACCTTGCCCCCTAAGTTGTGTCTTCCTCCTTGACTTTTTCCCCTGCTTTTGCAACATCTGTGAGCTTAGTTTTGGCATCTTTCGGTCCTTTGCACTGCACCTGATATAAAGCCAGGCCATTTTCGTAGAGTCACTAAATTTCCCAAATTTTCTTTTTTTCTCCTCCAATTGCAATTCCTTTGATGTTGACTCCTTTCCAGCGTGTTTGTAGGTCCTTCTTTTCTGTTTTGGCCTTCAGTGGGGATCAATGTTTGCAAGCTTTGCTGCATGTGCCTGCCCTTGGTGGCGTTTTGCTTCCTGCATTTTGATGGCTTTGACTTTGGGAAAGATTTTTTTCTTTTTTTGCTTGTTTTCTGAAGTGTTCATGCCATGTCCCTCATATCTTGCCCCCTAAGTTGTGTCTTCCTCCTTGACTTTTCCCCCTGCTTTTGCAACATCTGTGAGCTTAGTTTTGGCATCTTTTGGTCCTTTGCACTGCACCTGATATAAACCCAGGCCATTTTTTTAGAGTCACTAAATTTCCCATTTTTTTTTTTTCTCCTCCAATTGCAATTCCTTTGATGGTGTCTCCATTCCAGCGTGTTTGTAATTCCTTCTTTACTGTTTTGGCCTTCAGTGGGGATCAATGTTGGCAAGCTTTGCTGCATGTGCCTGCCCTTGGTGGCATATGGCCTGCCTGCATTTTGATGGCTTCGACTTTGGGAAAGATTTTTTTTTTTTTTTTTTTTTATTTTAAGTATTCATGCCATGTCCCTCATATCTTGCCCCCTAAGTTGTGTCTTCCTCCTTGACTTTTTCCCCTGCTTTTGCAACATCTGTGAGCTTAGTTTTGGCACGTTTTGGTCCTTTGCAATGCAGCTGATTTCCTCACAGCCTATTTTTTGAAGAGACTAAAATTCCCGATTTTCTGCTTTTTTCAATTGCATTTCATTTGAACCTATCTCCTATCCAGAGTGTTTGTAAGCCTTTCATTTGGGATCCGCAAGATTCCTTTTCCCTTCCCGAAAGGAAATTTCATTTCCTTTCGGGAAGGGAAAAGGAATCTTGCGATTTCAATGGGGACCAATGGAGGAATCTTTGGTGCATGTCCCTGCACTTGATGGCAGGCCATGCCTTTTGATGGCTTTGACTTTGGGATAGATTTTTTTTTTTTTTTTTTTTTTTGTTTTAAGTATTCATGCCATGTCCCTCATATCTTGCTCCCTAAGTTGTGTCTTCCTCCTTGACTTTTTCCCCTGCTTTTGCAACATCTGTGAGCTTAGTTTTGGCATCTTTTGGTCCTTTGCACTGCACCTGATATAAAGCCAGGCCATTTTCGTAGAGTCACTAAATTTCCCAAATTTTCTTTTTTTCTCCTCCAATTGCAATTCCTTTGATGTTGACTCCTTTCCAGCGTGTTTGTAGGTCCTTCTTTTCTGATTTGGCCTTCAGTGGGGATCGATGTTGGCAAGCTTTGCTGCATGTGCCTGCCCTTGGTGGCGTATGGCCTGCCTGCATTTTGATGGCTTTGACTTTGGGAAAGATTTTTTTCTTTTTTTGCTTGTTTTCTGAAGTGTTCATGCCATGTCCCTCATATCTTGCCCCCTAAGTTCTGTCTTCCTCCTTGACTTTTTCCCCTGCTTTTGCAACATCTGTGAGCTTAGTTTTGGCATCTTTTGGTCCTTTGCACTGCACCTGATATAAACCCAGGCCATTTTCTTAGAGTCACTAAATTTCCCATGTTTTTTTTTTTCTCCTCCAATTGCAATTCCTTTGATGGTGTCTCCATTCCAGCGTGTTTGTAAGTCCTTCTTTACTGTTTTGGCCTTCAGTGGGGATCAATGTTTGCAAGCTTTGCTGCATGTGCCTGCCCTTGGTGGCATATGGCCTGCCTGCATTTTGATGGCTTTGACTTTGGGAAAGATTTTTTCTTTTTTTTTTTTTTTATTTTTTTTAATTATTCATGCCATGTCCCTCATATCTTGCCCCCTAAGTTGTGTCTTCCTCCTTGACTTTTTCCCCTGCTTTTGCAACATCTGTGAGCTTAGTTTTGGCACCTTTTGGTCCTTTGCAATGCAGCTGATTTCCTCACAGCCTATTTTTTGAAGGGACGATAAGTCCCGATTTTCTGCTTTTTTCAATTGCATTTCATTTGAACCTATCTCCTTTCCAGAGTGTTTGTAAGCCTTTCATTTGGGATCCGCAAGATTACTTTTCCCTTCCCGAAAGGAAATTTCATTTCCTTTCGGGAAGGGAAAAGGAATCTTGCGATTTCAATGGGGACCAATAGAGGAATCTTTGGTGCATGTCCCTGCAATTGATGGCAGGCCATGCCTTTTGATGGCTTTGACTTTGGGAAAGATTTTTTTCTTTTTTTGGTTGTTTTCTGAAGTGTTCATGCCATGTCCCTCATATCTTGCCCCCTAAGTTCTGTCTTCATCCTTGACTTTTTCCCCTGCATTTGCAACATCTGTGAGCTTAGTTTTGGCATCTTTTGTTCCTTTGCACTGCACCTGATAAAACCCCAGGCCATTTTCTTAGAGTCACTAAATTTCCCAAATTTTCTTTTTTTCTCCTCCAATTGCAATTCCTTTGATGGTGTCTCCATTCCAGCGTGTTTGTAAGTCCTTCTTTTCTGTTTTGCCTTCAGTGGGGATCAATTTTGGCAAGCTTTGCTGCATGTGCCTGCCCTTGGTGGCGTATGGCCTGCCTGCATTTTGATGGCTTTGACTTTGGGAAAGATTTTTTCTTTTTTTTCATATTTTAAGTATTCATGCCATGTTCCTCATATCTTGCCCCCTGTATTGTCTTCCTCCTCGACTTTTTCCCCTGCTTTTGCAACATCTGTGAGCTTAGTTTTGGCCTCTTTTGGTCCTTTGCACTGCACCTGAAAAAACACCAGGCCACTTTCTAAGAGTCATTAAATTTCCCAAATTTTCTTTTTTTCTCCTCCAATTGCAATTCCTTTGATGGTGTCTCCATTCCAGCGTGTTTGTAAGTCCTTCTTTTCTGTTTTGGCCTTCAGTGGGGATCAGGGTTGGCAAGCGTTGCTGCATGTGCCTGCCCTTGGTGGCGTATGGCCTGCCTGCACTTTTGATGGCTTTGACTTTGGGAAAGATTTTTTCTATTTTTTTTTTTTATTATTTTAATTATTCATGCCATGTTCCTCATATCTTGCCCCCTAACTTGTGTCTTCCTCCTTGACTTTTTCCCCTGCTTTTGCAACATCTGTGAGCTTAGTTTTGGAATCTTTTGGTCCTTTGCACTGCACCTGATAAAACCCCAGGCCATTTTCTTAGAGTCACTAAATTTCCCAAATTTTCTTTTTTTCTCCTCCAATTGCAATTCCTTTGATGTTGGCTCCTTTCCAGCGTGTTTGTAAGTCCTTCTTTTCTGTTTTGGCCTTCAGTGGGGATCAATTTTGGCAAGCTTTGCTGCATGTGCCTGCCCTTGCTGGCGTATGGCCTGCCTGCATTTTGATGGCTTTGACTTTGGGAAAGATTTTTTGGTTGTTTTTTTTTTTTGTTTTAAGTATTCATGCCATGTCCCTCATATCTTGCTCCGTTAGTTGTGTCTTCCTCCTTGACTTTTTTCCCCTGCTTTTGCAACATCTGTGAGCTTAGTTTTGGCACCTTTTTGTCCTTTGCAATGCACTTGATATAACCCAGGCCATTTTCTTAGAGTCACTAAATTTCCCAAATTTTCTTTTTTTCTCCTCCAATTGCAATTCCTTTGTTGTTGACTCCTTTCCAGCGTGTTTGTAAGTCCTTCTTTTCTGTTTTGGCCTTCAGTGGGGATCAATTTTGGCAAGCTTTGCTGCATGTGCCTGCACTTTCTGGCGTATGGCCTGCCTGCATTTTGATGGCTTTGACGTTGGGAAAGATTTTTTTTCTTTTTTTGCTTGTTTTCTGAAGTGTTCATGCCATGTCCCTCATACCTTGCCCCCTAAGTTGTGTCTTCCTCCTTGACTTTTTCCCCTGCTTTTGCAACATCTGTGAGCTTAGTTTTGGCATCTTTCGGTCCTTTGCACTGCACCTGATATAAAGCCAGGCCATTTTCGTAGAGTCACTAAATTTCCCAAATTTTCTTTTTTTCTCCTCCAATTGCAATTCCTTTGATGTTGACTCCTTTCCAGCGTGTTTGTAGGTCCTTCTTTTCTGTTTTGGCCTTCAGTGGGGATCAATGTTTGCAAGCTTTGCTGCATGTGCCTGCCCTTGGTGGCGTTTTGCTTCCTGCATTTTGATGGCTTTGACTTTGGGAAAGATTTTTTTCTTTTTTTGCTTGTTTTCTGAAGTGTTCATGCCATGTCCCTCATATCTTGCCCCCTAAGTTGTGTCTTCCTCCTTGACTTTTCCCCCTGCTTTTGCAACATCTGTGAGCTTAGTTTTGGCATCTTTTGGTCCTTTGCACTGCACCTGATATAAACCCAGGCCATTTTTTTAGAGTCACTAAATTTCCCATTTTTTTTTTTTCTCCTCCAATTGCAATTCCTTTGATGGTGTCTCCATTCCAGCGTGTTTGTAATGCCTTCTTTACTGTTTTGACCTTCAGTGGGGATCAATGTTGGCAAGCTTTGCTGCATGTGCCTGCCCTTGGTGGCATATGGCCTGCCTGCATTTTGATGGCTTCGACTTTGGGAATGATTTTTTTTTTTTTTTTTTTTTATTTTAAGTATTCATGCCATGTCCCTCATATCTTGCCCCCTAAGTTGTGTCTTCCTCCTTGACTTTTTCCCCTGCTTTTGCAACATCTGTGAGCTTAGTTTTGGCACCTTTTGGTCCTTTGCAATGCAGCTGATTTCCTCACAGCCTATTTTTTGAAGAGACTAAAATTCCCGATTTTCTGCTTTTTTCAATTGCATTTCATTTGAACCTATCTCCTATCCAGAGTGTTTGTAAGCCTTTCATTTGGGATCCGCAAGATTCCTTTTCCCTTCCCGAAAGGAAATTTCATTTCCTTTCGGGAAGGGAAAAGGAATCTTGCGATTTCAATGGGGACCAATGGAGGAATCTTTGGTGCATGTCCCTGCACTTGATGGCAGGCCATGCCTTTTGATGGCTTTGACTTTGGGAAAGATTTTTTTCTTTTTTTGGTGGTTTTCTGAAGTGTTCATGCCATGTCCCTCATAGCTTGCCCCCTAAGTTGTGTCTTCATCCTTGACTTTTTCCCCTGCTTTTGCAACATCTGTGAGCTTAGTTTTTGCATCTTGTGTTCCTTTGCACTGCACCTGAAAAAACCCCAGGCCATTTTCTTAGAGTCACTAAATTTCCCAAATTTTCTTTTTTTCTCCTCCAATTGCAATTCCTTTGATGTTGACTCCTTTCCAGCGTGTTTGTAAGTCCTTCTTTTCTGTTTTGCCTTCAGTGGGGATCAATTTTGGCAAGCTTTGCTGCATGTGCCTTCCCTTGGTGGCGTATGGCCTGCCTGCATTTTGATGGCTTTGACTTTGGGAAAGATTTTTTCTTTTTTTTCATATTTTAAGTATTCATGCCATGTCGCTCATATCTTGCTCCCTAAGTTGTGTCTTCCTCCTTGACTTTTTCCCCTGCTTTTGCAACATCTGTGAGCTTAGTTTTGGCATCTTTTGGTCCTTTGCACTGCACCTGATATAAAGCCAGGCCATTTTCGTAGAGTCACTAAATTTCCCAAATTTTCTTTTTTTCTCCTCCAATTGCAATTCCTTTGATGTTGACTCCTTTCCAGCGTGTTTGTAGGTCCTTCTTTTCTGATTTGGCCTTCAGTGGGGATCGATGTTGGCAAGCTTTGCTGCATGTGCCTGCCCTTGGTGGCGTATGGCCTGCCTGCATTTTGATGGCTTTGACTTTGGGAAAGATTTTTTTCTTTTTTTGCTTGTTTTCTGAAGTGTTCATGCCATGTCCCTCATATCTTGCCCCCTAAGTTCTGTCTTCCTCCTTGACTTTTTCCCCTGCTTTTGCAACATCTGTGAGCTTAGTTTTGGCATCTTTTGGTCCTTTGCACTGCACCTGATATAAACCCAGGCCATTTTCTTAGAGTCACTAAATTTCCCATGTTTTTTTTTTTCTCCTCCAATTGCAATTCCTTTGATGGTGTCTCCATTCCAGCGTGTTTGTAAGTCCTTCTTTACTGTTTTGGCCTTCAGTGGGGATCAATGTTTGCAAGCTTTGCTGCATGTGCCTGCCCTTGGTGGCATATGGCCTGCCTGCATTTTGATGGCTTTGACTTTGGGAAAGATTTTTTCTTTTTTTTTTTTTTTATTTTTTTTAATTATTCATGCCATGTCCCTCATATCTTGCCCCCTAAGTTGTGTCTTCCTCCTTGACTTTTTCCCCTGCTTTTGCAACATCTGTGAGCTTAGTTTTGTCACCTTTTGGTCCTTTGCAATGCAGCTGATTTCCTCACAGCCTATTTTTGGAAGAGACGATAAGTCCCGATTTTCTGCTTTTTTCAATTGCATTTCATTTGAACCTATCTCCTATCCAGAGTGTTTGTAAGCCTTTCTTTTGGGATCCGCAAGATTCCCTTTTCCCTTCCCGAAAGGAAATTTCATTTCCTTTCGGGAAGGGAAAAGGAATCTTGCGATTTCAATGGGGACCAATAGAGGAATCTTTGGTGCATGTCCCTGCACTTGATTGCAGGCCATGCCTTTTGATGGCTTTGACTTTGGGAAAGATTTTTTTCTTTTTTTGGTTGTTTTCTGAAGTGTTCATGCCATGTCCCTCATATCTTGCCCCCTAAGTTCTGTCTTCATCCTTGACTTTTTCCCCTGCTTTTGCAACATCTGTGAGCTTAGTTTTTGCATCTTTTGTTCCTTTGCACTGCACCTGATAAAACCCCAGGCCATTTTCTTAGAGTCACTAAATTTCCCAAATTTTCTTTTTTTCTCCTCCAATTGCAATTCCTTTGATGTTGACTCCTTTCCAGCGTGTTTGTAAGTCCTTCTTTTCTGTTTTGGCCTTCAGTGGGTATCAATTTTGGCAAGCTTTGCTGCATGTGCCTGCCCTTGGTGGCGTATGGCCTGCCTGCATTTTGATGGCTTTGACTTTGGGAAAGATTTTTTCTTTTTTTTCATATTTTAAGTATTCATGCCTTGTTCCTCATATCTTGCCCCCTGTATTGTCTTCCTCCTTGACTTTTTCCCCTGCTTTTGCAACATCTGTGAGCTTAGTTTTGGCCTCTTTTGGTCCGTTGCACTGCACCTGAAAAAACCCCAGGCCACTTTCTAAGAGTCATTAAATTTCCCAAATTTTCTTTTTTTCTCCTCCAATTGCAATTCCTTTGATGGTGTCTCCATTCCAGCGTTTTTGTAAGTCCTTCTTTTCTGTTTTGGCCTTCAGTGGGGATCAGTGTTGGCAAGCTTTGCTGCATGTGCCTGCCCTTGGTGGCGTATGGCCTGCCTGCACTTTTGATGGCTTTGACTTTGGGAAAGATTTTTTCTTTTTTTTTTTTATTATTTTAATTATTCATGCCATGTTCCTCATATCTTGCCCCCTAAGTTGTGTCTTCCTCCTTGACTTTTTCCCCTGCTTTTGCAACATCTGTGAGCTTAGTTTTGGAATCTTTTGGTCCTTTGCACTGTACCTGATAAAACCCCAGGCCATTTTCTTAGAGTCACTAAATTTCCCAAATTTTCTTTTTTTCTCCTCCAATTGCAATTCCTTTGATGTTGACACCTTTCCAGCATGTTTGTAAGTCCTTCTTTTCTGTTTTGGCCTTCAGTGGGGATCACTTTTGGCAAACTTTGCTGCATGTGCCTGCCCTTGGTGGCGTATGGCCTGCCTGCATTTTGATGGCTTTGACTTTGGGAAAGATTTTTTGGTTTTTTTTTTTTTTTTGTTTTAAGTTTTTATGCCATGTCCCTCATATCTTGCTCCCTAAGTTGTGTCTTCCTCCTTGACTTTTTCCCCTGCTTTCGCAACATCTCTGAGCTTAGTTTTGGCATCTTTTTGTCCTTTGCAATGCACTTGATATAACCCAGGCCATTTTCTTAGAGTCACTAAATTTCCCAAATTTTCTTTTTTTCTCCTCCAATTGCAATTCCTTTGATGTTGACTCCTTTCCAGCGTGTTTGTAGGTCCTTCTTTTCTGTTTTGGCCTTCAGTGGGGATCGATGTTGGCAAGCTTTGCTGCATGTGCCTGCACTTGCTGGCATATGGCCTGCCTGCATTTTGATGGCTTTGACTTTGGGAAAGATTTTTTCTTTTTTTTTTTTTTTTATTATTTTAAGTATTCATGCCATGTCCCTCATATCTTGCCCCCTAAGTTGTGTCTTCCTCCTTGACTTTTTCCCCTGCTTTTGCAACATCTTTGAGCTTAGTTTTGGCATCTTTTGGTCCTTTGCACTGCACCTGATAAAACCCGGGCAATTTTCTTAGAGTCACTAAATTTCCCAAATTTTCTTTTTTTCTCCTCCAATTGCAATTCCTTTGATGTTGACTCCTTTCCAGCGTGTTTTAAGTCCTTCTTTACTCTTTTGGCCTTCAGTGGGGATCAATGTTGGCAAGCTTTGCTGCATGTGCCTGCCCTTGGTGGCGAATGGCCTGCCTGAATTTTGATGGCTTTGACGTTGGGAAAGATTTTTTTGTTTTTTTTTTTTAATATTTAAGTATTCATGCCATGTCCTTCATATCTTGCCCCCTAAGTTGTGTCTTCCTCCTTGACTTTTTCCCCTGCTTTTGCAACATCTGTGAGCTTAGTTTTGGCACCTTTTGGTCCTTTGCACTGCACCTGATATAAACCCAGGCCACTTTCTAAGAGTCATTAAATTTCCCAAATTTTCTTTTTTTCTCCTCCAATTGCAATTCCTTTGATGTTGTCTCCATTCCAGCGTGTTTATAGGTCCTTCTTTTCTGTTTTGGGCTTCAGTGGGGATGAATTTTGGCAAGCTTTGCTGCATGTGCCTGCCATTGGTGGCGTATGGCCTGCCTGCATTTTGATGGCTTTGACTTTGGGATAGATTTTTTTTTTTTTTTTTTTTTTTGTTTTAAGTATTCATGCCATGTCCCTCATATCTTGCTCCCTAAGTTGTGTCTTCCTCCTTGACTTTTTCCCCTGCTTTTGCAACATCTGTGAGCTTAGTTTTGGCATCTTTTGGTCCTTTGCACTGCACCTGATATAAAGCCAGGCCATTTTCGTAGAGTCACTAACTTACCCAAATTTTCTTTTTTTCTCATAGAAATTGCAATTCCTTTGATGTTGACTCCTTTCCAGCGTGTTTGTAGGTCCTTCTTTTCTGATTTGGCCTTCAGTGGGGATCGATGTTGGCAAGCTTTGCTGCATGTGCCTGCCCTTGGTGGCGTATGGCCTGCCTGCATTTTGATGGCTTTGACTTTGGGAAAGATTTTTTTCTTTTTTTGCTTGTTTTCTGAAGTGTTCATGCCATGTCCCTCATATCTTGCCCCCTAAGTTCTGTCTTCCTCCTTGACTTTTTCCCCTGCTTTTGCAACATCTGTGAGCTTAGTTTTGGCATCTTTTGGTCCTTTGCACTGCACCTGATATAAACCCAGGCCATTTTCTTAGAGTCACTAAATTTCCCATGTTTTTTTTTTTCTCCTCCAATTGCAATTCCTTTGATGGTGTCTCCATTCCAGCGTGTTTGTAAGTCCTTCTTTACTGTTTTGGCCTTCAGTGGGGATCAATGTTTGCAAGCTTTGCTGCATGTGCCTGCCCTTGGTGGCATATGGCCTGCCTGCATTTTGATGGCTTTGACTTTGGGAAAGATTTTTTCTTTTTTTTTTTTTTATTTTTTTTAATTATTCATGCCATGTCCCTCATATCTTGCCCCCTAAGTTGTGTCTTCCTCCTTGACTTTTTCCCCTGCTTTTGCAACATCTGTGAGCTTAGTTTTGTCACCTTTTGGTCCTTTGCAATGCAGCTGATTTCCTCACAGCCTATTTTTGGAAGAGACGATAAGTCCCGATTTTCTGCTTTTTTCAATTGCATTTCATTTGAACCTATCTCCTATCCAGAGTGTTTGTAAGCCTTTCTTTTGGGATCCGCAAGATTCCTTTTCCCTTCCCGAAAGGAAATTTCATTTCCTTTCGGGAAGGGAAAAGGAATCTTGCGATTTCAATGGGGACCAATAGAGGAATCTTTGGTGCATGTCCCTGCACTTGATTGCAGGCCATGCCTTTTGATGGCTTTGACTTTGGGAAAGATTTTTTTCTTTTTTTGGTTGTTTTCTGAAGTGTTCATGCCATGTCCCTCATATCTTGCCCCCTAAGTTCTGTCTTCATCCTTGACTTTTTCCCCTGCTTTTGCAACATCTGTGAGCTTAGTTTTTGCATCTTTTGTTCCTTTGCACTGCACCTGATAAAACCCCAGGCCATTTTCTTAGAGTCACTAAATTTCCCAAATTTTCTTTTTTTCTCCTCCAATTGCAATTCCTTTGATGTTGACTCCTTTCCAGCGTGTTTGTAAGTCCTTCTTTTCTGTTTTGGCCTTCAGTGGGGATCAATTTTGGCAAGCTTTGCTGCATGTGCCTGCCCTTGGTGGCGTATGGCCTGCCTGCATTTTGATGGCTTTGACTTTGGGAAAGATTTTTTCTTTTTTTTCATATTTTAAGTATTCATGCCTTGTTCCTCATATCTTGCCCCCTGTATTGTCTTCCTCCTCGACTTTTTCCCCTGCTTTTGCAACATCTGTGAGCTTAGTTTTGGCCTCTTTTGGTCCGTTGCACTGCACCTGAAAAAACCCCAGGCCACTTTCTAAGAGTCATTAAATTTCCCAAATTTTCTTTTTTTCTCCTCCAATTGCAATTCCTTTGATGGTGTCTCCATTCCAGCGTTTTTGTAAGTCCTTCTTTTCTGTTTTGGCCTTCAGTGGGGATCAGTGTTGGCAAGCTTTGCTGCATGTGCCTGCCCTTGGTGGCGTATGGCCTGCCTGCACTTTTGATGGCTTTGACTTTGGGAAAGATTTTTTCTTTTTTTTTTTTATTATTTTAATTATTCATGCCATGTTCCTCATATCTTGCCCCCTAAGTTGTGTCTTCCTCCTTGACTTTTTCCCCTGCTTTTGCAACATCTGTGAGCTTAGTTTTGGAATCTTTTGGTCCTTTGCACTGTACCTGATAAAACCCCAGGCCATTTTCTTAGAGTCACTAAATTTCCCAAATTTTCTTTTTTTCTCCTCCAATTGCAATTCCTTTGATGTTGACACCTTTCCAGCGTGTTTGTAAGTCCTTCTTTTCTGTTTTGGCCTTCAGTGGGGATCACTTTTGGCAAACTTTGCTGCATGTGCCTGCCCTTGGTGGCGTATGGCCTGCCTGCATTTTGATGGCTTTGACTTTGGGAAAGATTTTTTGGTTTTTTTTTTTTTTTTTTGTTTTAAGTATTCATGCCATGTCCCTCATATCTTGCTCCCTAAGTTGTGTCTTCCTCCTTGACTTTTTCCCCTGCTTTCGCAACATCTCTGAGCTTAGTTTTGGCATCTTTTTGTCCTTTGCAATGCACTTGATATAACCCAGGCCATTTTCTTAGAGTCACTAAATTTCCCAAATTTTCTTTTTTTCTCCTCCAATTGCAATTCCTTTGATGTTGACTCCTTTCCAGCGTGTTTGTAGGTCCTTCTTTTCTGTTTTGGCCTTCAGTGGGGATCGATGTTGGCAAGCTTTGCTGCATGTGCCTGCACTTGCTGGCATATGGCCTGCCTGCATTTTGATGGCTTTGACTTTGGGAAAGATTTTTTCTTTTTTTTTTTTTTTATTATTTTAAGTATTCATGCCATGTCCCTCATATCTTGCCCCCTAAGTTGTGTCTTCCTCCTTGACTTTTTCCCCTGCTTTTGCAACATCTTTGAGCTTAGTTTTGGCATCTTTTGGTCCTTTGCACTGCACCTGATAAAACCCGGGCAATTTTCTTAGAGTCACTAAATTTCCCAAATTTTATTTTTCTCCTCCAATTGCAATTCCTTTGATGTTGACTCCTTTCCAGCGTGTTTTAAGTCCTTCTTTACTCTTTTGGCCTTCAGTGGGGATCAATGTTGGCAAGCTTTGCTGCATGTGCCTGCCCTTGCTGGCGAATGGCCTGCCTGAATTTTGATGGCTTTGACGTTGGGAAAGATTTTTTTGTTTTTTTTTTTTAATATTTAAGTATTCATGCCATGTCCTTCATATCTTGCCCCCTAAGTTGTGTCTTCCTCCTTGACTTTTTCCCCTGCTTTTGCAATATCTGTGAGCTTAGTTTTGGCACCTTTTGGTCCTTTGCACTGCACCTGATATAAACCCAGGCCACTTTCTAAGAGTCATTAAATTTCCCAAATTTTCTTTTCTTCTCCTCCAATTGCAATTCCTTTGATATTGTCTCCATTCCAGCGTGTTTATAGGTCCTTCTTTTCTGTTTTGGGCTTCAGTGGGGATGAATTTTGGCAAGCTTTGCTGCATGTGCCTGCCATTGGTGGCGTATGGCCTGCCTGCATTTTGATGGCTTTGACTTTGGGAAAGATTTTTTGTTTTTTTTTTTCTTTTTTGTTTTAAGTATTCATGCCATGTCCCTCATATCTTGCTCCCTAAGTTGTGTCTTCCTCCTTGACTTTTTCCCCTGCTTTCGCAACATCTGTGAGCTTAGTTTTGGCACCTTTTTGTTCTTTGCAATGCACTTGATATAACCCAGGCCATTATCTTAGAGTCACTAACTTACCCAAATTTTCTTTTTTTCTCATAGAAATTGCAATTCCTTTGATGTTGACTCCTTTCCACCGTGTTTGTAAGTCCTTCTTTTCTGTTTTGGCCTTCAGTGGCGATCAATTTTGGCAAGCTTTGCTGCATGTGCCTGCCCTTGGTGGCGTATGGCCTGCCTGCATTTTGATGGCTTTGACTTTGGGAAAGATTTTTTCTTTTTTTTTTTTATTATTTTAAGTATTCATGCCATGTCCCTCACATCTTGCCCCCTAAGTTGTGTCTTCCTCCTTGACTTTTTCCCCTGCTTTTTCAACAGCTTTGAGCTTAGTTTTGGCATCTTTTGGTCCTTTGCACTGCACCTGATAAAACCCGGGCAATTTTCTTAGAGTCACTAAATTTCCCAAATTTTCTTTTTTTCTCCTCCAATTGCAATTCCTTTGATGTTGACTCCTTTCCAGCGTGTTTTAAGTCCTTCTTTACTCTTTTGGCCTTCAGTGGGGATCAATGTTGGCAAGCTATGCTGCATGTGCCTGCCCTTGCTGGCGAATGGCCTGCCTGAATTTTGATGGCTTTGACGTTGGGAAAGATTTTTTTGGTTTTTTTTTTTTTATTATTTTGAGTATTCATGCCATGTCCCTCATATCTTGCCCCCTAAGTTGTGTCTTCCTCCTTGACTTTTTCCCCTGCTTTTGCAACATCTGTGAGCTTAGTTTTGGCATCTTTTGGTCCTTTGCACTGCACATGATATAAACCCAGGCCACTTTCTAAGAGTCATTAAATTTCCCAAATTTTCTTTTTTTCTCTTCCAATTGAAATTCCTTTGATGTTGTCTCCATTCCAGCGTGTTTGTAGGTCCTTCTTTTCTGTTTTGGCCTTCAGTGGGGATCAATGTTGGCAAGCTTTGCTGCATGTGCCTGCCCTTGGTGGCGTATGGCCTGCCTGCATTTTGATGGCTTTGACTTTGGGAAAGATTTTTTCTATTTTTTTTCTTTTTTGTTTTAAGTATTCATGCCATGTCCCTCATATCTTGCCCCCTAAGTTCTGTCTTCCTCCTTGACTTTTTCCCCTGCTTTTGCAACATCTGTGAGCTTAGTTTTGGCATCTTTTGGTCCTTTGCACTGCACCTGATTAAAACCCAGGCCATTTTCGTAGAGTCACTAACTTACCCAAATTTTCTTTTTTTCTCATAGAAATTGCAATTCCTTTGATGTTGACTCCTTTCCGGCGTGCTTGTAGGTCCTTCTTTTCTGTTTTGGCCTTCAGTGGGGATAAATTTTGGCAAGCTTTGCTGCATGTGCCTGCACTTGCTGGCGTATGGCCTGCCTGCATTTTGATGGCTTTGACTTTGGGAAAGATTTTTTCTTTTTTTTTTTTTATTTTTAAGTATTCATGCCATGTCCCTCATATCTTGCCCCCTAAGTTGTGTCTTCCTCCTTGACTTTTTCCTCTGCTTTTGCAACATCTGTGAGCTTAGATTTGGCATCTTTTGGTCCTTTGCACTGCGCCTGATATAAACCCAGGCCATTTTCTAGGAGTCATTAAATTTCCAAAATTTTCTTTTTTTCTCCCCTAATTGCAATTCCTTTGATGTTGACTCCTTTCCAGCGTGTTTGTATGTCCTTCTTTTCTGTTTTGGCCTTCAGTGGGGATCAATTTTGGCAAGCTTTGCTGCATGAGCCTGCACTTGCTGGCGTATGGCCTGCCTGCATTTTGATGGCTTTGACTTTGGGAAAGATTTTTTCTTTTTTTTTTTTATTATTTTAAGTATTCATGCCATGTCCCTCACATCTATCCCCCTAAGTTGTGTCTTCCTCCTTGACTTTTTCCCCTGCTTTTGCAACAGCTTTGAGCTTAGTTTTGGCATCTTTTGGTCCTTTGCACTGCACCTGATATAACCCAGGCCATTTTCTTATAGTCACTAAATTTCCCAAATTTTCTTTTTTTCTCCTCCAATTGCAATTCCTTTGATGTTGACTCCTTTCCAGCGTGTTTGTAAGTCCTTCTTTTCTGTTTTGGCCTTCAGTGGGGATCAATTTTGGCAAGCTTTGCTGCATGTGCCTGCACTTGCTGGTGTATGGCCTGCCTGCATTTTGATGGCTTTGACTTTGGAAAGATTTTTTCTATTTTTTTTCTTTTTGGTTTTAAGTATTCATGCCATGTCCCTCATATCTTGCCCCCTAAGTTGTGTCTTCCTCCTTGACTTTTTCCCTTGCTTTTGCAACATCTGTGAGCTTAGTTTTGGCACGTTTTGGTCCTTTGCAATGCAGCTGATTTCCTCACAGCCTATTTTTTGAAGAGACTAAAATTCCCGATTTTCTGCTTTTTTCAATTGCATTTCATTTGAACCTATCTCCTTTCCAGAGTGTTTGTAACCCTTTCTTTTCGGATCAGCAAGATTACTTTTCCCTTCCCGAAAGGAAATTTCATTTCCTTTCGGGAAGGGAAAAGGAATCTTGCGATTTCAATGGGGACCAATAGAGGAATCTTTGGTGCATGTCCCTGCACTTGATGGCAGGCCATGCCTGCATTTTGATGGCTTTTTCTTTGGGAAAGATTTTTTCTTTTTTTTTTTTTATTATTTTAAGTATTCATGCCATGTTCCTCATATCTTGCCCCCTAAGTTCTGTCTTCCTCCTTGACTTTTTCCCCTGCTTTTGCAACATCTGTGAGCTTAGTTTTGGCATCTTTCGGTCCTTTGCACTGCACCTGATAAAACCCCAGGCCATTTTCTTAGAGTCACTAAATTTCCCAAATTTTCTTTTTTTCTCCTCCAATTGCAATTCCTTTGATGTTGACTCCTTTCCAGCGTGTTTGTAGGTCCTTCTTTACTGTTTTGGCCTTCAGTGGGGATCGATGTTGGCAAGCTTTGCTGCATGTGCCTGCCCTTGCTGGTGAATGGCCTGCCTGAATTTTGATGGCTTTGTCTTTGGGAAAGATTTTTTTGTTTTTTTTTTTTTTAATATTTTAAGTATTCATGCCATGTCCCTCATATCTTGCTCTCTAAGTTCTGTCTTCCTCCTTGACTTTTTCCCCTGCTTTTGCAACATCTGTGAGCTTAGTTTTGGCATCTTTTGGTCCTTTGCACTGCGCCTGATATAAACCCAGGCCATTTTCTTAGAGTCACTAAATTTCCCATTTTTTTTTTTTTCTCCTCCAATTGCAATTCCTTTGATGGTGTCTCCATTCCAGCGTGTTTGTAAGTCCTTCTTTTCTGTTTTGGCCTTCAGTGGGGATCAATTTTGGCAAGCTTTGCTGCATGTGCCTGCCCTTGCTGGCGTATGGCCTGTCTGCATTTTGATGGCTTTGACTTTGGGAAAGATTTTTTCTTTTTTTTTTTTTATTGTTTTAAGTATTCATGCCATGTCCCTCATATATTGCCCCCTAAGTTGTGTCTTCCTCCTTGATTTTTTCTTCTGCTTTTGCAACATCTGTGAGCTTAGATTTGGCCTCTTTTGGTCCTTTGCACTGAACCTGATATAAACCCCAGGCCATTTTCTTAGAGTCACTAAATTTCCCAAATTTTCTTTTTTTCTCCTCCAATTGCAATTCCTTTGATGGTGTCTCCTTTCCAGCGTGTTTGTAAGTCCTTCTTTTCTGTTTTGGCCTTCAGTGGGGATCAATTTTGGCAAGCTTTGCTGCATGTGCCTGCTCTTGGTGGCGTATGGCCTGCCTGCATTTTGATGGCTTTGACTTTGGGAAAGATTTTTTCTTTTTTTTCATATTTTAAGTATTCATGCCTTGTTCCTCATATCTTGCCCCCTGTATTGTCTTCCTCCTTGACTTTTTCCCCTGCTTTTGCAACATCTGTGAGCTTAGTTTTGGCCTCTTTTGGTCCGTTGCACTGCACCTGAAAAAACCCCAGGCCACTTTCTAAGAGCCATTAAATTTCCCAAATTTTCTTTTTTTCTCCTCCAATTGCAATTCCTTTGATGGTGTCTCCATTCCAGCGTTTTTGTAAGTCCTTCTTTTCTGTTTTGGCCTTCAGTGGGGATCAATTTTGGCAAGCTTTGCTGCATGTGCCTGCCCTTGGTGGCATATGGCCTGCCTGCACTTTTGATGGCTTTGACTTTGGGAAAGATTTTTTCTTTTTTTTTTTTATTATTTTAATTATTCATGCCATGTTCCTCATATCTTGCCCCCTAAGTTGTGTCTTCCTCCTTGACTTTTTCCCCTGCTTTTGCAACATCTGTGAGCTTAGTTTTGGAATCTTTTGGTCCTTTGCACTGCACCTGATAAAACCCCAGGCCATTTTCTTAGAGTCACTAAATTTCCCAAATTTTCTTTTTTTCTCCTCCAATTGCAATTCCTTTGATGTTGACACCTTTCCAGCGTGTTTGTAAGTCCTTCTTTTCTGTTTTGGCCTTCAGTGGGGATCACTTTTGGCAAACTTTGCTTCATGTGCCTGCCCTTGGTGGCGTATGGCCTGCCTGCATTTTGATGGCTTTGACTTTGGGAAAGATTTTTTGGTTTTTTTTTTTTTTTTGTTTTAAGTATTCATGCCATGTCCCTCATATCTTGCTCCCTAAGTTGTGTCTTCCTCCTTGACTTTTTCCCCTGCTTTCGCAACATCTCTGAGCTTAGTTTTGGCATCTTTTTGTCCTTTGCAATGCACTTGATATAACCCAGGCCATTTTCTTAGAGTCACTAAATTTCCCAAATTTTCTTTTTTTCTCCTCCAATTGCAATTCCTTTGATGTTGACTCCTTTCCAGCGTATTTGTAGGTCCTTCTTTTCTGTTTTGGCCTTCAGTGGGGATCGATGTTGGCAAGCTTTGCTGCATGTGCCTGCACTTGCTGGCATATGGCCTGCCTGCATTTTGATGGCTTTGACTTTGGGAAAGAGCTTTTCTTTTTTTTTTTTTTATTATTTTAAGTATTCATGCCATGTCCCTCATATCTTGCCCCCTAAGTTGTGTCTTCCTCCTTGACTTTTTCCCCTGCTTTTGCAACATCTTTGAGCTTAGTTTTGGCATCTTTTGGTCCTTTGCACTGCACCTGATAAAACCCGGGCAATTTTCTTAGAGTCACTAAATTTCCCAAATTTTCTTTTTTTCTCCTCCAATTGCAATTCCTTTGATGTTGACTCCTTTCCAGCGTGTTTTAAGTCCTTCTTTACTCTTTTGGCCTTCAGTGGGGATCAATGTTGGCAAGCTTTGCTGCATGTGCCTGCCCTTTGCTGGCGAATGGCCTGCCTGAATTTTGATGGCTTTGACGTTGGGAAAGATTTTTTTGTTTTTTTTTTTTTAATATTTAAGTATTCATGCCATGTCCTTCATATCTTGCCCCCTAATTTGTGTCTTCCTCCTTGACTTTTTCCCCTGCTTTTGCAACATCTGTGAGCTTAGTTTTGGCACCTTTTGGTCCTTTGCACTGCACCTGATATAAACCCAGGCCACTTTCTAAGAGTCATTAAATTTCCCAAATTTTCTTTTTTTCTCCTCCAATTGCAATTCCTTTGATGTTGTCTCCATTCCAGCGTGTTTATAGGTCCTTCTTTTCTGTTTTGGGCTTCAGTGGGGATGAATTTTGGCAAGCTTTGCTGCATGTGCCTGCCATTGGTGGCGTATGGCCTGCCTGCATTTTGATGGCTTTGACTTTGGGAAAGATTTTTTGTTTTTTTTTTCTTTTTTGTTTTAAGTATTCATGCCATGTCCCTCATATCTTGCTCCCTAAGTTGTGTCTTCCTCCTTGACTTTTTCCCCTGCTTTCGCAACATCTGTGAGCTTAGTTTTGGCACCTTTTTGTTCTTTGCAATGCACTTGATATAACCCAGGCCATTATCTTAGAGTCACTAACTTACCCAAATTTTCTTTTTTTCTCATAGAAATTGCAATTCCTTTGATGTTGACTCCTTTCCAGCGTGTTTGTATGTCCTTCTTTTCTGTTTTGGCCTTCAGTGGGGATCAATTTTGGCAAGCTTAGCTGCATGTGCCTGCCCTTGGTGGCGTATGGCCTGCCTGCATTTTGATGGCTTTGACTTTGGGAAAGATTTTTTCTTTTTTTTTTTTATTATTTTAAGTATTCATGCCATGTCCCTCACATCTTGCCCCCTAAGTTGTGTCTTCCTCCTTGACTTTTTCCCCTGCTTTTGCAACATCTTTGAGCTTAGTTTTGGCATCTTTTGGTCCTTTGCACTGCACCTGATAAAACCCGGGCAATTTTCTTAGAGTCACTAAATTTCCCAAATTTTCTTTTTTTCTCCTCCAATTGCAATTCCTTTGATGTTGACTCCTTTCCAGCGTGTTTTAAGTCCTTCTTTACTCTTTTGGCCTTCAGTGGGGATCAATGTTGGCAAGCTTTGCTGCATGTGCCTGCCCTTGCTGGCGAATGGCCTGCCTGAATTTTGATGGCTTTGACGTTGGGAAAGATTTTTTTGGTTTTTTTTTTTTTATTATTTTAAGTATTCATGCCATGTCCCTCATATCTTGCCCCCTAAGTTGTGTCTTCCTCCTTGACTTTTTCCCCTGCTTTTGCAACATCTGTGAGCTTAGTTTTGGCACCTTTTGGTCCTTTGCACTGCACATGATATAAACCCAGGCCACTTTCTAAGAGTCATTAAATTTCCCAAATTTTCTTTTTTTCTCTTCCAATTGAAATTCCTTTGATGTTGTCTCCATTCCAGTGTGTTTGTAGGTCCTTCTTTTCTGTTTTGGCCTTCAGTGGGGATCAATGTTGGCAAGCTTTGCTGCATGTGCCTGCCCTTGGTGGCGTATGGCCTGCCTGCATTTTGATGGCTTTGACTTTGGGAAAGATTTTTTCTATTTTTTTTCTTTTTTGTTTTAAGTATTCATGCCATGTCCCTCATATCTTGCCCCCTAAGTTCTGTCTTCCTCCTTGACTTTTTCCCCTGCTTTTGCAACATCTGTGAGCTTAGTTTTGGCATCTTTTGGTCCTTTGCACTGCACCTGATTAAAACCCAGGCCATTTTCGTAGAGTCACTAACTTACCCAAATTTTCTTTTTTTCTCATAGAAATTGCAATTCCTTTGATGTTGACTCCTTTCCGGCGTGCTTGTAGGTCCTTCTTTTCTGTTTTGGCCTTCAGTGGGGATAAATTTTGGCAAGCTTTGCTGCATGTGCCTGCACTTGCTGGCGTATGGCCTGCCTGCATTTTGATGGCTTTGACTTTGGGAAAGATTTTTTCTTTTTTTTTTTTTTATTTTTAAGTATTCATGCCATGTCCCTCATATCTTGCCCCCTAAGTTGTGTCTTCCTCCTTGACTTTTTCCTCTGCTTTTGCAACATCTGTGAGCTTAGATTTGGCATCTTTTGGTCCTTTGCACTGCGCCTGATATAAACCCAGGCCATTTTCTAGGAGTCATTAAATTTCCAAAATTTTCTTTTTTTCTCCCCTAATTGCAATTCCTTTTATGTTGAGACCTTTCCTGCGCGTTTGTAGGTCCTTCTTTTCTGTTTTGGCCTTCAGTGGGGATCAATTTTGGCAAGCTTTGCTGCCTGTGCCTGCACTTGCTGGTGTATGGCCTGCCTGCATTTTGATGGCTTTGACTTTGGAAAGATTTTTTCTATTTTTTTTCTTTTTTGTTTTAAGTATTCATGCCATGTCCCTCATATCTTGCCCCCTAAGTTGTGTCTTCCTCCTTGACTTTTTCCCCTGCTTTTGCAACATCTGTGAGCTTAGTTTTGGCACCTTTTGGTCCTATGCAATGCAGCTGATTTCCTCACAGCCTATTTTTTGAAGAGACTAAAATTCCCTATTTTCTGCTTTTTTCAATTGCATTTCATTTGAACCTATCTCCTTTCCAGTGTGTTTGTAAGCCTTTCTTTTGGGATTCGCAAGATTCCTTTTCCCTTCCCGAAAGGAAATTTCATTTCCTTTCGGGAAGGGAAAAGGAATCTTGCGATTTCAATGGGGACCAATAGAGGAATCTTTGGTGCATGTCCCTGCACTTGATGGCAGGACATGCCTGCATTTTGATGGCTTTTTCTTTGAGAAAGATTTTTTCTTTTTTTTTTTTTATTATTTTAAGTATTCATGCCATGTTCCTCATATCTTGCCCCCTAAGTTGTGTCTTCCTCCTTGACTTTTTCCCCTGCTTTTGCAACATCTGTGAGCTTAGTTTTGGCATCTTTTGGTCCTTTGCACTGCACCTGATAAAACCCCAGGCCATTTTCTTAGAGTCACTAAATTTCCCAAATTTTCTTTTTTTCTCCTCCAATTGCAATTCCTTTGATGTTGACTCCTTTCCAGCGTGTTTGTAGGTCCTTCTTTACTGTTTTGGCCTTCAGTGGGGATCGATGTTGGCAAGCTTTGCTGCATGTGCCTGCCCTTGCTGGTGAATGGCCTGCCTGAATTTTGATGGCTTTGTCTTTGGGAAAGATTTTTTTGTTTTTTTTTTTTTTAATATTTTAAGTATTCATGCCATGTCCCTCATATCTTGCTCTCTAGGTTCTGTCTTCCTCCTTGACTTTTTCCCCTGCTTTTGCAACATCTGTGAGCTTAGTTTTGGCATCTTTTGGTCCTTTGCACTGCGCCTGATATAAACCCAGGCCATTTTCTTAGAGTCACTAAATTTCCCATTTTTTTTTTTTTCTCCTCCAATTGCAATTCCTTTGATGGTGTCTCCATTCCAGCGTGTTTGTAAGTCCTTCTTTTCTGTTTTGGCCTTCAGTGGGGATCAATTTTGGCAAGCTTTGCTGCATGTGCCTGCCCTTGGTGGCGTATGGCCTGTCTGCATTTTGATGGCTTTGACTTTGGGAAAGATTTTTCTTTTTTTTTTTTTATTGTTTTAAGTATTCATGCCATGTCCCTCATATATTGCCCCCTAAGTTGTGTCTTCCTCCTTGATTTTTTCTTCTGCTTTTGCAACATCTGTGAGCTTAGATTTGGCCTGTTTTGGTCCTTTGCACTGAACCTGATATAAACCCCAGGCCATTTTCTTAGAGTCACTAAATTTCCCAAATTTTCTTTTTTTCTCCTCCAATTGCAATTCCTTTGATGGTGTCTCCATTACAGCGTGTTTGTAAGTCCTTCTTTACTGTTTAGGCCTTCAGTGGGGATCGATGTTGGCAAGCTTTGCTGCATGTGCCTGCCCTTGCTGGCGTATGGCCTGCCTGCATTTTGATGGCTTTGACTTTGGGAAAGATTTTTTATTTTTTTTTTTTTTTTTGTTTTAAGTATTCATGCCATGTCACTCATATCTTGCCCCCTAAGTTGTGTCTTCCTCCTTGACTTTTTCCCCTGCTTTTGCAACATCTGTGAGCTTAGTTTTGGCACCTTTTGGTCCTTTGCAATGCAGCTGATTTCCTCACAGCCTATTTTTTGAAGGGACGATAAGTCCCGATTTTCTGCTTTTTTCAATTGCATTTCATTTGAACCTATCTCCTTTCCAGAGTGTTTGTAAGCCTTTCTTCTGGGATCCTCAAGATTGCTTTTCCCCTCTTGAAAGGAAATTTCATTTCCTTTCGGGAAGGGAAAAGGAATCTTGCGATTTCAATGGGGACCAATAGAGGAATCTTTGGTGCATGTCCCTGCACTTGATGGCAGGCCATGCCTTTTGATGGCTTTGACTTTGGGAAAGATTTTTTTCTTTTTTTGCTTGTTTTCTGAAGTGTTCATGCCATGTCCCTCATATCTTGCACCCTAAGTTCTGTCTTCCTCCTTGACTTTTTCCCCTGCTTTTGCAACATCTGTGAGCTTAGTTTTGGCATCTTTTGGTCCGTTGCACTGCACCTGAAAAAAACCCAGGCCACGTTCTAAGAGTCATTATATTACCCAAATTTTCTTTTTTTCTCCTCCAATTGCAATTCCTTTGATGTTGACTCCATTCCAGGGTGTTTGTAAGTCCTTCTTTTCTGTTTAGGCCTTCAGTGGGGATCAATGTTGGCAAGCTTTGCTGCATGTGCCTGCCCTTGGTGGCGTATGGCCTTCCTGCACTTTGATGGCTTTGACTTTGGGAAAGATTTTTTCTCTTTTTTTTTTTATTATTTTAAGTATTCATGCCATGTTCCTCATATCTTGCCCCCTAAGTTGTGTCTTCCTCCTTGACTTTTTCCCCTGCTTTTGCAACATCTGTGCGCTTAGTTTTGGCATCTTTTGGTGCTTTGCACTGCACCTGATAAAACCCCAGGCCATTTTCTTAGAGTCACTAAATTTCCCAAATTTTCTTTTTTCTCTCTCCAATTGCAATTCCTTTGATGGTGTCTCCATTCCAGCGTTTTTGTAAGTCCTTCTTTTCTGTTTAGGCCTTCAGTGGGGATCAGTGTTGGCAAGCTTTGCTGCATGTGCCTGCCCTTGGTGGCGTATGGCCTGCCTGCACTTTTGATGGCTTTGACTTTGGGAAAGATTTTTTCTTTTTTTTTTTATTATTTTAAGTATTCATGCCATGTTCCTCATATCTTGCCCCCTAAGTTGTGTCTTCCTCCTTGACTTTTTCCCCTGCTTTTGCAACATCTGTGAGCTTAGTTTTGGCATCTTTTGCTCCTTTGCACTGCACCTGAAAAAACCCCAGGCCATTTTCTTAGAGTCACTAAATTTCCCAAATTTTCTTTTTTTCTCCTCCAATTGCAATTCCTTTGATGTTGACTCCTTTCCAGCGTGTTTGTAAGTCCTTCTTTTCTCTTTTGACCTTCAGTGGGGATCAATTTTGGCAAGCTTTGCTGCATGTGCCTGCCCTTGGTGGCGTATGGCCTGCCTGCATTTTGATGGCTTTGACTTTGGGAAAGATTTTTTCTTTTTTTTTTTTTTTTATTATTTAAGTATTCTTGCCATGTCCATCATATCTTGCCCCCTAAGTTGTGTCTTCTTCCTTGGCATTTTCCCCTGCTTTTGCAACATCTGTGGGCTTAGTTTTGGCACATTTTTGTCCTTTGCAATGCTGCTGATTTCCTCACAGCCTATTTTTTGAAGAGACGGTAAGTCCCGATTTTCTGCTTTTTTCAATTGCATTTCATTGAACCTATCTCCTTTCCAGAGTGTTTGTAAGCCTTTCTTTTGGGGATTCGCAAGATTCCTTTTCCCTTCCCGAAAGGAAATTTCATTTCCTTTCGGGAAGGGAAAAGGAATCTTGCGATTTCAATGGGGACCAATAGAGGAATCTTTGGTGCATATCCCTGCACTTGATGGCAGGCCATGCCTTTTGATGGCTTTGACTTTGGGAAAGATTTTTTTCTTTTTTTGGTTGTTTTCTGAAGTGTTCATGCCATGTCCCTCATATCTTGCCCCCTAAGTTCTGTCTTCCTCCTTGACTTTTTCCCCTGCTTTTGCAACATCTGTGAGCTTAGTTTTGGCACCTTTTGGTCCTTTGCAATGCAGCTGATTTCCTCACAGCCTATTTTTTGAAGAGACGATAAGTCCCCGATTTTCTGTTTTTTTCAATTGCCATTTCATTTGAACCTATCTCCTTTCCAGAGTGTTTGTAAGCCTTTCTTTTGGGATCCGCAAGATTCCGTTTCCCTTCCCGAAAGGAAATGAAATTCCTTTCGGGAAGGGAAAAGGAATCTTGCGATTTCAATGGGGACCAATAGAGGAATCTTTGGTGCATGTCCCTGCACTTGATGGCAGGCCATGCCTTTTGATGGCTTTGACTTTGGGAAAGATTTTTTTCTTTTTTTGCTTGTTTTCTGAAGTGTTCATGCCATGTCCCTCATATATTGCCCCCTAAGTTCTGTCTTCCTCCTTGACTTTTTCCCCTGCTTTTGCAACATCTGTGAGCTTAGTTTTGGCATCTTTTGGTCCGTTGCACTGCACCTGAAAAAACCCCAGGCCACTTTCTAAGAGTCATTAAATTTGCCAAATTTTCTTTTTTCCTCCTCCAATTGCAATTCCTTTGATGGTGTCTCCATTCCAGCGTGTTTGTAAGTTCTTCTTTACTGTTTTGGCCTTCAGTGGGGATCAGTGTTGGCAAGCTTTGCTGCATGTGCCTGCCCTTGGTGGCGTATGGCCTGCCTGCACTTTGATGGCTTTGACTTTGGGAAAGATTTTTTCTTTTTTTTTTTTTATTATTTGAAGTATTCATGCCATGTTCCTCATATCTTGCCCCCTAAGTTGTGTCTTCCTCCTTGACTTTTTCCCCTGCTTTTGCAACATCTGTGAGCTTAGTTTTGGCATCTTTTGGTCCTTTGCACTGCACCTGATAAAACCCCAGGCCATTTTCTTAGAGTGACTAAATTTCCCAAATTTTCTTTTTTTCGCCTCCAATTGCAATTCCTTTGATGTTGACACCATTCCAGCGTCTTTGTAAGTCCTTCTTTTCAGTTTTGGCCTTCAGTGGGGATCAATTTTGGCAAGCTTTGCTGCATGTGCCTGCCCTTGGTGGCATATGGCCTGCCTGCATTTTGATGGCTTTGACTTTGGGATAGATTTTTTCTTTTTTTTTTTTTTTTGTTTTAAGTATTCATGCCATGTTCCTCATATCTTGCCCCCTAAGTTGTGTCTTCCTCCTTGACTTTTTCCCCTGCTTTCGCAGCATCTGTCAGCTTAGTTTTGGCACCTTTTTGTCCTTTGCAATGCACTTGATATAACTCAGGCCATTTTCTTAGAGTCACTAAATTTCCCATATTTTCTTTTTTTCTCCTCCAATTGCAATTCCTTTGATGTTGACTCCTTTCCAGCGTGTTTGCAAGTCCTTCTTTTCTGTTTTGGCCTTTAGTGGGGATCAATTTTGGCAAGCTTTGCTGCATGTGCCTGCACTTGCTGGCGTATGGCCTGCCTGCATTTTGATGGCTTTGACTTTGGGGAAGATTTTTTTCTTTTTTTTTTTTTTTTTTTTTTTTAAGTATTCATGCCATGTCCCTCATATCTTGCCCCCTAAGTTGTGTCTTCCTCCTTGACTTTTTCCCCTGCTTTTGCAACATCTATGAGCTTAGTTTTGGCACCTTTTGGTCCTTTGCAATGCAGCTGATTTCCTCACAGCCTATTTTTGGAAGAGACTAAAATTCCCGATTTTCTGCTTTTTGCAATTGCATTTCATTTGAACCTATCTCCTTTCCACAGTGTTTGTAAGCCTTTCTTTTGGGATCCGCAAGATTCCTTTTCCCTTCCCGAAAGGAAATGATATTTCCTTCCGGGAAGGTAAAAAGGGATCTTGCGATTTCAATGGGGACCAATAGAGGAATCTTTGGTGCATATCCCTGCACTTGATTGCAGGCCATGCCTTTTGATGGCTTTGACTTTGGGAAAGATTTTTTTCTTTTTTTTGATTGTTTTCTGAAGTGTTCATGCCATGTTCCTCATATCTTGCCCCCTAAGTTCTGTCTTCCTCCTTGACTTTTTCCCCTACTTTTGCAATATCTGGGAGCTTAGTTTTGGCACCTTTTGGTCCCTTTGCACTGCACCTGATATAAACCCCGACCCATTTTCATAGAGTCACTAAATTTCCCAAATTTTCTTTTTTTCTCCTCCAATTGCAATTACTTTGATGTTGACTTCCTTTCCAGCGTGTTTGTAGGTCCTTCTTTTCTGTTTTGGCCTTCAGTGGGGATCGATGTTGGCAAGCTTTGCTGCATGTGCCTGCCCTTGGTGGCATATGGCCTTCCTGCATTTTGATGGCTTTGACTTTGGGAAAGATTTTTTTCTTTTTTTTTTTTTTTTATTATTTTAAGAATTCATGCCATGTTCCTCATACCTTGCCCCCTAAGTTGTGTCTTCCTCCTTGACTTTTTCCTCTACTTTTGCAACATCTGTGAGCTTAGTTTTGGCACCTTTTGGTCCTTTGCAATGCAGCTGATTTCCTCACAGCCTATTTTTTGAAGCGACGATATGTCCCCGATTTTCTGCTTTTTTCAATTGCATTTCATTTGAACCTATCTCCTTTCCAGAGTGTTTGTAAGCCTTTCTTTTGGGATCCGCAAGATTCCTTTTCCCTTCCCGAAAGGAAATTTCATTTCCTTTCGGGAAGGGAAAAGGAATCTTGCGATTTCAATGGGGACCAATAGAGGAATCTTTGGTGCATATCCCTGCACTTGATGGCAGGCCATGCCTTTTGATGGCTTTGACTTTGGGAAAGATTTTTTTCTTTTTTTGGGTTGTTTTCTGAAGTGTTCATGCCATGTCCCTCATATCTTGCCCCCTAAGTTCTGTCTTCCTCCTTGACTTTTTCCCCTGCTTTTGCAACATCTGTGAGCTTAGTTTTGGAATCTTTTGGTCCTTTGCACTGCGCCTGATATAAACCCCAGGCCATTTTCTTAGAGTCACTAAATTTCCCAAATTTTCTTTTTTTCTGCTCCAATTGCAATTCCTTTGATGTTCAAAACCTTTCCTGCGTGTTTATAGGTCCTTCTTTTCTGTTTTGGCTTTCAGTGGGGATCAATTTTGGCAAGCTTTGCTGCATGTGCCTGCACTTTCTGGCGTATGGCCTGCCTGCATTTTGATGGCTTTGACTTTGGGAAAGATTTTTTCTTTTTTTTTTTTATTATTTTAAGTATTCATGCCATGTTCCTCATATCTTGCCCCCTAAGTTGTGTCTTCCTCCTGACTTTTTCCCCTGCTTTTGCAACATCTGTGAGCTTAGTTTTGGCATCTTTTGGTCCTTTGCACTGCACCTGATAAAACCCCAGGATTTTTTCTTAGAGTCACTAAATTTCCCAAATTTTCTTTTTTTCTCCTCCAATTGCAATTCCTTTGATGTTGACTCCTTTCCAGCGTGTTTGTAAGTCCTTATTTTTTGTTTTGGCCTTCAGTGGGGATCAATTTTGGCAAGCTTTCCTGCATGTGCCTGCCCTTGGTGGTGTATGGCCTGCCTGCATTTTGATGGCTTTGACTTTGGGATAGATTTTTTTTTTTTTTTTTTTTTTTTTTGTTTTAAGTATTCATGCCATGTCCCTCATATCTTGCTCCCTAAGTTCTGTCTTCCTCCTTGACTTTTTCCCCTGCTTTCGCAACATCTGTGAGCTTAGTTTTGGCACCTTTTTGTCCTTTGCAATGCACTTGATATAACCCAGGCCATTTTCTTAGAGTCATTAAATTTCCCAAATTTTCTTTTTTTTTCCTCCAATTGCAATTCCTTTGATGTGGACACCTTTCCAGCGTGTTAGTAAGTCCTTCTTTTCTCTTTTGGCCTTCAGTGGGGATCAATTTTGGCAAGCTTTGCTGCATGTGCCTGCACTTGCTGGCGTATGGCCTGCCTGCATTTTGATGGCTTTGACTTTGGGATAGATTTTTTCTTTTTTTTTTTTTTTTTTGTTTTAGGTATTCATGCCATGTCCCTCATATCTTGCCCCCTAAGTTGTATCTTCCTCCTTGACTTTTTCTTCTGCTTTTGCAACATCTGTGAGCTTAGTTTTGGCATCTTTTGGTCCTTTGCACTGCACCTGATTAAAACCCTAGGCCATTTTGTTAGAGTCACTAAATTTCCCAAATTTTCTTTTTTTCGCCTCCAATTGCAATTCCTTTGATGTTGACTCCTTTCCAGCGTGTTTGTAAGTCCTTCTTTTCTGTTTTGGCCTTCAGTGGGGATCAATTTTGGCAAGCTTTGCTGCATGTGCCTGCCCTTGGTGGCGTATGGCCTGCCTGCATTTTGATGGCTTTGACTTTGGAAAGATTTTTTCTATTTTTTTTTCTTTTTTGTTTTAAGTATTCATGCCATGTCCCTCATATCTTGACCCCTAAATTGTGTCTTCCTCCTTGACTTTTTCCCCTGCTTTTGCAACATCTGTGAGCTTAGTTTTGGCACCTTTTGGTCCTTTGCAATGCAGCTGATTTCCTCACAGCCTATTTTTTGAAGAGACTAAAATTCCCGATTTTCTCCTTTTTTCAATTGCATTTCATTTGAACCTATCTCCTTTCCAGAGTGTTTGTAAGCCTTTCTTTTGGGATCCGCAAGATTCCTTTTCTTTTCCCGAATGGAAATGAAAGTTTCCTTTCGGGAAGGGAAAAGGATTCTTGCGATTTCAATGGGGGACCAATGGAGGAATCTTTGGTGCATGTCCCTGCACTTGATGGCAGGCCATGCCTTTTGATGGCTTTGACTTTGGGAAAGATTTTTTTCTTTTTTTGGTTGTTTTCTGAAGTGTTCATGCCATGTCCCTCATATCTTGCCCCCTAAGGTGTGTCTTCCTCCTTGACTTTTTCCCCTGCTTTTGCAACATCTGGAGCTTAGTTTTGGCACCTTTTGGTCCTTTGCACTGCACCTGATAAAACCCCAGGCCATTTTCTTAGAGTCACAAAATTTCCCAAATTTTCTTTTTTTCCTCCTCCAATTCCAATTCCTTTGATGTTGACACCTTTCCAGCGTGCTTGTAGGTCCTTCTTTTCTCTTCTGGCCTTCAGTGGGGATCAAATTTGGCAAGCTTTGCTGCATGTGCCGTATGGCCTGCCTGCATTTTGATGGCTTTGACTTTGGGGAAGATTTTTTCTTTGTTTTTTTTCTTTTTTGTTTTAAGTATTCATGCCATGTCCCTCATATCTTGCCCCCCAAGTTGTGTCTTCCTCCTTGGACTTTTTCCCCTGCTTTTGCAACATCTGTGAGCTCAGTTTTGGCATCTTTTGGTCCTTTGCACTGCACCTGATAAAACCCCAGGCCATTTTCTTAGAGTCACTAAATTTCCCAAATTTTCTTTCTTTCTCCTCCAATTGCAATTCCTTTGATGTTGACTCCTTTCCAGCCTGTTTTAAGTCCTTCTTTACTCTTTTGGCCTTCAGTGGGGATCAATGTTGGCAAGCTTTGCTGCATGTGCCTGCCCTTGCTGGCGTATGGCCTGTCTGCATTTTGATGGCTTTGACTTTGGGGAAGATTTTTTCTTTTTTTTTTTTTATTGTTTTAAGTATTCATGCCATGTCCCTCATATCTTGCCCCCTAAGTTTCTGTCTTCATCCTTGACTTCTTCCCCTGCTTTTGCAACATCTGTGAGCTTAGTTTTTGCATCTTTTGGTCCTTTGCACTGCACCTGATAAAACCCCAGGCCATTTTCTTAGAGTCACTAAATTTCCCAAATTTTCTTTTTTTCTCCTCCAATTGCAATTCCTTTGATGTTGACCTCCTTTCCAGCGTGTTTTGTAAGTCCTTATTTTTTGTTTTGGCCTTCAGTGGGGATCAATTTTGGCAAGCTTTCCTGCATGTGCCTGCCCTTGGTGGTGTATGGCCTGCCTGCATTTTGATGGCTTTGACTTTGGGATAGATTTTTTTTTTTTTTTTTTTTTTTTTTTGTTTTAAGTATTCATGCCATGTCCCCTCATATCTTGCTCCCTAAGTTCTGTCTTCCTCCTTGACTTTTTCCCCTGCTTTCGCAACATCTGTGAGCTTAGTTTTGGCACCTTTTTGTCCTTTGCAATGCACTTGATATAACCCAGGCCATTTTCTTAGAGTCATTAAATTTCCCAAATTTTCTTTTTTTTTCCTCCAATTGCAATTCCTTTGATGTTGACACCTTTCCAGCGTGTTAGTAAGTCCTTCTTTTCTCTTTTGGCCTTCAGTGGGGATCAATTTTGGCAAGCTTTGCTGCATGTGCCTGCACTTGCTGGCGTATGGCCTGCCTGCATTTTGATGGCTTTGACTTTGGGATAGATTTTTTCTTTTTTTTTTTTTTTTTTTGTTTTAGGTATTCATGCCATGTCCCTCATATCTTGCCCCCTAAGTTGTATCTTCCTCCTTGACTTTTTCTTCTGCTTTTGCAACATCTGTGAGCTTAGTTTTGGCATCTTTTGGTCCTTTGCACTGCACCTGATTAAAACCCTAGGCCATTTTGTTAGAGTCACTAAATTTCCCAAATTTTCTTTTTTTCGCCTCCAATTGCAATTCCTTTGATGTTGACTCCTTTCCAGGCGTGTTTGTAAGTCCTTCTTTTCTGTTTTGGCCTTCAGTGGGGATCAATTTTGGCAAGCTTTGCTGCATGTGCCTGCCCTTGGTGGCGTATGGCCTGCCTGCATTTTGATGGCTTTGACTTTGGAAAGATTTTTTCTATTTTTTTTTTTTTTGTTTTAAGTATTCATGCCATGTCCCTCATATCTTGACCCCTAAATTGTGTCTTCCTCCTTGACTTTTTCCCCTGCTTTTGCAACATCTGTGAGCTTAGTTTTGGCACCTTTTGGTCCTTTGCAATGCAGCTGATTTCCTCACAGCCTATTTTTTGAAGAGACTAAAATTCCCGATTTTCTCCTTTTTTCAATTGCATTTCATTTGAACCTATCTCCTTTCCAGAGTGTTTGTAAGCCTTTCTTTTGGGATCCGCAAGATTCCTTTTCTTTTCCCGAATGGAAATGAAATTTCCTTTCGGGGAAGGGAAAAGGATTCTTGCGATTTCAATGGGGACCAATGGAGGAATCTTTGGTGCATGTCCCTGCACTTGATGGCAGGCCATGCCTTTTGATGGCTTTGACTTTGGGAAAGATTTTTTTCTTTTTTTGGTTGTTTTCTGAAGTGTTCATGCCATGTCCCTCATATCTTGCCCCCCTAAGTTGTGTCTTCCTCCTTGACTTTTTCCCCTGCTTTTGCAACATCTGGGAGCTTAGTTTTGGCACCTTTTGGTCCTTTGCACTGCACCTGATAAAACCCCAGGCCATTTTCTTAGAGTCACAAAATTTCCCAAATTTTCTTTTTTTCCTCCTCCAATTCCAATTCCTTTGATGTTGACACCTTTCCAGCGTGCTTGTAGGTCCTTCTTTTCTCTTCTGGCCTTCAGTGGGGATCAAATTTGGCAAGCTTTGCTGCATGTGCCGTATGGCCTGCCTGCATTTTGATGGCTTTGACTTTGGGGGAAGATTTTTTTCTTTGTTTTTTTTTCTTTTTTGTTTTAAGTATTCATGCCATGTTCCTCATATCTTGCCCCCTAAGTTGTGTCTTCCTCCTTGACTTTTTCCCCTGCTTTCGCAGCATCTGTCAGCTTAGTTTTGGCACCTTTTTGTCCTTTGCAATGCACTTGATATAACTCAGGCCATTTTCTTAGAGTCACTAAATTTCCCATATTTTCTTTTTTTCTCCTCCAATTGCAATTCCTTTGATGTTGACTCCTTTCCAGCGTGTTTGCAAGTCCTTCTTTTCTGTTTTGGCCTTTAGTGGGGATCAATTTTGGCAAGCTTTGCTGCATGTGCCTGCACTTGCTGGCGTATGGCCTGCCTGCATTTTGATGGCTTTGACTTTGGGGAAGATTTTTTTCTTTTTTTTTTTTTTTTTTTTTTTTTTAAGTATTCATCGCCATGTCCCTCATATCTTGCCCCCTAAGTTGTGTCTTCCTCCTTGACTTTTTCCCCTGCTTTTGCAACATCTATGAGCTTAGTTTTGGCACCTTTTGGTCCTTTGCAATGCAGCTGATTTCCTCACAGCCTATTTTTGGAAGAGACTAAAATTCCCGATTTTCTGCTTTTTGCAATTGCATTTCATTTGAACCTATCTCCTTTCCACAGTGTTTGTAAGCCTTTCTTTTGGGATCCGCAAGATTCCTTTTCCCTTCCCGAAAGGAAATGATATTTCCTTCCGGGGAAGGTAAAAAGGATCTTGCGATTTCAATGGGGACCAATAGAGGAATCTTTGGTGCATATCCCTGCACTTGATTGCAGGCCATGCCTTTTGATGGCTTTGACTTTGGAAAGATTTTTTTCTTTTTTTGATTGTTTTCTGAAGTGTTCATGCCATGTTCCTCATATCTTGCCCCCCTAAGTTCTGTCTTCCTCCTTGACTTTTTCCCCTACTTTTGCAATATCTGGGAGCTTAGTTTTGGCACCTTTTGGTCCTTTGCACTGCACCTGATATAAACCCCGACCATTTTCATAGAGTCACTAAATTTCCCAAATTTTCTTTTTTTCTCCTCCAATTGCAATTACTTTGATGTTGACTCCTTTCCAGCGTGTTTGTAGGTCCTTCTTTTCTGTTTTGGGCCTTCAGTGGGGATCGATGTTGGCAAGCTTTGCTGCATGTGCCTGCCCTTGGTGGCATATGGCCTTCCTGCATTTTGATGGCTTTGACTTTGGGAAAGATTTTTTCTTTTTTTTTTTTTTTTATTATTTTAAGAATTCATGCCATGTTCCTCATAACCTTGCCCCCTAAGTTGTGTCTTCCTCCTTGACTTTTTCCTCTACTTTTGCAACATCTGTGAGCTTAGTTTTGGCACCTTTTGGTCCTTTGCAATGCAGCTGATTTCCTCACAGCCTATTTTTTGAAGCGACGATATGTCCCGATTTTCTGCTTTTTTCAATTGCATTTCATTTGAACCTATCTCCTTTCCAGAGTGTTTGTAAGCCTTTCTTTTGGGATCCGCAAGATTCCTTTTCCCTTCCCGAAAGGAAATTTCATTTCCTTTCGGGAAGGGAAAAGGAATCTTGCGATTTCAATGGGGACCAATAGAGGAATCTTTGGTGCATATCCCTGCACTTGATGGCAGGCCATGCCTTTTGATGGCTTTGACTTTGGGAAAGATTTTTTTCTTTTTTTGGTTGTTTTCTGAAGTGTTCATGCCATGTCCCTCATATCTTGCCCCCTAAGTTCTGTCTTCCTCCTTGACTTTTTCCCCTGCTTTTGCAACATCTGTGAGCTTAGTTTTGGAATCTTTTGGTCCTTTGCACTGCGCCTGATATAAACCCCAGGCCATTTTCTTAGAGTCACTAAATTTCCCAAATTTTCTTTTTTTCTGCTCCAATTGCAATTCCTTTGATGTTCAAACCTTTCCTGCGTGTTTATAGGTCCTTCTTTTCTGTTTTGGCTTTCAGTGGGGATCAATTTTGGCAAGCTTTGCTGCATGTGCCTGCACTTTCTGGCGTATGGCCTGCCTGCATTTTGATGGCTTTGACTTTGGGAAAGATTTTTTCTTTTTTTTTTTTATTATTTTAAGTATTCATGCCATGTTCCTCATATCTTGCCCCCTAAGTTGTGTCTTCCTCCTTGACTTTTTCCCCTGCTTTTGCAACATCTGTGAGCTTAGTTTTGGCATCTTTTGGTCCTTTGCACTGCACCTGATAAAACCCCAGGATTTTTTCTTAGAGTCACTAAATTTCCCAAATTTTCTTTTTTTTCTCCTCCAATTGCAATTCCTTTGATGTTGACTCCTTTCCAGCGTGTTTGTAAGTCCTTATTTTTTGTTTTGGCCTTCAGTGGGGATCAATTTTGGCAAGCTTTCCTGCATGTGCCTGCCCTTGGTGGTGTATGGCCTGCCTGCATTTTGATGGCTTTGACTTTGGGATAGATTTTTTTTTTTTTTTTTTTTTTTTTTGTTTTAAGTATTCATGCCATGTCCCTCATATCTTGCTCCCTAAGTTCTGTCTTCCTCCTTGACTTTTTCCCCCTGCTTTCGCAACATCTGTGAGCTTAGTTTTGGCACCTTTTTGTCCTTTGCAATGCACTTGATATAACCCAGGCCATTTTCTTAGAGTCATTAAATTTCCCAAATTTTCTTTTTTTTTCCTCCAATTGCAATTCCTTTGATGTGGACACCTTTCCAGCGTGTTAGTAAGTCCTTCTTTTCTCTTTTGGCCTTCAGTGGGGATCAATTTTGGCAAGCTTTG
This sequence comes from Artemisiospiza belli, assembly GCA_021963965.1. NCBI lineage: Eukaryota > Metazoa > Chordata > Aves > Passeriformes > Passerellidae > Artemisiospiza > Artemisiospiza belli. Next base: position 190,351 of record JAKDEW010000455.1, read on the forward strand.
CTGCATGTGCCTGCACTTGCTGGCGTATGGCCTGCCTGCATTTTGATGGCTTTGACTTTGGGATAGATTTTTTCTTTTTTTTTTTTTTTTTTGGTTTTAGGTATTCATGCCATGTCCCTCATATCTTGCCCCCTAAGTTGTATCTTCCTCCTTGACTTTTTTCTTCTGCTTTTGCAACATCTGTGAGCTTAGTTTTGGCATCTTTTGGTCCTTTGCACTGCACCTGATTAAAACCCTAGGCCATTTTGTTAGAGTCACTAAATTTCCCAAATTTTCTTTTTTTCGCCTCCAATTGCAATTCCTTTGATGTTGACTCCTTTCCAGCGTGTTTGTAAGTCCTTCTTTTCTGTTTTGGCCTTCAGTGGGGATCAATTTTGGCAAGCTTTGCTGCATGTGCCTGCCCTTGGTGGCGTATGGCCTGCCTGCATTTTGATGGCTTTGACTTTGGAAAGAGTTTTTTCTATTTTTTTTCTTTTTTGTTTTAAGTATTCATGCCATGTCCCTCATATCTTGACCCCTAAATTGTGTCTTCCTCCTTGACTTTTTCCCCTGCTTTTGCAACATCTGTGAGCTTAGTTTTGGCACCTTTTGGTCCTTTGCAATGCAGCTGATTTCCTCACAGCCTATTTTTTGAAGAGACTAAAATTCCCGATTTTCTCCTTTTTTCAATTGCATTTCATTTGAACCTATCTCCTTTCCAGAGTGTTTGTAAGCCTTTCTTTTGGGATCCGCAAGATTCCTTTTCTTTTCCCGAATGGAAATGAAATTTCCTTTCGGGAAGGGAAAAGGATTCTTGCGATTTCAATGGGGACCAATGGAGGAATCTTTGGTGCATGTCCCTGCACTTGATGGCAGGCCATGCCTTTTGATGGCTTTGACTTTGGGAAAGATTTTTTTCTTTTTTTGGTTGTTTTCTGAAGTGTTCATGCCATGTCCCTCATATCTTGCCCCCTAAGGTGTGTCTTCCTCCTTGACTTTTTCCCCTGCTTTTGCAACATCTGGGAGCTTAGTTTTGGCACCTTTTGGTCCTTTGCACTGCACCTGATAAAACCCCAGGCCATTTTCTTAGAGTCACAAAATTTCCCAAATTTTCTTTTTTTCTCCTCCAATTCCAATTCCTTTGATGTTGACACCTTTCCAGCGTGCTTGTAGGTCCTTCTTTTCTCTTCTGGCCTTCAGTGGGGATCAAATTTGGCAAGCTTTGCTGCATGTGCCGTATGGCCTGCCTGCATTTTGATGGCTTTGACTTTGGGGAAGATTTTTTCTTTGTTTTTTTTCTTTTTTGTTTTAAGTATTCATGCCATGTCCCTCATATCTTGCCCCCCCAAGTTGTGTCTTCCTCCTTGACTTTTTCCCCTGCTTTTGCAACATCTGTGAGCTCAGTTTTGGCATCTTTTGGTCCTTTGCACTGCACCTGATAAAACCCCAGGCCATTTTCTTAGAGTCACTAAATTTCCCAAATTTTCTTTCTTTCTCCTCCAATTGCAATTCCTTTGATGTTGACTCCTTTCCAGCCTGTTTTAAGTCCTTCTTTACTCTTTTGGCCTTCAGTGGGGATCAATGTTGGCAAGCTTTGCTGCATGTGCCTGCCCTTGCTGGCGTATGGCCTGTCTGCATTTTGATGGCTTTGACTTTGGGGAAGATTTTTTCTTTTTTTTTTTTTATTGTTTTAAGTATTCATGCCATGTCCCTCATATCTTGCCCCCTAAGTTCTGTCTTCATCCTTGACTTCTTCCCCTGCTTTTGCAACATCTGTGAGCTTAGTTTTGGCATCTTTTGGTCCTTTGCACTGCACCTGATAAAACCCCAGGCCATTTTCTTAGAGTCATTAAATTTCCCAAATTTTCTTTTTTTCGCCTCCAATTGCAATTCCTTTGATGTTTACTCCTTTCCCAGCGTGTTTGTAAGTCCTTCTTTTCTGTTTTGCCTTCAGTGGTGTTCAATGTTGGCAAGCTTTGCTGCATGTGCCTGCCCTTGGTGGCGTATGGCCTGCCTGCATTTTGATGGCTTTGACTTTGGGAAAGATTTTTTCTTTTTTTTCATATTTTAACTATACATGCCATGTTCCTCATATCTTGCCCCCTGTTGTGTCTTCCTCCTTGACTTTTTCCTCTGCTTTTGCAACATCTGTGAGCTTAGTTTTGGCCTCTTTTGGTCCTTTGCACTGCACCTGATATAAACCCAGGCCATTTTCTTAGAGTCACTAAATTTCCCATTTTTTTTTTTTTCCAATTGCAATTCCTTTGATGTTGTCTCCATTACAGCGTGTTTGTAAGTCCTTCTTTACTGTTTAGGCCTTCAGTGGGGATCAATGTTGGAAAGCTTTGCTGCATGTGCCTGCCCTTGCTGGCGTGTGGCCTGCCTGCATTTTGATGGCTTTGACTTTAAGAAAGATTTTTTCTTTTTTTTTTTTTAATATTTTATGTATTCATGCCATGTCCCTCATATCTTGCCCCCTAAGTTGAGTCTTCCTCCTTGACTTTTTCCCCTGCTTTTGCAACATCTGTGAGCTTAGTTTTGGCATCTTTTGGTCCTTTGCAATGCAGCTGATTTCCTCACAGCCTATTTTTTGAAGAGACTAAAATTCCCTATTTTCTCCTTTTTTCAATTGCATTTCATTTGAACCTATCTCCTTTCCAGAGTGTTTGTAAGCCTTTCTTTTGGATCCGCAAGGTTCCTTTTCCCTTCCCGACAGGAAATGAAATTTCCTTTCGGGAAGGGAAAAGGATTCTTGCGATTTCAATGGGGACCAATAGAGGAATCTTTGGTGCATGTCCCTGCACTTGATGGCAGGCCATGCCTTTTGATGGCTTTGACTTTGGGAAAGATTTTTTTCTTTTTTTGGTTGTTTTCTGAAGTGATCATGCCATGTCCCTCATATCTTGCCCCCTAAGTTCTGTCTTCCTCCTTGACTTTTTCCCCTGCTTTTGCAACATCTGTGAGCTTAGTTTTGGCATCTTTTGGTCCTTTGCATTGCACCTGATAAAACCCCAGGCCATTTTCTTAGAGTCACTAAATTTCCCAAATTTTCTTTTTTTCGCCTCCAATTGAAATTCCTTTGATGTTGACACCTTTCCAGCGTGTTTGTAAGTCCTTCTTTTCTGTTTGGGCCTTCAGTGGGGATCAATTTTGGCAACTTTGCTGCATGTGCCTGCACTTGCTGGCGTATGGCCTGCCTGCATTTTGATGGCTTTGACTTTGGGATAGATTTTTTCTTTTTTTTTTTTTTTGTTTTAAGTATTCATGCCATGTTCCTCATATCTTGCCCCCTAAGTTGTGTCTTCCTCCTTGACTTTTTCCCCTGGTTTCGCAGCATCTCTGAGCTTAGTTTTGGCAACTTTTTGTCCTTTGCAATGCACTTGATATAACCCAGGCCATTTTCTTAGAGTCAGGAAATTTCCCAAATTTTGTTTTTTTCTCCTCCAATTGCAATTCCTTTGATGTTGACTCCTTTCCAGCATGTTTGTAAGTCCTTCTTTTCTCTTTTGGCCTTCAGTGGGGATCAATTTTGGCAAGCTTTGCTGCATGTGCCTGCACTTGCTGGCGTATGGCCTGCCTGCATTTTGATGGCTTTGACTTTGGGAAAGATTTTTTCTTTTTTTTTTTTTTTTTTTGTTTTAGGTATTCATGCCATGTCCCTCATATCTTGCCCCCTAAGTTGTATCTTCCTCCTTGACTTTTTCTTCTGCTTTTGCAACATCTGTGAGCTTAGTTTTGGCATCTTTTGGTCCTTTGCACTGCACCTGATTAAAACCCTAGGCCATTTTGTTAGAGTCACTAAATTTCCCAAATTTTCTTTTTTTCGCCTCCAATTGCAATTCCTTTGATGTTGACTCCTTTCCAGCGTGTTTGTAAGTCCTTCTTTTCTGTTTTGGCCTTCAGTGGGGATCAATTTTGGCAAGCTTTGCTGCATGTGCCTGCCCTTGGTGGCGTATGGCCTGCCTGGATTTTGATGGCTTTGACTTTGGGAAAGATTTTTTTTTTTTTTTTGTTTTTGTTTTAAGTATTTATGCCATGTCCCTCATATCTTGCCCCCTAAGTTGTGTCTTCCTCCTTGACTTTTTCCCCTGCTTTTGCAACATCTATGAGCTTAGTTTTGGCACCTTTTGGTCCTTTGCAATGCAGCTGATTTCCTCACAGCCTATTTTTGGAAGAGACTAAAATTCCCGATTTTCTGCTTTTTGCAATTGCATTTCATTTGAACCTATCTCCTTTCCACAGTGTTTGTAAGCCTTTCTTTTGGGATCCGCAAGATTCCTTTTCCCTTCCCGAAAGGAAATGATATTTCCTTCCGGGAAGGTAAAAAGGATCTTGCGATTTCAATGGGGACCAATAGAGGAATCTTTGGTGCATATCCCTGCACTTGATTGCAGGCCATGCCTTTTGATGGCTTTGACTTTGGGAAAGATTTTTTTCTTTTTTTGATTGTTTTCTGAAGTGTTCATGCCATGTTCCTCATATCTTGCCCCCTAAGTTCTGTCTTCCTCCTTGACTTTTTCCCCTACTTTTGCAATATCTGGGAGCTTAGTTTTGGCACCTTTTGGTCCTTTGCACTGCACCTGATATAAACCCCGACCATTTTCATAGAGTCACTAAATTTCCCAAATTTTCTTTTTTTCTCCTCCAATTGCAATTACTTTGATGTTGACTCCTTTCCAGCGTGTTTGTAGGTCCTTCTTTTCTGTTTTGGCCTTCAGTGGGGATCGATGTTGGCAAGCTTTGCTGCATGTGCCTGCCCTTGGTGGCATATGGCCTTCCTGCATTTTGATGGCTTTGACTTTGGGAAAGATTTTTTCTTTTTTTTTTTTTTTATTATTTTAAGAATTCATGCCATGTTCCTCATACCTTGCCCCCTAAGTTGTGTCTTCCTCCTTGACTTTTTCCTCTACTTTTGCAACATCTGTGAGCTTAGTTTTGGCACCTTTTGGTCCTTTGCAATGCAGCTGATTTCCTCACAGCCTATTTTTTGAAGCGACGATATGTCCCGATTTTCTGCTTTTTTCAATTGCATTTCATTTGAACCTATCTCCTTTCCAGAGTATTTGTAAGCCTTTCTTTTGGGATCCGCAAGATTCCTTTTCCCTTCCCGAAAGGAAATTTCATTTCCTTTCGGGAAGGGAAAAGGAATCTTGCGATTTCAATGGGGACCAATAGAGGAATCTTTGGTGCATATCCCTGCACTTGATGGCAGGCCATGCCTTTTGATGGCTTTGACTTTGGGAAAGATTTTTTTCTTTTTTTGGTTGTTTTCTGAAGTGTTCATGCCATGTCCCTCATATCTTGCCCCCTAAGTTCTGTCTTCCTCCTTGACTTTTTCCCCTGCTTTTGCAACATCTGTGAGCTTAGTTTTGGAATCTTTTGGTCCTTTGCACTGCGCCTGATATAAACCCCAGGCCATTTTCTTAGAGTCACTAAATTTCCCAAATTTTCTTTTTTTCTGCTCCAATTGCAATTCCTTTGATGTTCAAACCTTTCCTGCGTGTTTATAGGTCCTTCTTTTCTGTTTTGGCTTTCAGTGGGGATCAATTTTGGCAAGCTTTGCTGCATGTGCCTGCACTTTCTGGCGTATGGCCGGCCTGCATTTTGATGGCTTTGACTTTGGGAAAGATTTTTTCTTTTTTTTTTTTATTATTTTAAGTATTCATGCCATGTTCCTCATATCTTGCCCCCTAAGTTGTGTCTTACTCCTTGACTTTTTCCCCTGCTTTTGCAACATCTGTGAGCTTAGTTTTGGCATCTTTTGGTCCTTTGCACTGCACCTGATAAAACCCCAGGATTTTTTCTTAGAGTCACTAAATTTCCCAAATTTTCTTTTTTTCTCCTCCAATTGCAATTCCTTTGATGTTGACTCCTTTCCAGCGTGTTTGTAAGTCCTTATTTTTTGTTTTGGCCTTCAGTGGGGATCAATTTTGGCAAGCTTTCCTGCATGTGCCTGCCCTTGGTGGTGTATGGCCTGCCTGCATTTTGATGGCTTTGACTTTGGGATAGATTTTTTTTTTTTTTTTTTTTTTTTTTGTTTTAAGTATTCATGCCATGTCCCTCATATCTTGCTCCCTAAGTTCTGTCTTCCTCCTTGACTTTTTCCCCTGCTTTCGCAACATCTGTGAGCTTAGTTTTGGCACCTTTTTGTCCTTTGCAATGCACTTGATATAACCCAGGCCATTTTCTTAGAGTCATTAAATTTCCCAAATTTTCTTTTTTTTTCCTCCAATTGCAATTCCTTTGATGTTGACACCTTTCCAGCGTGTTAGTAAGTCCTTCTTTTCTCTTTTGGCCTTCAGTGGGGATCAATTTTGGCAAGCTTTGCTGCATGTGCCTGCACTTGCTGGCGTATGGCCTGCCTGCATTTTGATGGCTTTGACTTTGGGATAGATTTTTTCTTTTTTTTTTTTTTTTTTTGTTTTAGGTATTCATGCCATGTCCCTCATATCTTGCCCCCTAAGTTGTATCTTCCTCCTTGACTTTTTCTTCTGCTTTTGCAACATCTGTGAGCTTAGTTTTGGCATCTTTTGGTCCTTTGCACTGCACCTGATTAAAACCCTAGGCCATTTTGTTAGAGTCACTAAATTTCCCAAATTTTCTTTTTTTCGCCTCCAATTGCAATTCCTTTGATGTTGACTCCTTTCCAGCGTGTTTGTAAGTCCTTCTTTTCTGTTTTGGCCTTCAGTGGGGATCAATTTTGGCAAGCTTTGCTGCATGTGCCTGCCCTTGGTGGCGTATGGCCTGCCTGCATTTTGATGGCTTTGACTTTGGAAAGATTTTTTCTATTTTTTTTCTTTTTTGTTTTAAGTATTCATGCCATGTCCCTCATATCTTGACCCCTAAATTGTGTCTTCCTCCTTGACTTTTTCCCCTGCTTTTGCAACATCTGTGAGCTTAGTTTTGGCACCTTTTGGTCCTTTGCAATGCAGCTGATTTCCTCACAGCCTATTTTTTGAAGAGACTAAAATTCCCGATTTTCTCCTTTTTTCAATTGCATTTCATTTGAACCTATCTCCTTTCCAGAGTGTTTGTAAGCCTTTCTTTTGGGATCCGCAAGATTCCTTTTCTTTTCCCGAATGGAAATGAAATTTCCTTTCGGGAAGGGAAAAGGATTCTTGCGATTTCAATGGGGACCAATGGAGGAATCTTTGGTGCATGTCCCTGCACTTGATGGCAGGCCATGCCTTTTGATGGCTTTGACTTTGGGAAAGATTTTTTTCTTTTTTTGGTTGTTTTCTGAAGTGTTCATGCCATGTCCCTCATATCTTGCCCCCTAAGGTGTGTCTTCCTCCTTGACTTTTTCCCCTGCTTTTGCAACATCTGGGAGCTTAGTTTTGGCACCTTTTGGTCCTTTGCACTGCACCTGATAAAACCCCAGGCCATTTTCTTAGAGTCACAAAATTTCCCAAATTTTCTTTTTTTCTCCTCCAATTCCAATTCCTTTGATGTTGACACCTTTCCAGCGTGCTTGTAGGTCCTTCTTTTCTCTTCTGGCCTTCAGTGGGGATCAAATTTGGCAAGCTTTGCTGCATGTGCCGTATGGCCTGCCTGCATTTTGATGGCTTTGACTTTGGGGAAGATTTTTTCTTTGTTTTTTTTCTTTTTTGTTTTAAGTATTCATGCCATGTCCCTCATATCTTGCCCCCCAAGTTGTGTCTTCCTCCTTGACTTTTTCCCCTGCTTTTGCAACATCTGTGAGCTCAGTTTTGGCATCTTTTGGTCCTTTGCACTGCACCTGATAAAACCCCAGGCCATTTTCTTAGAGTCACTAAATTTCCCAAATTTTCTTTCTTTCTCCTCCAATTGCAATTCCTTTGATGTTGACTCCTTTCCAGCCTGTTTTAAGTCCTTCTTTACTCTTTTGGCCTTCAGTGGGGATCAATGTTGGCAAGCTTTGCTGCATGTGCCTGCCCTTGCTGGCGTATGGCCTGTCTGCATTTTGATGGCTTTGACTTTGGGGAAGATTTTTTTCTTTTTTTTTTTTTATTGTTTTAAGTATTCATGCCATGTCCCTCATATCTTGCCCCCTAAGTTCTGTCTTCATCCTTGACTTCTTCCCCTGCTTTTGCAACATCTGTGAGCTTAGTTTTTGCATCTTTTGGTCCTTTGCACTGCACCTGATAAAACCCCAGGCCATTTTCTTAGAGTCATTAAATTTCCCAAATTTTCTTTTTTTCGCCTCCAATTGCAATTCCTTTGATGTTTACTCCTTTCCAGCGTGTTTGTAAGTCCTTCTTTTCTGTTTTGCCTTCAGTGGTGTTCAATGTTGGCAAGCTTTGCTGCATGTGCCTGCCCTTGGTGGCGTATGGCCTGCCTGCATTTTGATGGCTTTGACTTTGGGAAAGATTTTTTCTTTTTTTTCATATTTTAACTATACATGCCATGTTCCTCATATCTTGCCCCCTGTTGTGTCTTCCTCCTTGACTTTTTCCTCTGCTTTTGCAACATCTGTGAGCTTAGTTTTGGCCTCTTTTGGTCCTTTGCACTGCACCTGATATAAACCCAGGCCATTTTCTTAGAGTCACTAAATTTCCCATTTTTTTTTTTTTTCCAATTGCAATTCCTTTGATGTTGTCTCCATTACAGCGTGTTTGTAAGTCCTTCTTTACTGTTTAGGCCTTCAGTGGGGATCAATGTTGGAAAGCTTTGCTGCATGTGCCTGCCCTTGCTGGCGTGTGGCCTGCCTGCATTTTGATGGCTTTGACTTTAAGAAAGATTTTTTCTTTTTTTTTTTTTAATATTTTATGTATTCATGCCATGTCCCTCATATCTTGCCCCCTAAGTTGAGTCTTCCTCCTTGACTTTTTCCCCTGCTTTTGCAACATCTGTGAGCTTAGTTTTGGCATCTTTTGGTCCTTTGCAATGCAGCTGATTTCCTCACAGCCTATTTTTTGAAGAGACTAAAATTCCCTATTTTCTCCTTTTTTCAATTGCATTTCATTTGAACCTATCTCCTTTCCAGAGTGTTTGTAAGCCTTTCTTTTGGATCCGCAAGGTTCCTTTTCCCTTCCCGAAAGGAAATGAAATTTCCTTTCGGGAAGGGAAAAGGAATCTTGCGATTTCAATGGGGACCAATAGAGGAATCTTTGGTGCATGTCCCTGCACTTGATGGCAGGCCATGCCTTTTGATGGCTTTGACTTTGGGAAAGATTTTTTTCTTTTTTTGGTTGTTTTCTGAAGTGATCATGCCATGTCCCTCATATCTTGCCCCCTAAGTTCTGTCTTCCTCCTTGACTTTTTCCCCTGCTTTTGCAACATCTGTGAGCTTAGTTTTGGCATCTTTTGGTCCTTTGCATTGCACCTGATAAAACCCCAGGCCATTTTCTTAGAGTCACTAAATTTCCCAAATTTTCTTTTTTTCGCCTCCAATTGAAATTCCTTTGATGTTGACACCTTTCCAGCGTGTTTGTAAGTCCTTCTTTTCTGTTTGGGCCTTCAGTGGGGATCAATTTTGGCAACTTTGCTGCATGTGCCTGCCCTTGGTGGCGTATGGCCTGCCTGCATTTTGATGGCTTTGACTTTGGGATAGATTTTTTCTTTTTTTTTTTTTTTGTTTTAAGTATTCATGCCATGTTCCTCATATCTTGCCCCCTAAGTTGTGTCTTCCTCCTTGACTTTTTCCCCTGGTTTCGCAGCATCTCTGAGCTTAGTTTTGGCAACTTTTTGTCCTTTGCAATGCACTTGATATAACCCAGGCCATTTTCTTAGAGTCAGTAAATTTCCCAAATTTTCTTTTTTTCTCCTCCAATTGCAATTCCTTTGATGTTGACTCCTTTCCAGCATGTTTGTAAGTCCTACTTTTCTCTTTTGGCCTTCAGTGGGGATCAATTTTGGCAAGCTTTGCTGCATGTGCCTGCACTTGCTGGCGTATGGCCTGCCTGCATTTTGATGGCTTTGACTTTGGGAAAGATTTTTTCTTTTTTTTTTTTTTTTTTTGTTTTAGGTATTCATGCCATGTCCCTCATATCTTGCCCCCTAAGTTGTATCTTCCTCCTTGACTTTTTCTTCTGCTTTTGCAACATCTGTGAGCTTAGTTTTGGCATCTTTTGGTCCTTTGCACTGCACCTGATTAAAACCCTAGGCCATTTTGTTAGAGTCACTAAATTTCCCAAATTTTCATTTTTTCGCCTCCAATTGCAATTCCTTTGATGTTGACTCCTTTCCAGCGTGTTTGTAAGTCCTTCTTTTCTGTTTTGGCCTTCAGTGGGGATCAATTTTGGCAAGCTTTGCTGCATGTGCCTGCCCTTGGTGGCGTATGGCCTGCCTGCATTTTGATGGCTTTGACTTTGGAAAGATTTTTTCTATTTTTTTTCTTTTTTGTTTTAAGTATTCATGCCATGTCCCTCATATCTTGACCCCTAAATTGTGTCTTCCTCCTTGACTTTTTCCCCTGCTTTTGCAACATCTGTGAGCTTAGTTTTGGCACCTTTTGGTCCTTTGCAATGCAGCTGATTTCCTCACAGCCTATTTTTTGAAGAGACTAAAATTCCCGATTTTCTCCTTTTTTCAATTGCATTTCATTTGAACCTATCTCCTTTCCAGAGTGTTTGTAAGCCTTTCTTTTGGGATCCGCAAGATTCCTTTTCTTTTCCCGAATGGAAATGAAATTTCCTTTCGGGAAGGGAAAAGGATTCTTGCGATTTCAATGGGGACCAATGGAGGAATCTTTGGTGCATGTCCCTGCACTTGATGGCAGGCCATGCCTTTTGATGGCTTTGACTTTGGGAAAGATTTTTTTCTTTTTTTGGTTGTTTTCTGAAGTGTTCATGCCATGTCCCTCATATCTTGCCCCCTAAGGTGTGTCTTCCTCCTTGACTTTTTCCCCTGCTTTTGCAACATCTGGGAGCTTAGTTTTGGCACCTTTTGGTCCTTTGCACTGCACCTGATAAAACCCCAGGCCATTTTCTTAGAGTCACAAAATTTCCCAAATTTTCTTTTTTTCTCCTCCAATTCCAATTCCTTTGATGTTGACACCTTTCCAGCGTGCTTGTAGGTCCTTCTTTTCTCTTCTGGCCTTCAGTGGGGATCAAATTTGGCAAGCTTTGCTGCATGTGCCGTATGGCCTGCCTGCATTTTGATGGCTTTGACTTTGGGGAAGATTTTTTCTTTGTTTTTTTTCTTTTTTGTTTTAAGTATTCATGCCATGTCCCTCATATCTTGCCCCCCAAGTTGTGTCTTCCTCCTTGACTTTTTCCCCTGCTTTTGCAACATCTGTGAGCTCAGTTTTGGCATCTTTTGGTCCTTTGCACTGCACCTGATAAAACCCCAGGCCATTTTCTTAGAGTCACTAAATTTCCCAAATTTTCTTTCTTTCTCCTCCAATTGCAATTCCTTTGATGTTGACTCCTTTCCAGCCTGTTTTAAGTCCTTCTTTACTCTTTTGGCCTTCAGTGGGGATCAATGTTGGCAAGCTTTGCTGCATGTGCCTGCCCTTGCTGGCGTATGGCCTGTCTGCATTTTGATGGCTTTGACTTTGGGGAAGATTTTTTCTTTTTTTTTTTTTATTGTTTTAAGTATTCATGCCATGTCCCTCATATCTTGCCCCCTAAGTTCTGTCTTCATCCTTGACTTCTTCCCCTGCTTTTGCAACATCTGTGAGCTTAGTTTTTGCATCTTTTGGTGCTTTGCACTGCACCTGATAAAACCCCAGGCCATTTTCTTAGAGTCATTAAATTTCCCAAATTTTCTTTTTTTCTCCTCCAATTGCAATTCCTTTGATGTTTACTCCTTTCCAGCGTGTTTGTAAGTCCTTCTTTTCTGTTTTGGCCTTCAGTGGGGATCAATTTTGGCAAGCTTTGCTGCATGTGCCTGCCCTTGGTGGCGTATGGCCTGCCTGCATTTTGATGGCTTTGACTTTGGGAAAGATTTTTTCTTTTTTTTCATATTTTAACTATACATGCCATGTTCCTCATATCTTGCCCCCTGTTGTGTCTTCCTCCTTGACTTTTTCCTCTGCTTTTGCAACATCTGTGAGCTTAGTTTTGGCCTCTTTTGGTCCTTTGCACTGCACCTGATATAAACCCAGGCCATTTTCTTAGAGTCACTAAATTTCCCATTTTTTTTTTTTTCCAATTGCAATTCCTTTGATGTTGTCTCCATTACAGCGTGTTTGTAAGTCCTTCTTTACTGTTTAGGCCTTCAGTGGGGATCAATGTTGGAAAGCTTTGCTGCATGTGCCTGCCCTTGCTGGCGTGTGGCCTGCCTGCATTTTGATGGCTTTGACTTTGGAAAGATTTTTTTTTTTTTTTTTTTTAATATTTTAAGTATTCATGCCATGTCCCTCATATCTTGCCCCCTAAGTTGAGTCTTCCTCCTTGACTTTTTCCCCTGCTTTTGCAACATCTGTGAGCTTAGTTTTGGCATCTTTTGGTCCTTTGCAATGCAGCTGATTTCCTCACAGCCTATTTTTTGAAGAGACTAAAATTCCCTATTTTCTCCTTTTTTCAATTGCATTTCATTTGAACCTATCTCCTTTCCAGAGTGTTTGTAAGCCTTTCTTTTGGATCCGCAAGGTTCCTTTTCCCTTCCCGAAAGGAAATGAAATTTCCTTTCGGGAAGGGAAAAGGAATCTTGCGATTTCAATGGGGACCAATAGAGGAATCTTTGGTGCATGTCCCTGCACTTGATGGCAGGCCATGCCTTTTGATGGCTTTGACTTTGGGAAAGATTTTTTTCTTTTTTTGGTTGTTTTCTGAAGTGATCATGCCATGTCCCTCATATCTTGCCCCCTAAGTTCTGTCTTCCTCCTTGACTTTTTCCCCTGCTTTTGCAACATCTGTGAGCTTAGTTTTGGCATCTTTTGGTCCTTTGCATTGCACCTGATAAAACCCCAGGCCATTTTCTTAGAGTCACTAAATTTCCCAAATTTTCTTTTTTTCGCCTCCAATTGCAATTCCTTTGATGTTGACACCTTTCCAGCGTGTTTGTAAGTCCTTCTTTTCTGTTTGGGCCTTCAGTGGGGATCAATTTTGGCAACTTTGCTGCATGTGCCTGCACTTGCTGGCGTATGGCCTGCCTGCATTTTGATGGCTTTGACTTTGGGATAGATTTTTTCTTTTTTTTTTTTTTTGTTTTAAGTATTCATGCCATGTTCCTCATATCTTGCCCCCTAAGTTGTGTCTTCCTCCTTGACTTTTTCCCCTGGTTTCGCAGCATCTCTGAGCTTAGTTTTGGCAACTTTTTGTCCTTTGCAATGCACTTGATATAACCCAGGCCATTTTCTTAGAGTCAGTAAATTTCCCAAATTTTGTTTTTTTCTCCTCCAATTGCAATTCCTTTGATGTTGACTCCTATCCAGCATGTTTGTAAGTCCTTCTTTTCTCTTTTGGCCTTCAGTGGGGATCAATGTTGGCAAGCTTTGCTGCATATGCCTGCACTTGCTGGCGTTTTGCTTCCTGCATTTTGATGGCTTTGACTTTGGGAAAGATTTTTTCTTTTTTTTTTTTTTTTTTTGTTTTAAGTATTCATGCCATGTCCCTCATATCTTGCCCCCTAAGTTGTGTCTTCCTCCTTGACTTTTTCCCCTGCTTTTGCAACATCTGTGAGCTTAGTATTGGCATCTTTTGGTCCTTTGCACTGCACCTGATATAAACCCCTGGCCATTTTCTTAGAGTCACTAAATTTCCCAAATTTTCTTTTTTTCTCCTCCAATTGCAATTCCTTTGATGTTGACTCCTTTCCAGCGTGTTTGTAAGTCCTTCTTTTCTGTTTTGGCCTTCAGTGGGGATCAGATTTGGCAAGCTTTGCTGCATGTGCCTGCACTTGCTGGCGTATGGCCTGCCTGGATTTTGATGGCTTTGACTTTGGGAAAGATTTTTTCTTTTTTTTTTTTTTTTTTGTTTTAGGTATTCATGCCATGTCCCTCATATCTTGCCCCCTAAGTTGTATCTTCCTCCTTGACTTTTTCTTCTGCTTTTGCAACATCTGTGAGCTTAGTTTTGGCATCTTTTGGTCCTTTGCACTGCACCTGATTAAAACCCTAGGCCATTTTGTTAGAGTCACTAAATTTCCCAAATTTTCTTTTTTTCGCCTCCAATTGCAATTCCTTTGATGTTGACACCTTTCCAGCGTGTTTGTAAGTCCTTCTTTTCTGTTTTGGCCTTCAGTGGGGATCAATTTTGGCAAGCTTTGCTGCATGTGCCTGCCCTTGGTGGCGTATGGCCTGCCTGCATTTTGATGGCTTTGACTTTGGAAAGATTTTTTCTATTTTTTTTCTTTTTTGTTTTAAGTATTCATGCCATGTCCCTCATATCTTGACCCCTAAATTGTGTCTTCCTCCTTGACTTTTTCCCCTGCTTTTGCAACATCTGTGAGCTTAGTTTTGGCACGTTTTGGTCCTTTGCAATGCAGCTGATTTCCTCACAGCCTATTGTTTGAAGAGACTAAAATTCCCGATTTTCTCCTTTTTTCAATTGCATTTCATTTGAACCTATCTCCTTTCCAGAGTGTTTGTAAGCCTTTCTTTTGGGATCCGCAAGATTCCTTTTCCCTTCCCGAATGGAAATGAAATTTCCTTTCGGGAAGGGAAAAGGATTCTTGCGATTTCAATGGGGACCAATGGAGGAATCTTTGGTGCATGTCCCTGCACTTGATGGCAGGCCATGCCTTTTGATGGCTTTGACTTTGGGAAAGATTTTTTTCTTTTTTTGCTTGTTTTCTGAAGTGTTCATGCCATGTCCCTCATATCTTGCCCCCTAAGGTGTGTCTTCCTCCTTGAATTTTTCCCCTGCTTTTGCAACATCTGGGAGCTTAGTTTTGGCACCTTTTGGTCCTTTGCACTGCACCTGATAAAACTCCAGGCCATTTTCTTAGAGTCACAAAATTTCCCAAATTTTCTTTTTTTCTCCTCCAATTCCAATTCCTTTGATGTTGACACCTTTCCAGCGTGCTTGTAGGTCCTTCTTTTCTCTTCTGGCCTTCAGTGGGGATCAAATTTGGCAAGCTTTGCTGCATGTGCCGTATGGCCTGCCTGCATTTTGATGGCTTTGACTTTGGGGAAGATTTTTTCTTTGTTTTTTTTCTTTTTTGTTTTAAGTATTCATGCCATGTCCCTCATATCTTGCCCCCCAAGTTGTGTCTTCCTCCTTGACTTTTTCCCCTGCTTTTGCAACATCTGTGAGCTCAGTTTTGGCATCTTTTGGTCCTTTGCACTGCACCTGATAAAACCCCAGGCCATTTTCTTAGAGTCACTAAATTTCCCAAATTTTCTTTCTTTCTCCTCCAATTGCAATTCCTTTGATGTTGACTCCTTTCCAGCCTGTTTTAAGTCCTTCTTTACTCTTTTGGCCTTCAGTGGGGATCAATGTTGGCAAGCTTTGCTGCATGTGCCTGCCCTTGCTGGCGTATGGCCTGTCTGCATTTTGATGGCTTTGACTTTGGGGAAGATTTTTTCTTTTTTTTTTTTTATTGTTTTAAGTATTCATGCCATGTCCCTCATATCTTGCCCCCTAAGTTCTGTCTTCATCCTTGACTTCTTCCCCTGCTTTTGCAACATCTGTGAGCTTAGTTTTTGCATCTTTTGGTGCTTTGCACTGCACCTGATAAAACCCCAGGCCATTTTCTTAGAGTCATTAAATTTCCCAAATTTTCTTTTTTTCTCCTCCAATTGCAATTCCTTTGATGTTTACTCCTTTCCAGCGTGTTTGTAAGTCCTTCTTTTCTGTTTTGGCCTTCAGTGGGGATCAATTTTGGCAAGCTTTGCTGCATGTGCCTGCCCTTGGTGGCGTATGGCCTGCCTGCATTTTGATGGCTTTGACTTTGGGAAAGATTTTTTCTTTTTTTTCATATTTTAACTATACATGCCATGTTCCTCATATCTTGCCCCCTGTTGTGTCTTCCTCCTTGACTTTTTCCTCTGCTTTTGCAACATCTGTGAGCTTAGTTTTGGCCTCTTTTGGTCCTTTGCACTGCACCTGATATAAACCCAGGCCATTTTCTTAGAGTCACTAAATTTCCCATTTTTTTTTTTTTCCAATTGCAATTCCTTTGATGTTGTCTCCATTACAGCGTGTTTGTAAGTCCTTCTTTACTGTTTAGGCCTTCAGTGGGGATCAATGTTGGAAAGCTTTGCTGCATGTGCCTGCCCTTGCTGGCGTGTGGCCTGCCTGCATTTTGATGGCTTTGACTTTAAGAAAGATTTTTTTTTTTTTTTTTTTTAATATTTTATGTATTCATGCCATGTCCCTCATATCTTGCCCCCTAAGTTGAGTCTTCCTCCTTGACTTTTTCCCCTGCTTTTGCAACATCTGTGAGCTTAGTTTTGGCATCTTTTGGTCCTTTGCAATGCAGCTGATTTCCTCACAGCCTATTTTTTGAAGAGACTAAAATTCCCTATTTTCTCCTTTTTTCAATTGCATTTCATTTGAACCTATCTCCTTTCCAGAGTGTTTGTAAGCCTTTCTTTTGGATCCGCAAGGTTCCTTTTCCCTTCCCGAAAGGAAATGAAATTTCCTTTCGGGAAGGGAAAAGGAATCTTGCGATTTCAATGGGGACCAATAGAGGAATCTTTGGTGCATGTCCCTGCACTTGATGGCAGGCCATGCCTTTTGATGGCTTTGACTTTGGGAAAGATTTTTTTCTTTTTTTGGTTGTTTTCTGAAGTGATCATGCCATGTCCCTCATATCTTGCCCCCTAAGTTCTGTCTTCCTCCTTGACTTTTTCCCCTGCTTTTGCAACATCTGTGAGCTTAGTTTTGGCATCTTTTGGTCCTTTGCATTGCACCTGATAAAACCCCAGGCCATTTTCTTAGAGTCACTAAATTTCCCAAATTTTCTTTTTTTCGCCTCCAATTGCAATTCCTTTGATGTTGACACCTTTCCAGCGTGTTTGTAAGTCCTTCTTTTCTGTTTGGGCCTTCAGTGGGGATCAATTTTGGCAACTTTGCTGCATGTGCCTGCACTTGCTGGCGTATGGCCTGCCTGCATTTTGATGGCTTTGACTTTGGGATAGATTTTTTCTTTTTTTTTTTTTTTGTTTTAAGTATTCATGCCATGTTCCTCATATCTTGCCCCCTAAGTTGTGTCTTCCTCCTTGACTTTTTCCCCTGGTTTCGCAGCATCTCTGAGCTTAGTTTTGGCAACTTTTTGTCCTTTGCAATGCACTTGATATAACCCAGGCCATTTTCTTAGAGTCAGTAAATTTCCCAAATTTTGTTTTTTTCTCCTCCAATTGCAATTCCTTTGATGTTGACTCCTATCCAGCATGTTTGTAAGTCCTTCTTTTCTCTTTTGGCCTTCAGTGGGGATCAATGTTGGCAAGCTTTGCTGCATATGCCTGCACTTGCTGGCGTTTTGCTTCCTGCATTTTGATGGCTTTGACTTTGGGAAAGATTTTTTCTTTTTTTTTTTTTTTTTTTGTTTTAAGTATTCATGCCATGTCCCTCATATCTTGCCCCCTAAGTTGTGTCTTCCTCCTTGACTTTTTCCCCTGCTTTTGCAACATCTGTGAGCTTAGTATTGGCATCTTTTGGTCCTTTGCACTGCACCTGATATAAACCCCTGGCCATTTTCTTAGAGTCACTAAATTTCCCAAATTTTCTTTTTTTCTCCTCCAATTGCAATTCCTTTGATGTTGACTCCTTTCCAGCGTGTTTGTAAGTCCTTCTTTTCTGTTTTGGCCTTCAGTGGGGATCAGATTTGGCAAGCTTTGCTGCATGTGCCTGCACTTGCTGGCGTATGGCCTGCCTGGATTTTGATGGCTTTGACTTTGGGAAAGATTTTTTCTTTTTTTTTTTTTTTTTTGTTTTAGGTATTCATGCCATGTCCCTCATATCTTGCCCCCTAAGTTGTATCTTCCTCCTTGACTTTTTCTTCTGCTTTTGCAACATCTGTGAGCTTAGTTTTGGCATCTTTTGGTCCTTTGCACTGCACCTGATTAAAACCCTAGGCCATTTTGTTAGAGTCACTAAATTTCCCAAATTTTCTTTTTTTCGCCTCCAATTGCAATTCCTTTGATGTTGACACCTTTCCAGCGTGTTTGTAAGTCCTTCTTTTCTGTTTTGGCCTTCAGTGGGGA
Organism: Artemisiospiza belli; assembly: GCA_021963965.1. NCBI lineage: Eukaryota > Metazoa > Chordata > Aves > Passeriformes > Passerellidae > Artemisiospiza > Artemisiospiza belli. The sequence continues at coordinate 208,346 of JAKDEW010000455.1, forward strand.
TCAATTTTGGCAAGCTTTGCTGCATGTGCCTGCCCTTGGTGGCGTATGGCCTGCCTGCATTTTGATGGCTTTGACTTTGGAAAGATTTTTTCTATTTTTTTTCTTTTTTGTTTTAAGTATTCATGCCATGTCCCTCATATCTTGACCCCTAAATTGTGTCTTCCTCCTTGACTTTTTCCCCTGCTTTTGCAACATCTGTGAGCTTAGTTTTGGCACGTTTTGGTCCTTTGCAATGCAGCTGATTTCCTCACAGCCTATTGTTTGAAGAGACTAAAATTCCCGATTTTCTCCTTTTTTCAATTGCATTTCATTTGAACCTATCTCCTTTCCAGAGTGTTTGTAAGCCTTTCTTTTGGGATCCGCAAGATTCCTTTTCCCTTCCCGAATGGAAATGAAATTTCCTTTCGGGAAGGGAAAAGGATTCTTGCGATTTCAATGGGGACCAATGGAGGAATCTTTGGTGCATGTCCCTGCACTTGATGGCAGGCCATGCCTTTTGATGGCTTTGACTTTGGGAAAGATTTTTTTCTTTTTTTGCTTGTTTTCTGAAGTGTTCATGCCATGTCCCTCATATCTTGCCCCCTAAGGTGTGTCTTCCTCCTTGAATTTTTCCCCTGCTTTTGCAACATCTGGGAGCTTAGTTTTGGCACCTTTTGGTCCTTTGCACTGCACCTGATAAAACTCCAGGCCATTTTCTTAGAGTCACAAAATTTCCCAAATTTTCTTTTTTTCTCCTCCAATTCCAATTCCTTTGATGTTGACACCTTTCCAGCGTGCTTGTAGGTCCTTCTTTTCTCTTCTGGCCTTCAGTGGGGATCAAATTTGGCAAGCTTTGCTGCATGTGCCGTATGGCCTGCCTGCATTTTGATGTCTTTGACTTTGGGGAAGATTTTTTCTTTGTTTTTTTTCTTTTTTGTTTTAAGTATTCATGCCATGTCCCTCATATCTTGCCCCCCAAGTTGTGTCTTCCTCCTTGACTTTTTCCCCTGCTTTTGCAACATCTGTGAGCTCAGTTTTGGCATCTTTTGGTCCTTTGCACTGCACCTGATAAAACCCCAGGCCATTTTCTTAGAGTCACTAAATTTCCCAAATTTTCTTTCTTTCTCCTCCAATTGCAATTCCTTTGATGTTGACTCCTTTCCAGCCTGTTTTAAGTCCTTCTTTACTCTTTTGGCCTTCAGTGGGGATCAATGTTGGCAAGCTTTGCTGCATGTGCCTGCCCTTGCTGGCGTATGGCCTGTCTGCATTTTGATGGCTTTGACTTTGGGGAAGATTTTTTCTTTTTTTTTTTTTATTGTTTTAAGTATTCATGCCATGTCCCTCATATCTTGCCCCCTAAGTTCTGTCTTCATCCTTGACTTCTTCCCCTGCTTTTGCAACATCTGTGAGCTTAGTTTTTGCATCTTTTGGTCCTTTGCACTGCACCTGATAAAACCCCAGGCCATTTTCTTAGAGTCATTAAATTTCCCAAATTTTCATTTTTTCTCCTCCAATTGCAATTCCTTTGATGTTTACTCCTTTCCAGCGTGTTTGTAAGTCCTTCTTTTCTGTTTTGCCTTCAGTGGTGTTCAATGTTGGCAAGCTTTGCTGCATGTGCCTGCCCTTGGTGGCGTATGGCCTGCCTGCATTTTGATGGCTTTGACTTTGGGAAAGATTTTTTCTTTTTTTTCATATTTTAACTATTCATGCCATGTTCCTCATATCTTGCCCCCTGTTGTGTCTTCCTCCTTGACTTTTTCCTCTGCTTTTGCAACATCTGTGAGCTTTGTTTTGGCCTCTTTTGGTCCTTTGCACTGCACCTGATATAAAGCCAGGCCATTTTCGTAGAGTCACTAAATTTCCCATTTTTTTTTTTTTCCAATTGCAATTCCTTTGATGTTGTCTCCATTACAGCGTGTTTGTAAGTCCTTCTTTACTGTTTAGGCCTTCAGTGGGGATCAATGTTGGAAAGCTTTGCTGCATGTGCCTGCCCTTGCTGGCGTATGGCCTGCCTGCATTTTGATGGCTTTGACTTTAAGAAAGATTTTTTTTTTTTTTTTTTTAATATTTTAAGTATTCATGCCATGTCCCTCATATCTTGCCCCCTAAGTTGAGTCTTCCTCCTTGACTTTTTCCCCTGCTTTTGCAACATCTGTGAGCTTAGTTTTGGCATCTTTTGGTCCTTTGCAATGCAGCTGATTTCCTCACAGCCTATTTTTTGAAGAGACTAAAATTCCCTATTTTCTCCTTTTTTCAATTGCATTTCATTTGAACCTATCTCCTTTCCAGAGTGTTTGTAAGCTTTTCTTTTGGATCCGCAAGGTTCCTTTTCCCTTCCCGAAAGGAAATGAAATTTCCTTTCGGGAAGGGAAAAGGATTCTTGCGATTTCAATGGGGACCAATGGAGGAATCTTTGGTGCATGTCCCTGCACTTGATGGCAGGCCATGCCTTTTGATGGCTTTGACTTTGGGAAAGATTTTTTTCTTTTTTTGCTTGTTTTCTGAAGTGTTCATGCCATGTCCCTCATATCTTGCCCCCTAAGTTGTGTCTTCCTCCTTGACTTTTTCCCCTGCTTTTGCAACATCTGGGAGCTTAGTTTTGGCACCTTTTGGTCCTTTGCACTGCACCTGATAAAACCCCAGGCCATTTTCTTAGAGTCACAAAATTTCCCAAATTTTCTTTTTTTCTCCTCCAATTCCAATTCCTTTGATGTTGACACCTTTCCAGCGTGCTAGTAGGTCCTTCTTTTCTCTTCTGGCCTTCAGTGGGGATCAAATTTGGCAAGTTTTGCTGCATGTGCCGTATGGCCTGCCTGCATTTTGATGGCTTTGACTTTGGGGAAGATTTTTTCTTTGTTTTTTTTCTTTTTTGTTTTAAGTATTCATGCCATGTCCCTCATATCTTGCCCCCCAAGTTGTGTCTTCCTCCTTGACTTTTTCCCCTGCTTTTGCAACATCTGTGAGCTCAGTTTTGGCATCTTTTGGTCCTTTGCACTGCACCTGATAAAACCCCAGGCCATTTTCTTAGAGTCACTAAATTTCCCAAATTTTCTTTCTTTCTCCTCCAATTGCAATTCCTTTGATGTTGACTCCTTTCCAGCCTGTTTTAAGTCCTTCTTTACTCTTTTGGCCTTCAGTGGGGATCAATGTTGGCAAGCTTTGCTGCATGTGCCTGCCCTTGCTGGCGTATGGCCTGTCTGCATTTTGATGGCTTTGACTTTGGGGAAGATTTTTTCTTTTTTTTTTTTTATTGTTTTAAGTATTCATGCCATGTCCCTCATATCTTGCCCCCTAAGTTCTGTCTTCATCCTTGACTTCTTCCCCTGCTTTTGCAACATCTGTGAGCTTAGTTTTTGCATCTTTTGGTGCTTTGCACTGCACCTGATAAAACCCCAGGCCATTTTCTTAGAGTCATTAAATTTCCCAAATTTTCTTTTTTTCTCCTCCAATTGCAATTCCTTTGATGTTTACTCCTTTCCAGCGTGTTTGTAAGTCCTTCTTTTCTGTTTTGGCCTTCAGTGGGGATCAATTTTGGCAAGCTTTGCTGCATGTGCCTGCCCTTGGTGGCGTATGGCCTGCCTGCATTTTGATGGCTTTGACTTTGGGAAAGATTTTTTCTTTTTTTTCATATTTTAACTATACATGCCATGTTCCTCATATCTTGCCCCCTGTTGTGTCTTCCTCCTTGACTTTTTCCTCTGCTTTTGCAACATCTGTGAGCTTAGTTTTGGCCTCTTTTGGTCCTTTGCACTGCACCTGATATAAACCCAGGCCATTTTCTTAGAGTCACTAAATTTCCCATTTTTTTTTTTTTCCAATTGCAATTCCTTTGATGTTGTCTCCATTACAGCGTGTTTGTAAGTCCTTCTTTACTGTTTAGGCCTTCAGTGGGGATCAATGTTGGAAAGCTTTGCTGCATGTGCCTGCCCTTGCTGGCGTGTGGCCTGCCTGCATTTTGATGGCTTTGACTTTAAGAAAGATTTTTTTTTTTTTTTTTTTTTAATATTTTAAGTATTCATGCCATGTCCCTCATATCTTGCCCCCTAAGTTGAGTCTTCCTCCTTGACTTTTTCCCCTGCTTTTGCAACATCTGTGAGCTTAGTTTTGGCATCTTTTGGTCCTTTGCAATGCAGCTGATTTCCTCACAGCCTATTTTTTGAAGAGACTAAAATTCCCTATTTTCTCCTTTTTTCAATTGCATTTCATTTGAACCTATCTCCTTTCCAGAGTGTTTGTAAGCCTTTCTTTTGGATCCGCAAGGTTCCTTTTCCCTTCCCGAAAGGAAATGAAATTTCCTTTCGGGAAGGGAAAAGGAATCTTGCGATTTCAATGGGGACCAATAGAGGAATCTTTGGTGCATGTCCCTGCACTTGATGGCAGGCCATGCCTTTTGATGGCTTTGACTTTGGGAAAGATTTTTTTCTTTTTTTGGTTGTTTTCTGAAGTGATCATGCCATGTCCCTCATATCTTGCTCCCTAAGTTGTGTCTTCCTCCTTGACTTTTTCCCCTGCTTTTGCAACATCTGTGAGCTTAGTTTTGGCATCTTTTGGTCCTTTGCATTGCACCTGATAAAACCCCAGGCCATTTTCTTAGAGTCACTAAATTTCCCAAATTTTCTTTTTTTCGCCTCCAATTGCAATTCCTTTGATGTTGACACCTTTCCAGCGTGTTTGTAAGTCCTTCTTTTCTGTTTGGGCCTTCAGTGGGGATCAATTTTGGCAACTTTGCTGCATGTGCCTGCACTTGCTGGCGTATGGCCTGCCTGCATTTTGATGGCTTTGACTTTGGGATAGATTTTTTCTTTTTTTTTTTTTTTTGTTTTAAGTATTCATGCCATGTTCCTCATATCTTGCCCCCTAAGTTGTGTCTTCCTCCTTGACTTTTTCCCCTGGTTTCGCAGCATCTCTGAGCTTAGTTTTGGCAACTTTTTGTCCTTTGCAATGCACTTGATATAACCCAGGCCATTTTCTTAGAGTCAGTAAATTTCCCAAATTTTGTTTTTTTCTCCTCCAATTGCAATTCCTTTGATGTTGACTCCTATCCAGCATGTTTGTAAGTCCTTCTTTTCTCTTTTGGCCTTCAGTGGGGATCAATGTTGGCAAGCTTTGCTGCATATGCCTGCACTTGCTGGCGTTTTGCTTCCTGCATTTTGATGGCTTTGACTTTGGGAAAGATTTTTTCTTTTTTTTTTTTTTTTTTTGTTTTAAGTATTCATGCCATGTCCCTCATATCTTGCCCCCTAAGTTGTGTCTTCCTCCTTGACTTTTTCCCCTGCTTTTGCAACATCTGTGAGCTTAGTATTGGCATCTTTTGGTCCTTTGCACTGCACCTGATATAAACCCCTGGCCATTTTCTTAGAGTCACTAAATTTCCCAAATTTTCTTTTTTTCTCCTCCAATTGCAATTCCTTTGATGTTGACTCCTTTCCAGCGTGTTTGTAAGTCCTTCTTTTCTGTTTTGGCCTTCAGTGGGGATCAGATTTGGCAAGCTTTGCTGCATGTGCCTGCACTTGCTGGCGTATGGCCTGCCTGGATTTTGATGGCTTTGACTTTGGGAAAGATTTTTTCTTTTTTTTTTTTTTTTTTGTTTTAGGTATTCATGCCATGTCCCTCATATCTTGCCCCCTAAGTTGTATCTTCCTCCTTGACTTTTTCTTCTTCTTTTGCAACATCTGTGAGCTTAGTTTTGGCATCTTTTGGTCCTTTGCACTGCACCTGATAAAACCCCAGGCCATTTTCTTAGAGTCATTAAATTTCCCAAATTTTCATTTTTTCTCCTCCAATTGCAATTCCTTTGATGTTTACTCCTTTCCAGCGTGTTTGTAAGTCCTTCTTTTCTGTTTTGCCTTCAGTGGTGTTCAATGTTGGCAAGCTTTGCTGCATGTGCCTGCCCTTGGTGGCGTATGGCCTGCCTGCATTTTGATGGCTTTGACTTTGGGAAAGATTTTTTCTTTTTTTTCATATTTTAACTATTCATGCCATGTTCCTCATATCTTGCCCCCTGTTGTGTCTTCCTCCTTGACTTTTTCCTCTGCTTTTGCAACATCTGTGAGCTTTGTTTTGGCCTCTTTTGGTCCTTTGCACTGCACCTGATATAAAGCCAGGCCATTTTCGTAGAGTCACTAAATTTCCCATTTTTTTTTTTTCCAATTGCAATTCCTTTGATGTTGTCTCCATTACAGCGTGTTTGTAAGTCCTTCTTTACTGTTTAGGCCTTCAGTGGGGATCAATGTTGGAAAGCTTTGCTGCATGTGCCTGCCCTTGCTGGCGTATGGCCTGCCTGCATTTTGATGGCTTTGACTTTAAGAAAGATTTTTTTTTTTTTTTTTTTAATATTTTAAGTATTCATGCCATGTCCCTCATATCTTGCCCCCTAAGTTGAGTCTTCCTCCTTGACTTTTTCCCCTGCTTTTGCAACATCTGTGAGCTTAGTTTTGGCATCTTTTGGTCCTTTGCAATGCAGCTGATTTCCTCACAGCCTATTTTTTGAAGAGACTAAAATTCCCTATTTTCTCCTTTTTTCAATTGCATTTCATTTGAACCTATCTCCTTTCCAGAGTGTTTGTAAGCCTTTCTTTTGGATCCGCAAGGTTCCTTTTCCCTTCCCGAAAGGAAATGAAATTTCCTTTCGGGAAGGGAAAAGGAATCTTGCGATTTCAATGGGGACCAATAGAGGAATCTTTGGTGCATGTCCCTGCACTTGATGGCAGGCCATGCCTTTTGATGGCTTTGACTTTGGGAAAGATTTTTTTCTTTTTTTGGTTGTTTTCTGAAGTGATCATGCCATGTCCCTCATATCTTGCCCCCTAAGTTCTGTCTTCCTCCTTGACTTTTTCCCCTGCTTTTGCAACATCTGTGAGCTTAGTTTTGGCATCTTTTGGTCCTTTGCATTGCACCTGATAAAACCCCAGGCCATTTTCTTAGAGTCACTAAATTTCCCAAATTTTCTTTTTTTCGCCTCCAATTGCAATTCCTTTGATGTTGACACCTTTCCAGCGTGTTTGTAAGTCCTTCTTTTCTGTTTGGGCCTTCAGTGGGGATCAATTTTGGCAACTTTGCTGCATGTGCCTGCACTTGCTGGCGTATGGCCTGCCTGCATTTTGATGGCTTTGACTTTGGGATAGATTTTTTCTTTTTTTTTTTTTTTTTGTTTTAAGTATTCATGCCATGTTCCTCATATCTTGCCCCCTAAGTTGTGTCTTCCTCCTTGACTTTTTCCCCTGGTTTCGCAGCATCTCTGAGCTTAGTTTTGGCAACTTTTTGTCCTTTGCAATGCACTTGATATAACCCAGGCCATTTTCTTAGAGTCAGTAAATTTCCCAAATTTTGTTTTTTTCTCCTCCAATTGCAATTCCTTTGATGTTGACTCCTATCCAGCATGTTTGTAAGTCCTTCTTTTCTCTTTTGGCCTTCAGTGGGGATCAATGTTGGCAAGCTTTGCTGCATATGCCTGCACTTGCTGGCGTTTTGCTTCCTGCATTTTGATGGCTTTGACTTTGCGATAGATTTTTTCTTTTTTTTTTTTTTTTTTTGTTTTAAGTATTCATGCCATGTCCCTCATATCTTGCTCCCTAAGTTGTGTCTTCCTCCTTGACTTTTTCCCCTGCTTTTGCAACATCTGTGAGCTTAGTATTGGCATCTTTTGGTCCTTTGCACTGCACCTGATATAAACCCCTGGCCATTTTCTTAGAGTCACTAAATTTCCCAAATTTTCTTTTTTTCTCCTCCAATTGCAATTCCTTTGATGTTGACTCCTTTCCAGCGTGTTTGTAAGTCCTTCTTTTCTGTTTTGGCCTTCAGTGGGGATCAATTTTGGCAAGCTTTGCTGCATGTGCCTGCACTTGCTGGCGTATGGCCTGCCTGCATTTTGATGGCTTTGACTTTGGAAAGATTTTTTCGATTTTTTTTTTTTTTTTGTTTTAAGTATTCATGCCATGTCCCTCATATCTTGCCCCCTAAGTTGTGTCTTCCTCCTTGACTTTTTCCCCTGCTTTTGCAACATCTGTGAGCTTAGTTTTGGCATCTTTTGGTCCTTTGCAATGCAGCTGATTTCCTCACAGCCTATTTTTTGAAGAGACGATATGTCCCGATTTTCTGCTTTTTTCAATTGCATTCCATTTGAACCTATCTCCTTTCCAGAGTGTTTGTAAGCCTTTCTTTTGGGATTCGCAAGATTCCTTTTCCCTTCCCGAAAGGAAATTTCATTTCCTTTCGGGAAGGGAAAAGGAATCTTGCGATTTCAATGGGGACCAATAGAGGAATCTTTGGTGCATGTCCATGCACTAGATGGCAGGCCATGCCTTTTGATGGCTTTGACTTTGGGAAAGATTTTTTTCTTTTTTTGATTGTTTTCTGAAGTGTTCATGCCATGTCCCTCATATCTTGCCCCCTAAGTTCTGTCTTCCTCTTTGACTTTTTCCCTGCTTTTGCAACATCTATGAGCTTAGTTTTGGCATCTTTTGTTCCTTTGCACTGCACCTGATAAAACCCCAGGCCATTTTCTTAGAGTCACAAAATTTCCCAAATTTTCTTTTTTTCTCCTCCAATTCCAATTCCTTTGATGCTGTCTCCTTTCCAGTGTGTTTGTAGGTCCTTCTTTTCTGTTTTGGCCTTCAGTGGGGATCAATTTTGGCAAGCTTTGCTGCATGTGCCTGCCATTGGTGGCGTATGGCCTGCCTGCATTTTGACGGCTTTGACTTTGGGAAAGATTTTTTTTTTTTTTTCTTATTTTTTTAAGTATTCATGCCATGTCCCTCACATCTTGCCCCCTAAGTTGTGTCTTCCTCCTTGACTTTTTCCCCTGCTTTTGCAACATCTGTGAGCTTAGTTTTGGCACCTTTTGGTCCTTTGCACTGCACCTGATATAAACCCAGGCCATTTTCTTAGAGTCACTAAATTTCCCAAATTTTCATTTTTTCTCCTCCAATTGCAATTCCATTGATGGTGTCTCCATTCCAGCGTGTTTGTAGGTCCTTCTTTTCTGTTTTGGCCTTCAGTGGGGATCAATTTTGGCAAGCTTTGCTGCATGTGCCTGCCCTTGGTGGCGTATGGCATGCCTGCATTTTGATGGCTTTGACGTTGGGAAAGATATTTTCTTGTTTCTTTTTTTAATATTTTAAGTATTCATGCCATGTCCCTCATATCTTGCCCCCTAAGTTGTGTCTTCCTCCTTGGCTTTTTCCCCTGCTTTTGCAACATCTGTGAGCTTAGTTTTGGCATCTTTTGTTCGTTTGCACTGTGCCTGATATAAACCCATGCCATTTTCCTAGAGTCACTAAATTTCCCAAATTTTCTTTTTGTCTCCTCCAATTGCAATTCCTTTGATGGTGTGTCCATTCCAGGTTGTTTGTAACTCCTCCTTTTCTGTTTTGGCCTTCAGTGGGGATCAATGCTGGAAAGCTTTGCTGCATGTGCCTGCCCTTGGTGGCGTATGACCTGTCTGCATTTTGATGGCTTTGACTTTGGGAAAGATTTTATTGTTTTTTTTCTTTTTTGTTTTAAGTATTCATGCCATGTCCCTCATATCTTGCCCCCTAAGTTGTGTCTTCCTCCTTGACTTTTTCCCCTGCTTTTGCAACATCTGTGAGCTTAGTTTTGGCATCTTTTGGTCCGTTGCAATGCAGCTGATTTCCTCACAGCCTATTTTGTGAAGAGACTAAAATTCCCGATTTTCTGCTTTTTTCAATTGCATTTCATTTGAACCTATCTCCTTTCCAGAGTGTTTGTAAGCCTTTCTTTTGGGATTCGCAAGATTCCTTTTCCCTTCCCGAAAGGAAATTTCATTTCCTTTCGGGAAGGGAAAAGCAATCTTGCGATTTCAATGGGGACCAATAGAGGAATCTTTGGTGCATGTCCCTTCACTGATGGCAGGCCATGCCTTTTGATGGCTTTGACTTTGGGAAAGATTTTATTCTTTTTTTGGTTGTTTTCTGAAGTGTTCATGCCATGTCCCTCATATCTTGCCCCCTAAGTTGTGTTTTCCTCCTTGACTTTTTCCGCTGCTTTTGAAATATCTGTCAGCTTTGTTTTGGCATCATTTAGTCCTTCGCACTGCACCTGACATAATCCCGGGCCATTTTCTTACAGTCACTAAATTTACCAAATTTACATTTTTACTTTTCCTAATGCAATATTTCCGATGCTGTCTCCATCCACCGCCCCTCACTGCCTGAAGCCCTGCCCCTCACACAGGGAGCCCCAGCCATTACTGCCTAGTGCCCCGCCCCGCACTGACTGGATCCCCACCCCTGAAAGCCCACGCCTCACTCATGGGGCCTTGCCCTTCATAATTGGAGCCCCGCCCCTCAAATATGGAGCCTTGCCCCTGACTGCATGGAGCCCTGCCCATCCCTCATGGATCCCTGCCCATCACTGGCTGGAGCCCTGCCCCACACACATGGAGCCCTTTCCCTCACACATGGAGCCTTGCCCCTCTCTGGCTGGAGCCCTGCCACTAACACAAAGAGCCCCGGCCATCACTGTCCTGAGCCCCGCCCCTCACTGACTGGATCCCCACCCCTGAAAGCCTGGAACCCCCGGCCTTCACTCATGGGGCCTTGCCCTTCATATTTCAAGCCCCGCCCCTCAACTATGGAGCCCTATCCCTCACTGCATGGAGCCCTGCCCATCCCACATGGAGCCCCGCCCATCACTGGCTGGAGCCCTGCCCCACACACATGGAGCCTTTTCCCTCACACATGGAGCCCTGCCCCTCTCTGGCTGCAGCCCTAACCCTAACACATGGAGCCTCGGCAATCACTGCCTAGAGCCCCACCCCTCACTGACTGGATCCCCACCCCTCACAGCCCGGAACCCCGCCCCTCACGCATGGAACCCCTTCCCTCACTCATGGAGCCCTGCCCATCCCACATGGAGCCCCGCCCATCACTGGCTGGAGCCCTGCCCCACACACATGGAGCCGCTTCCGTCACACATAGAGCACCGCCCCTCACTGCCTGAAGCCCTGCCCCTCACACATGGAGCCCCGCGTTTGTAGGTCCTTCTTTTCGGTTTTGGCCTTCAGTGGGGATCAATTTTGGCAAGCTTTGCTGCATGTGTCTGCACTTGCTGGCGTATGGCCTGCCTGCATTTTGATGGCTTTGACTTTGGGAAAGATTTTTCCTTGTTTTTTTTTTTTTGTTTAACTCTTCATGCCATGTCCCTCATATCTTGCCCCGTAAGTTGTGTCTTCCTCCTTGACAATTTCCCTTGATTTTGCAACATCTCTTAGCTTAATTTTTTGCATCTCTTGGTCCTTCGCACTGCACCTCATATAATCCAGGGCCATTTTCTTAGAGTAACTAGATTTCCCAAATTTCCTTTTTTTCTCCTCCAATTGCAATTCCTTTGATGTTGTCTCCTTTCCAGCGTGTTTGTAAGTCCTTCTTTTCTGTTTTGGCCTTCAGTGGGGATGAATTTTGGCAAGCTTTGCTGCATGTGCCTGGACTTGCTGCTGTATGGCCTGCCTGCATTTTGATGGCTTTGACTTTGGAAAAATTGTTTTTTTTTGTTGTTTTGTGAAGTGTCCAGGCCATGTCCCTCATATCTTGCCCCCTAAGTTGTGTCTTCCTCCTTGACTTTTTCCCCTGCTTTTGCAACATCTGTGAGCCTATTTTTTGCATGTTTTGGTCCTTGGTAATGCAGCTGATTTCCTCACAGCCTATTTTTTGAAGACATTAAAATTACTGATTTTCTGCTTTTTTCAATTGCATTTCATTTGAACTTATCTCCTTTCCAGAGTGTTTGCAAGCCTTTCTTTTGGGATTCACAAGATTCCTTTTCCCTTCCCGAAAGGAAATTTCATTTCCTCTCGGGAAGGGAAAAGAAATCTTGTGATTTCAATGGGGACGAAGCGAAGAATCATTGGTGCATTTCCCTGCCCTTGATGGCATGCCATGCCTTTTGGTGGCTTTGACTTGGGGAAAGATTTTTTTCATTTTTTGGTTGATTTCTGAAGTGTCCATGCAATGTCCTCATATCTTGCCACCTAAGTTGTGTCTTCCTCCTTGACTTTTTCCCCTGCTTTTGCAACATCTGTGAGCTTAGTTTTTGCATCTTTTGGTCCGTTGCACTACACCTGAAAAAACACCAGGCCATTTTCTTAGAGTAACTAAATTTCCCAAATTTTCTTTTTTTCTCCTCGAATTGCAATTCCTTTGATGGTGTCTCCATTCCAGCGTGTTTGTATGTCCTTCTTTTCTGTTTTGGCCTTCAGTGGGGATCAGTGTTGGCAAGCTTTGCTGCATGTGCCTGCTCTTGCTGGCGTATGGCCGGCCTGCACTTTGATGGATTTGACTTTGGGAAAGATTTTTTCTTTTTTTTTTTTTATTATTTGAAGTATTCATGCCATGTTCCTCATATCTTGCCCCCTAAGTTGTGTCTTCCTCCTTGACATTTTCCCCTGCTTTTGCAACATCTATGAGCTTAGTTTTTGCAGCTTTTGGTCCTTTTCACTGCACCTGATATAAACCCAGGCCATTTTCTTAGAGTCACTAATTTTCCCAAATTTTCTTTTTTTCTCCTCCAATTGCAATTCCTTTGATGTTTGCTCCTTTCCAGTGTGTTTGTAGGTCCTTATTTTCTGTTTTGGCCTTCAGGTAGGATCAATGTTGGCAAGCTTTGCTACATGTGCCTGCCCTTGGTGGCGTATGGCCTGCCTGCATTTTGATGGCTTTGATTTTGGGGAAAATTTTTTCTTTTTTTTTTTTTTTTTTTGTTTTATGTATTCATGCCATGTCCAGCATATCTTGCCCCCTAAGTTGTGTCTTCCTCCTTGACTTTTTCCCCTGCTTTTGCAACATCTGTGAGCTTAGTTTTGGCATCTTTTGGTCCTTTGCACTGCACCTGATAAAACCCCAGGCCATTTTCTTAGGGTCACTAAATTTCCCAAATTTTCTTTTTTTCTTCTCCAATTGCAATTCCTTTGATGTTGACTCCTTTCCAGCGTGTTTGTAAGTCCTTCTTTTCTGTTTTGGCCTTCAGTGGGGATCAATTTTGGCAAGCTTTGCTGCATGTGCCTGCCCTTGGTGGCGTATGGCCTGCCTGCAGTTTGATGGCTTTGTCTTTGAGAACGATTTTTTTTTTTTTTTTTTTTGGTTGTTTTAAGTATTCATGCCATGTCCCTCATATCTTGCCCCCTAAGTTGTGTCTTCCTCCTTGACTTTTTCCCCTGCTTTTGCAACATCTGTGAGCTTAGTTTTGGCACCTTTTGGTCCTTTGCAATGCAGCTGATTTCCTCACAGCCTATTTTGTGAAGAGAATAAAATTCCCGATTTTCTGCTTTTCTCAACTGCATTTCATTTGAACCTATCTCCTTTCCAGCGTGTTTGTAAGCCTTTCTTTTGGGATCTGCAAGATTCTTTTTCCCTTTCCGAAAGGAAATGAAATTTCCTTTCGGGAAGGGAAAAGGAATCTTGAGATTTCAATGGGGACCAATGGAGGAATCTTTGGTGCATATCCCTGCACTTGATGGCAGGCCATGCCTTTTGATGGCTTTGACTTTGGGAAAGATTTTTTCCTTTTTTTGGTTGTTTTCTGAAGTGTTCATGCCATGTCCCTCATATCTTGCCTCCCAATTTTTTCTTCCTCCTTGACTTTTTCCCCTGCTTTTGCAACATCTGTGAGCTTAGTTTTGGCATCTTTTGGTCCTCTGTACTGCACCTGATATAAACCCAGGCCATTTTCTTAGAATCACTAACTTACCCAAATTTTCTTTTTTTCTCATAGAAATTGAATTCCTTTGATGCTGTCTCCATTCCAGCGTGTTTGTAAGTCCTTCTTTTCTGTTTTGTCCTTCAGTGGGGATCAATATTTGCAAGTTTTGCTGCATGTGCCTGCACTTGCTGGCATATGGCCTGCCTGCATTTTGATGGCTTTGACTTTGGGAAAGATTTTTTTCTTTTTTTGGTTGTTTTCTGAAGTGTTCATGCCATGTCCCTCATATCTTGCCCCCTAAGTTGTGTCTTCCTCCTTGACTTTTTCCCCTGCTTTTGCAACATCTGTGAGCTTAGTTTTGGCATCTTTTGGTCCTTTGCACTGCCCCTGATATAAACACAGGCCATTTTCTTAGAGTCAATTAATTTCCCAATATTTTTTTTTCTCCTCCAATTGCAATTCCGTAGATGCTGTCTCCATTCCAGAGTGTTTGTAGGTCCTTTTTTCTGTTTTGGCCTTCAGTGGGGATCAATTTTGGCAAGCTTTGCTGCATGTGCCTGCCCTTGCTGGCGTATGGCCTGCCTGCATTTTGATGGCTTTGACTTTGGGAAAGATTTTTTCTTTTTTTTTTTTTTTTATTGTTTTAAGTATTCATGCCATGTCCCTCACATCTTGCCCCCTAAGTTGTGTCTTCCTCTTTGAATTTTTCCCCTGCTTTTGCAACATCTGTGAGCTTAGTTTTGGCATCTTTTGGTCCTTTGCACTGCACCTGATATAAACCCAGGCCATTTTCTTAGAGTCACTAAATTTCCCAAATTTTCATTTTTTCTCCTCCAATTGCAATTCCTTTGATGTTTGCTCCTTTCCAGTGTGTTTGTAGGTCCTTCTTTTCTGTTTGGGCCTTCAGTGGGGAACAATGTTGGCAAGCTTTGCTGCATGTGCCTGCCCTTGGTGGCGTATGGCCTGTCTGCATTTTGATGGCTTTGACTTTGGGAAAGATTTTTTCTTTTTTTTTTTTTATTATTATTTTAAGTATTCATGCCATGTCCCTCATATCTTGCCCCCTAAGTTGCGTCTTCCTCCTTGACTTTTTCCCCTGCTTTTGCAACATCTGTGAGCTTAGTTTTGGCACCTTTTGGTCCTTTGCAATGTAGCTGATTTCCTCACAGCCTATTTTTTGAAGAGACGATATGTCACGATTTTCTGCTTTTTTCAATTGCATTTCATTTGAACCTATCTCCTTTCCAGAGTGTTTGTAAGCCTTTCTTTTGGGGTCTGCAAGATTCCTTTTCCCTTTCCGAAAGGAAATGAAATTTCCTTTCGGGAAGGGAAAAGGAATCTTGAGATTTCAATGGGGACCAATGGAGGAATCTTTGGTGCATGTCCCTGCACTTGATGGCAGGCCATGCCTTTTGATGGCTTTGACTTTGGGAAAGATTTTTTCCTTTTTTTGGTTGTTTTCTGAAGTGTTCATGCCATGTCCCTCATATCTTGCCCCCTAAGTTGTGTCTTCCTCCTTGACTTTTTCCCCTGTTTTGCAACATCTGTGAGCTTAGTTTTGGCATCTTTTGGTCCTTTGCACTGCACCTGATATAAACCCAGGCCATTTTCTTAGAGTCACTAAATTTCCCAATATTTTTTTTCTCCTCCAATTGCAATTCCTTTGATGCTGTCTCCATTCCAGCGTGTTTGTAAGTCCTTCTTTTCTGTTTTGGCCTTCAGTGGGGATCAATTTTGGCAAGCTTTGCTGCATGTGCCTGCCCTTGGTGGCGTATGGCCTGCCTGCATTTTGATGGCTTTGACTTTGGGAAAGATTTTTTCTTTTTTTTTTTTTTTTATTATTTTAAGTATTCATGCCATGTCCCTCATATCTTGCCCCCTAAGTTGTGTCTTCCTCCTTGACTTTTTCCCCTGCTTTTTCAACATCTGTGAGCTTAGTTTTGGCACCTTTTGGTCCTTTGCAATGCAACTGATTTCCTCACAGCCTATTTTTTGAAGAGACGATAAGTCCCGATTTTCTGCTTTTTTCAATTGCATTTCATTTGAACCTATCTCCTTTCCAGTGTGTTTGTAAGCCTTTCTTTTGGGATTCGCAAGATTGCTTTTCCCTTCCCGAAAGGAAATTTCATTTCCTTTCGGGAAGGGAAAAGGAATCTTGCGATTTCAATGGGGACCAATAGAGGAATCTTTGGTGCATATCCCTGCACTTGATGGCAGGCCATGCCTTTTGATGGCTTTGACTTTGGGAAATATTTTTTTCTTTTTTTGGCTGTTTTCTGAAGTGTTCACGCCATGTCCCTCATATCCTGCCCCCTAAGTTGTGTCTTCCTCCTTGACTTTTTCCCCTGCTTTTGCAACATCTGTGAGCTTAGTTTTGGCATCTTTTGTTCCTTTGCACTGCACCTGATAAAACCCCAGGCCATTTTCTTAGAGTCATTAAATTTCCCAAATTTTCTTTTTTTTTTCCAATTGCAATTCCTTTGATGTTGACTCCTTTCCACCGTGTTTGTAAGTCCTTCTTTTCTGTTTTGGCCTTCAGTGGGGATCAATTTTGGCAAGCTTTGCTGCATGTGCCTACCCTTGCTGGCGAATGGCCTGCCTGCATTTTGATGGCTTTGACTTTGGGAAAGATTTTTTTCTTTTTTTTTTTTTTTTTTGTTTTAAGTATTCATGCCATGTCCCTCATTATCCGGTTTTTCTTTTTCTTTTGCTTGGCTGTTTAGGTGGCCTGGAAAGGCCCAGGGTGGCCTTGGACAGTCCGGCGCTTCAAAAGTCGAGAAGAGTCTTCTGATCTTTTCTCGGTCTCGGTGTTTATTAATCGTTTATCTAAAAGATTTTCTTTCAGCCCAACAGGGTCTGCACAGCAAGCCAGCCATGAACACACTCTAATTATTCCTTCACCATTCACCCTGGTGAAATCCTCCCATCCTCATACAGTCGTCGTCGTCTGTGTGGGATCAAAGTCCAGCCACCAGGCACTTCTGGCAATATTCCAGGACTCCCGAGCCCCCCAAGGGTGGTCTCGGACACTCTGTATCTCAGTCCTGAGGGGCTGAGATCCCACATCTACCCCTTCTGTTTGCACTAGGAAGACCTCTTTTGCTATTCGATTCATAGCGCGTTTTAAACATGCAAATATGCATGGGACGACAAGTATGAGGACTAGGAGAACTATTAAAACATAGAACCCTATTCTTAAAATTCCTCTCCAAATGGGAGAGATGTCAAAGAACTCTACCAGCTGATCGATCCATGATCCTGTGATTTCGCCAAGCTTATTTATGCTGTCTTTTATATTTTTTATACTTTCATGAATTGACTTTGAATGATCTGAGAGATTCATGCAGCACATCCCTTCAAACTCTTCACACCCATGTCCATGAGCGAGCAATAGATAATCGATCGCCGCTCTGTTTTGAAGAGTCGCCTGCCTTACACCACTGACGTCTTTCAACATGTCATCCAATGCGACAGACACAGACCGTGCATGTTTGCTTAACCAACAACCCATGCGGTCGATTTGAGTCAAGGCTACCCCCGATGCTGTTCGAGGCGAGAAGATTGCTGTAGCAATTCTCGCTTTCTTGTCCCAAGAAAATATTTCGTCATTGCAATCTGCCGCATAATGTTTTATTGATCTTTTTTCTTTGTGTTTTTTCTCCCTTAACATGTTCAAATCAGGCGATAGTATTGAAATCTCTCCAATGCTGCATGGACCTCCCGTGGCATTAGCAGGAATGCCGTGCCAAATTCTGTCCCCGCAAATCAAGAACAAACCCCGCGGCAATTGCACTGGGACTTGGATCGATCCTTTGGTAGTTTTTTCTGTATACTTACACCATGCTGATGCATTTTTATAGAACTCGTGATTGGGAGTTACATCGCTAGTTTTTGCCTTCGCAACACCTGGAGTTTCAAACTGCATGCAGAGTTCCATTGTCATGGACCCAAAAATCTCCAATTCCTGAGGTTCTGTAGAAGCCACAGGAAGTAGATGTGTCCAAGCACACCACTCTTTCACAGGATCTTCAATGACCTGCGAAATGTTAACTGTGGAGTGCCCTGGGACTGGCCATTCATCCACTGCCAATCCAACCATGCATGCTGAGAATGGTTTTCCTGGTCTCGAATGCGACAGGCAAATACTATCTAAATTCGCCGCTTGAGCTAAAGTCTCCCATACATTTTGTCTTGGCTGGGTAATAGGTAAATTACCCCCATTGCTTACTGCAATGACCGAAAGAACGATGCACATAAGCATCATGAAACCCATGACTTTGCTTCCGTGTAAAATCATTGTTTTGTTTTCCATTCAAGACCCTGAAGGAAAATTCCCCCAAAGTCTTTAGCCTCTTTTATTTTTCTTCGGAATCGCTTTGAGCAGTCTGAGTCTCGACTCCTGTCTGAGTACTCGTCTCTCTGTTTCTCGGATCAGCGTTGTCGTGTTCTCGCGTTCGGAATGGCTTCACGTGCCGCGCTGACACCCACTTCAGACCTCGATCTGTGGAGATACAAGCGAAACCCTTGCCCCAAGTGATTAGCTTGAAAGGACCTTCTATTTGTCCTGTCTCTGGGTTTCTGATCAAAACTAAAGGATTTTCCCTTAGCTTTGCCTGTGTGGTGTTTAGGAAATGTCTCACGATCGGTGGATCAGGTTCTGAGGATGAGCTATTTAGGAAATTCAACACATACAGTGCCTTATTTAATTTCATGTGAGGTGTTGCCTCTGGTTCACCCCTTCTTTGTCTGTCCAGAAGGGATTTCAGGGTGTGATGTGTTCTTTCAAGGATTGCCTGACCCGTGGGTGAATGTGGAATACCAAACGTGTGTCTGACACCCCACCTTTTCAGGAATCTGTCAAGCACCCTGCCTGTATACGTTGGACCATTATCTGTTTTTATCTCCTGAGGCACACCTAATGCTGCGAATGCTTGCAGAAAATGTCGGCAAGCATGGTCTGCTGTTTCCCCTGCATGTGCTGACGCAAAGACTGCCCCTGAGAACGTATCTCTGATCGCTATTGTCCTGTCCCCACATGTCAATTGGCATGTGAGCGTGGGTCGGTCTCGACCTATGTGCTTCACCCATGTTGTGTGTACTTCAACATGTTCTTTCATAGGGAAACCTTCTTCGTCAAAGATTGACATGACCTCTCCAACTGCGTGCGGCGGCAATGAAAAGCTCTCGCAACCACAGAATTTTCCGGTACAGTCAATGGTGGACGAAGTGCTCTTGCCAAAACCGTCAATTCCGTGTTTTTGTCCACTGAGACGACTGTTGGGTAGACAATGAGTCCAAGAATACTGCACTTATCTTGTCCGATTATCAAGAAGTCTTGCTTCTTATATGAGTCCCCGCGGATACCCGTTGGTATCTCCGCATGACTTTCATCTAAGAAGCATACTAGTCTTGAAGCTGCCAATGTACACTGTGCCCCTGGTGGGAGGAGGTCTGGGTCACTGTGGAACCGACTGAGGGTTTTGCTGAGGGCATCTGCTTGTTGCTCGCTGACAATTGCCCTGTCTGCTCTTGTGACACCGCCAGTACTTGTGTCTGAGCGCGCTGGGGAGTTACGGCCGCGCTCCGCCTTCCGTTTCCCGGATGCGGTAGCGGATATCCGTCCACGTATGTCTGGGAATAACATTCTTTTGCTGAGTGTCTTCCTCTTCCGCACCGCGCACAAACTGGCCTTTCCGCTTTTTTTTTTTTGTTTAAAGTATTCATGCCATGTCCCTCATATCTTGCCCCCTAAGTTGTGTCTTCCTCCTTGACTTTTTCCCCTGCTTTTGCAACATCTGTGAGCTTAGTTTTGCCACCTTTTGGTCCTTTGCAATGCAGCTGATTTCCTCACAGCCTATTTTTTGAAGAGACGATATGTCCCGATTTTCTGCTTTTTTCAATTGCATTCCATTTGAACCTATCTCCTTTCCAGAGTGTTTGTAAGCCTTTCTTTTGGGATTCGCAAGATTCCTTTTCCCTTCCCGAAAGGAAATTTCATTTCCTTTCGGGAAGGGAAAAGGAATCTTGCGATTTCAATGGGGACCAATAGAGGAATCTTTGGTGCATATCCCTGCACTTGATGGCAGGCCATGCCTTTTGATGGCTTTGACTTTGGGAAAGATTTTTTTCTTTTTTTGCTTGTTTTCTGAAGTGTTCATGCCATGTCCCTCATATCTTGCCCCCTAAGTTCTGTCTTCCTCTTTGACTTTTTCCCTGCTTTTGCAACATCTGTGAGCTTAGTTTTGGCATCTTTTGGTCCTTTGCACTGCACCTGATATAAACCCAGGCCATTTTCTTAGAGTCACTAAATTTCCCAAATTTTCTTTTTTTCTCCTCCAATTGCAATTCCTTTGATGCTGTCTCCTTTCCAGTGTGTTTGTAGGTCCTTCTTTTCTGTTTTGGCCTTCAGTGGGGATCAATTTTGGCAAGCTTTGCTGCATGTGCCTGCCATTGGTGGCGTATGGCCTGCCTGCATTTTGACGGCTTTGACTATGGGAAAGATTTTTTTTTTTTTTTCTTATTTTTTAGTATTCATTCCATGTCCCTCACATCTTGCCCCCTAAGTTGTGTCTTCCTCCTTGACTTTTTCCCCTGCTTTTGCAACATCTGTGAGCTTAGTTTTGGCACCATTTGGTCCTTTGCACTGCACCTGATATAAACCCAGGCCATTTTCTTAGAGTCACTAAATTTCCCAAATTTTCATTTTTTCTCCTCCAATTGCAATTCCATTGATGGTGTCTCCATTCCAGCGTGTTTGTAGGTCCTTCTTTTCTGTTTTGGCCTTCAGTGGGGATCAATTTTGGCAAGCTTTGCTGCATGTGCCTGCCCTTGGTGGCGTATGGCATGCCTGCATTTTGATGGCTTTGACGTTGGGAAAGATATTTTCTTGTTTTTTTTTTTAATATTTTAAGTATTCATGCCATGTCCCTCATATCTTGCCCCCTAAGTTGTGTCTTCCTCCTTGGCTTTTTCCCTTGCTTTTGCAACATCTGTGAGCTTAGTTTTGGCATCTTTTGTTCGTTTGCACTGCGCCTGATATAAACCCATGCCATTTTCCTAGAGTCACTAAATTTCCCAAATTTTCTTTTTTTCTCCTCCAATTGCAATTCCTTTGATGGTGTGTCCATTCCAGCGTGTTTGTAACTCCTCCTTTTCTGTTTTGGCCTTCAGTGGGGATCAATGCTGGAAAGCTTTGCTGCATGTGCCTGCCCTTGGTGGCGTATGACCTGTCTGCATTTTGATGGCTTTGACTTTGGGAAAGATTTTATTGTTTTTTTTCTTTTTTGTTTTAAGTATTCATGCCATGTCCCTCATATCTTGCCCCCTGAGTTGTGTCTTCCTCCTTGACTTTTTCCCCTGCTTTTGCAACATCTGTGAGCTTAGTTTTGGCATCTTTTGGTCCGTTGCAATGCAGCTGATTTCCTCACAGCCTATTTTGTGAAGAGACTAAAATTCCCGATTTTCTGCTTTTTTCAATTGCATTTCATTTGAACCTATCTCCTTTCCAGAGTGTTTGTAAGCCTTTCTTTTGGGATTCGCAAGATTCCTTTTCCCTTCCCGAAAGGAAATTTCATTTCCTTTCGGGAAGGGAAAAGCAATCTTGCGATTTCAATGGGGACCAAGAGAGGAATCTTTGGTGCATGTCCCTGCACTGATGGCAGGCCATGCCTTTTGATGGCTTTGACTTTGGGAAAGATTTTATTCTTTTTTTGGTTGTTTTCTGAAGTGTTCATGCCATGTCCCTCATATCTTGCCCCCTAAGTTGTGTTTTCCTCCTTGACTTTTTCTGCTGCTTTTGAAATATCTGTCAGCTTTGTTTTGGCATCATTTAGTCCTTCGCACTGCACCTCACAGAATCCCGGGCCATTTACTTACAGTCACTAAATTTACCAAATTTACATTTTTACTTTTCCTAATGCAATATTTCCCATGCTGTCTCCATCCACCGCCCCTCACTGCCTGAAGCCCTGCCCCTCACACAGGGAGCCCCAGCCATGACTGCCTAGTGCCCCGCCCCGCACTGACTGGATCCCCACCCCTGAATGCCCACGCCTCACTCATGGGGCCTTGCCCTTCATAATTGGAGCCCCGCCCCTCAAATATGGAGCCTTGCCCCTGACTGCATGGAGCCCTGCCCATCCCTCATGGATCCCCGCCCATCACTGGCTGGAGCCCTGCCCCACACACATGGAGCCCTTTCCCTCACACATGGAGCCTTGCCCCTCTCTGGCTGGAGCCCTGCCACTAACACAAAGAGCCCCGGCCATCACTGCCCTGAGCCCCGCCCCTCACTGACTGGATCCCCACCCCTGAAAGCCTGGAACCCCGGCCTTCACTCATGGGGCCTTGCCCTTCATATTTGAAGCCCCGCCCCTCAACTATGGAGCCCTATCCCTCACTGCATGGAGCCCTGCCCATCCCACATGGAGCCCCGCCCATCACTGGCTGGAGCCCTGCCCCACACACATGGAGCCTTTTCCCTCACACATGGAGCCCTGCCCCTCTCTGGCTGCAGCCCTAACCCTAACACATGGAGCCTCGGCAATCACTGCCTAGAGCCCCACCCCTCACTGACTGGATCCCCACCCCTCACAGCCTGGAACCCCGCCCCTCACGCATGGAACCCCTTCCCTCACTCATGGAGCCCTGCCCATCCCACATGGAGCCCCGCCCATCACTGGCTGGAGCCCTGCCCCACACACATGGAGCCGCTTCCGTCACACATAGAGCACCGCCCCTCACTGCCTGAAGCCCTGCCCCTCACACATGGAGCCCCGCGTTTGTAGGTCCTTCTTTTCGGTTTTGGCCTTCAGTGGGGATCAATTTTGGCAACTTTGCTGCATGTGCCTGCACTTGCTGGCGTATGGCCTGCCTGCATTTTGATGGCTTTGACTTTGGGATAGATTTTTTCTTTTTTTTTTTTTTTTGTTTTAAGTATTCATGCCATGTTCCTCATATCTTGCCCCCTAAGTTGTGTCTTCCTCCTTGACTTTTTCCCCTGGTTTCGCAGCATCTCTGAGCTTAGTTTTGGCAACTTTTTGTCCTTTGCAATGCACTTGATATAACCCAGGCCATTTTCTTAGAGTCAGTAAATTTCCCAAATTTTGTTTTTTTCTCCTCCAATTGCAATTCCTTTGATGTTGACTCCTATCCAGCATGTTTGTAAGTCCTTCTTTTCTCTTTTGGCCTTCAGTGGGGATCAATGTTGGCAAGCTTTGCTGCATATGCCTGCACTTGCTGGCGTTTTGCTTCCTGCATTTTGATGGCTTTGACTTTGGGAAAGATTTTTTCTTTTTTTTTTTTTTTTTTTGTTTTAAGTATTCATGCCATGTCCCTCATATCTTGCCCCCTAAGTTGTGTCTTCCTCCTTGACTTTTTCCCCTGCTTTTGCAACATCTGTGAGCTTAGTATTGGCATCTTTTGGTCCTTTGCACTGCACCTGATATAAACCCCTGGCCATTTTCTTAGAGTCACTAAATTTCCCAAATTTTCTTTTTTTCTCCTCCAATTGCAATTCCTTTGATGTTGACTCCTTTCCAGCGTGTTTGTAAGTCCTTCTTTTCTGTTTTGGCCTTCAGTGGGGATCAGATTTGGCAAGCTTTGCTGCATGTGCCTGCACTTGCTGGCGTATGGCCTGCCTGGATTTTGATGGCTTTGACTTTGGGAAAGATTTTTTCTTTTTTTTTTTTTTTTTTTGTTTTAGGTATTCATGCCATGTCCCTCATATCTTGCCCCCTAAGTTGTATCTTCCTCCTTGACTTTTTCTTCTGCTTTTGCAACATCTGTGAGCTTAGTTTTGGCATCTTTTGGTCCTTTGCACTGCACCTGATTAAAACCCTAGGCCATTTTGTTAGAGTCACTAAATTTCCCAAATTTTCTTTTTTTCGCCTCCAATTGCAATTCCTTTGATGTTGACACCTTTCCAGCGTGTTTGTAAGTCCTTCTTTTCTGTTTTGGCCTTCAGTGGGGATCAATTTTGGCAAGCTTTGCTGCATGTGCCTGCCCTTGGTGGCGTATGGCCTGCCTGCATTTTGATGGCTTTGACTTTGGAAAGATTTTTTCTATTTTTTTTCTTTTTTGTTTTAAGTATTCATGCCATGTCCCTCATATCTTGACCCCTAAATTGTGTCTTCCTCCTTGACTTTTTCCCCTGCTTTTGCAACATCTGTGAGCTTAGTTTTGGCACCTTTTGGTCCTTTGCAATGCAGCTGATTTCCTCACAGCCTATTGTTTGAAGAGACTAAAATTCCCGATTTTCTCCTTTTTTCAATTGCATTTCATTTGAACCTATCTCCTTTCCAGAGTGTTTGTAAGCCTTTCTTTTGGGATCCGCAAGATTCCTTTTCCCTTCCCGAATGGAAATGAAATTTCCTTTCGGGAAGGGAAAAGGATTCTTGCGATTTCAATGGGGACCAATGGAGGAATCTTTGGTGCATGTCCCTGCACTTGATGGCAGGCCATGCCTTTTGATGGCTTTGACTTTGGGAAAGATTTTTTTCTTTTTTTGGTTGTTTTCTGAAGTGTTCATGCCATGTCCCTCATATCTTGCCCCCTAAGGTGTGTCTTCCTCCTTGAATTTTTCCCCTGCTTTTGCAACATCTGTGAGCTTAGTTTTGGCACCTTTTGGTCCTTTGCACTGCACCTGATAAAACTCCAGGCCATTTTCTTAGAGTCACAAAATTTCCCAAATTTTCATTTTTTCTCCTCCAATTCCAATTCCTTTGATGTTGACACCTTTCCAGCGTGCTTGTAGGTCCTTCTTTTCTCTTCTGGCCTTCAGTGGGGATCAAATTTGGCAAGCTTTGCTGCATGTGCCGTATGGCCTGCCTGCATTTTGATGTCTTTGACTTTGGGGAAGATTTTTTCTTTGTTTTTTTTCTTTTTTGTTTTAAGTATTCATGCCATGTCCCTCATATCTTGCCCCCCAAGTTGTGTCTTCCTCCTTGACTTTTTCCCCTGCTTTTGCAACATCTGTGAGCTCAGTTTTGGCATCTTTTGGTCCTTTGCACTGCACCTGATAAAACCCCAGGCCATTTTCTTAGAGTCACTAAATTTCCCAAATTTTCTTTCTTTCTCCTCCAATTGCAATTCCTTTGATGTTGACTCCTTTCCAGCCTGTTTTAAGTCCTTCTTTACTCTTTTGGCCTTCAGTGGGGATCAATGTTGGCAAGCTTTGCTGCATGTGCCTGCCCTTGCTGGCGTATGGCCTGTCTGCATTTTGATGGCTTTGACTTTGGGGAAGATTTTTTCTTTTTTTTTTTTTATTGTTTTAAGTATTCATGCCATGTCCCTCATATCTTGCCCCCTAAGTTCTGTCTTCATCCTTGACTTCTTCCCCTGCTTTTGCAACATCTGTGAGCTTAGTTTTTGCATCTTTTGGTCCTTTGCACTGCACCTGATAAAACCCCAGGCCATTTTCTTAGAGTCATTAAATTTCCCAAATTTTCATTTTTTCTCCTCCAATTGCAATTCCTTTGATGTTTACTCCTTTCCAGCTTGTTTGTAAGTCCTTCTTTTCTGTTTTGCCTTCAGTGGTGTTCAATGTTGGCAAGCTTTGCTGCATGTGCCTGCCCTTGGTGGCGTATGGCCTGCCTGCATTTTGATGGCTTTGACTTTGGGAAAGATTTTTTCTTTTTTTTTCATATTTTAACTATTCATGCCATGTTCCTCATATCTTGCCCCCTGTTGTGTCTTCCTCCTTGACTTTTTCCTCTGCTTTTGCAACATCTGTGAGCTTTGTTTTGGCCTCTTTTGGTCCTTTGCACTGCACCTGATATAAAGCCAGGCCATTTTCGTAGAGTCACTAAATTTCCCATTTTTTTTTTTTCCAATTGCAATTCCTTTGATGTTGTCTCCATTACAGCGTGTTTGTAAGTCCTTCTTTACTGTTTAGGCCTTCAGTGGGGATCAATGTTGGAAAGCTTTGCTGCATGTGCCTGCCCTTGGTGGCGTATGGCCTGCCTGCATTTTGATGGCTTTGACTTTGGGAAAGATTTTTTTCTTTTTTTGCTTGTTTTCTGAAGTGATCATGCCATGTCCCTCATATCTTGCCCCCTAAGTTCTGTCTTCCTCCTTGACTTTTTCCCCTGCTTTTGCAACATCTGTGAGCTTAGTTTTGGCATCTTTTGGTCCTTTGCATTGCACCTGATAAAACCCCAGGCCATTTTCTTAGAGTCACTAAATTTCCCAAATTTTCTTTTTTTCGCCTCCAATTGCAATTCCTTTGATGTTGACACCTTTCCAGCGTGTTTGTAAGTCCTTCTTTTCTGTTTGGGCCTTCAGTGGGGATCAATTTTGGCAACTTTGCTGCATGTGCATGCACTTGCTGGCGTATGGCCTGCCTGCATTTTGATGGCTTTGACTTTGGGATAGATTTTTTCTTTTTTTTTTTTTTTTGTTTTAAGTATTCATGCCATGTTCCTCATATCTTGCCCCCTAAGTTGTGTCTTCCTCCTTGACTTTTTCCCCTGGTTTCGCAGCATCTCTGAGCTTAGTTTTGGCAACTTTTTGTCCTTTGCAATGCACTTGATATAACCCAGGCCATTTTCTTAGAGTCAGTAAATTTCCCAAATTTTGTTTTTTTCTCCTCCAATTGCAATTCCTTTGATGTTGACTCCTATCCAGAATGTTTGTAAGTCCTTCTTTTCTCTTTTGGCCTTCAGTGGGGATCAATGTTGGCAAGCTTTGCTGCATATGCCTGCACTTGCTGGCGTTTTGCTTCCTGCATTTTGATGGCTTTGACTTTGGGATAGATTTTTTCTTTTTTTTTTTTTTTTTTTTGTTTTAAGTATTCATGCCATGTCCCTCATATCTTGCTCCCTAAGTTGTGTCTTCCTCCTTGACTTTTTCCCCTGCTTTTGCAACATCTGTGAGCTTAGTATTGGCATCTTTTGGTCCTTTGCACTGCACCTGATATAAACCCCTGGCCATTTTCTTAGAGTCACTAAATTTCCCAAATTTTCTTTTTTTCTCCTCCAATTGCAATTCCTTTGATGTTGACTCCTTTCCAGCGTGTTTGTAAGTCCTTCTTTTCTGTTTTGGCCTTCAGTGGGGATCAATTTTGGCAAGCTTTGCTGCATGTGCCTGCACTTGCTGGCGTATGGCCTGCCTGCATTTTGATGGCTTTGACTTTGGAAAGATTTTTTCGATTTTTTTTTTTTTTTTGTTTTAAGTATTCATGCCATGTCCCTCATATCTTGCCCCCTAAGTTGTGTCTTCCTCCTTGACTTTTTCCCCTGCTTTTGCAACATCTGTGAGCTTAGTTTTGGCATCTTTTGGTCCTTTGCAATGCAGCTGATTTCCTCACAGCCTATTTTTTGAAGAGACTAAAATTCCCTATTTTCTCCTTTTTTCAATTGCATTTCATTTGAACCTATCTCCTTTCCAGAGTGTTTGTAAGCCTTTCTTTTGGATCCGCAAGGTTCCTTTTCCCTTCCCGAAAGGAAATGAAATTTCCTTTCGGGAAGGGAAAAGGAATCTTACGATTTCAATGGGGACCAATAGAGGAATCTTTGGTGCATGTCCCTGCACTTGATGGCAGGCCATGCCTTTTGATGTCTTTGATTTTGGGAAAGATTTTATTCTTTTTTTGGTTGTTTTGTGAAGTGTTCATGCCATGTCCCTCATATCTTGCCCCCTAAGTTGTGTCTTCCTCCTTGACTTTTTCCCCTGCTTTTGCAACATCTGTGAGCTTAGTTTTGGCATCTTTTGGTCCTTTGCAATGCAGCTGATTTCCTCACAGCCTATTTTTTGAAGAGACGATATGTCCCGATTTTCTGCTTTTTTCAATTGCATTCCATTTGAACCTATCTCCTTTCCAGAGTGTTTGTAAGCCTTTCTTTTGGGATTCGCAAGATTCCTTTTCCCTTCCCGAAAGGAAATTTCATTTCCTTTCGGGAAGGGAAAAGGAATCTTGCGATTTCAATGGGGACCAATAGAGGAATCTTTGGTGCATGTCCATGCACTTGATGGCAGGCCATGCCTTTTGATGGCTTTGACTTTGGGAAAGATTTTTTTCTTTTTTTGATTGTTTTCTGAAGTGTTCATGCCATGTCCCTCATATCTTGCCCCCTAAGTTCTGTCTTCCTCTTTGACTTTTTCCCTGCTTTTGCAACATCTGTGAGCTTAGTTTTGGCACCTTTTGTTCCTTTGCACTGCACCTGATAAAACCCCAGGCCATTTTCTTAGAGTCACTAAATTTCCCAAATTTTCTTTTTTTCTCCTCCAATTGCAATTCCTTTGATGCTGTCTCCTTTCCAGTGTGTTTGTAGGTCCTTCTTTTCTGTTTTGGCCTTCAGTGGGGATCAATTTTGGCAAGCTTTGCTGCATGTGCCTGCCATTGGTGGCGTATGGCCTGCCTGCATTTTGACGGCTTTGACTTTGGGAAAGATTTTTTTTTTTTTTTCTTATTTTTTTAAGTATTCATGCCATGTCCCTCACATCTTGCCCCCTAAGTTGTGTCTTCCTCCTTGACTTTTTCCCCTGCTTTTGCAACATCTGTGAGCTTAGTTTTGGCACCTTTTGGTCCTTTGCACTGCACCTGATATAAACCCAGGCCATTTTCTTAGAGTCACTAAATTTCCCAAATTTTCATTTTTTCTCCTCCAATTGCAATTCCATTGATGGTGTCTCCATTCCAGCGTGTTTGTAGGTCCTTCTTTTCTGTTTTGGCCTTCAGTGGGGATCAATTTTGGCAAGCTTTGCTGCATGTGCCTGCCCTTGGTGGCGTATGGCATGCCTGCATTTTGATGGCTTTGACGTTGGGAAAGATATTTTCTTGTTTCTTTTTTTAATATTTTAAGTATTCATGCCATGTCCCTCATATCTTGCCCCCTAAGTTGTGTCTTCCTCCTTGGCTTTTTCCCCTGCTTTTGCAACATCTGTGAGCTTAGTTTTGGCATCTTTTGTTCGTTTGCACTGTGCCTGATATAAACCCATGCCATTTTCCTAGAGTCACTAAATTTCCCAAATTTTCTTTTTGTCTCCTCCAATTGCAATTCCTTTGATGGTGTGTCCATTCCAGGTTGTTTGTAACTCCTCCTTTTCTGTTTTGGCCTTCAGTGGGGATCAATGCTGGAAAGCTTTGCTGCATGTGCCTGCCCTTGGTGGCGTATGACCTGTCTGCATTTTGATGGCTTTGACTTTGGGAAAGATTTTATTGTTTTTTTTCTTTTTTGTTTTAAGTATTCATGCCATGTCCCTCATATCTTGCCCCCTAAGTTGTGTCTTCCTCCTTGACTTTTTCCCCTGCTTTTGCAACATCTGTGAGCTTAGTTTTGGCATCTTTTGGTCCGTTGCAATGCAGCTGATTTCCTCACAGCCTATTTTGTGAAGAGACTAAAATTCCCGATTTTCTGCTTTTTTCAATTGCATTTCATTTGAACCTATCTCCTTTCCAGAGTGTTTGTAAGCCTTTCTTTTGGGATTCGCAAGATTCCTTTTCCCTTCCCGAAAGGAAATTTCATTTCCTTTCGGGAAGGGAAAAGCAATCTTGCGATTTCAATGGGGACCAATAGAGGAATCTTTGGTGCATGTCCCTTCACTGATGGCAGGCCATGCCTTTTGATGGCTTTGACTTTGGGAAAGATTTTATTCTTTTTTTGGTTGTTTTCTGAAGTGTTCATGCCATGTCCCTCATATCTTGCCCCCTAAGTTGTGTTTTCCTCCTTGACTTTTTCCGCTGCTTTTGAAATATCTGTCAGCTTTGTTTTGGCATCATTTAGTCCTTCGCACTGCACCTGACATAATCCCGGGCCATTTTCTTACAGTCACTAAATTTACCAAATTTACATTTTTACTTTTCCTAATGCAATATTTCCCATGCTGTCTCCATCCACCGCCCCTCACTGCCTGAAGCCCTGCCCCTCACACAGGGAGCCCCAGCCATGACTGCCTAGTGCCCCGCCCCGCACTGACTGGATCCCCACCCCTGAAAGCCCACGCCTCACTCATGGGGCCTTGCCCTTCATAATTGGAGCCCCGCCCCTCAAATATGGAGCCTTGCCCCTGACTGCATGGAGCCCTGCCCATCCCTCATGGATCCCTGCCCATCACTGGCTGGAGCCCTGCCCCACAAACATGGAGCCCTTTCCCTCACACATGGAGCCTTGCCCCTCTCTGGCTGGAGCCCTGCCACTAACACAAAGAGCCCCGGCCATCACTGTCCTGAGCCCCGCCCCTCACTGACTGGATCCCCACCCCTGAAAGCCTGGAACCCCGGCCTTCACTCATGGGGCCTTGCCCTTCATATTTCAAGCCCCGCCCCTCAACTATGGAGCCCTATCCCTCACTGCATGGAGCCCTGCCCATCCCACATGGAGCCCCGCCCATCACTGGCTGGAGCCCTGCCCCACACACATGGAGCCTTTTCCCTCACACATGGAGCCCTGCCCCTCTCTGGCTGCAGCCCTAACCCTAACACATGGAGCCTCGGCAATCACTGCCTAGAGCCCCACCCCTCACTGACTGGATCCCCACCCCTCACAGCCCGGAACCCCGCCCCTCACGCATGGAACCCCTTCCCTCACTCATGGAGCCCTGCCCATCCCACATGGAGCCCCGCCCATCACTGGCTGGAGCCCTGCCCCACACACATGGAGCCGCTTCCGTCACACATAGAGCACCGCCCCTCACTGCCTGAAGCCCTGCCCCTCACACATGGAGCCCCGCGTTTGTAGGTCCTTCTTTTCGGTTTTGGCCTTCAGTGGGGATCAATTTTGGCAAGCTTTGCTGCATGTGTCTGCACTTGCTGGCGTATGGCCTGCCTGCATTTTGATGGCTTTGACTTTGGGAAAGATTTTTCCTTGTTTTTTTTTTTTTTGTTTAACTCTTCATGCCATGTCCCTCATATCTTGCCCCGTAAGTTGTGTCTTCCTCCTTGACAATTTCCCTTGATTTTGCAACATCTCTTAGCTTAATTTTTTGCATCTCTTGGTCCTTCGCACTGCACCTCATATAATCCCGGGCCATTTTCTTAGAGTAACTAGATTTCCCAAATTTCCTTTTTTTCTCCTCCAATTGCAATTCCTTTGATGTTGTCTCCTTTCCAGCGTGTTTGTAAGTCCTTCTTTTCTGTTTTGGCCTTCAGTGGGGATGAATTTTGGCAAGCTTTGCTGCATGTGCCTGGACTTGCTGGTGTATGGCCTGCCTGCATTTTGATGGCTTTGACTTTGGAAAAATTGTTTTTTTTTGTTGTTTTGTGAAGTGTCCAGGCCATGTCCCTCATATCTTGCCCCCTAAGTTGTGTCTTCCTCCTTGACTTTTTCCCCTGCTTTTGCAACATCTGTGAGCCTATTTTTTGCATTTTTTGGTCCTTGGTAATGCAGCTGATTTCCTCACAGCCTATTTTTTGAAGACATTAAAATTACTGATTTTCTGCTTTTTTCAATTGCATTTCATTTGAACTTATCTCCTTTCCAGAGTGTTTGCAAGCCTTTCTTTTGGGATTCACAAGATTCCTTTTCCCTTCCCGAAAGGAAATTTCATTTCCTCTCGGGAAGGGAAAAGAAATCTTGTGATTTCAATGGGGACGAAGCGAAGAATCATTGGTGCATTTCCCTGCCCTTGATGGCATGCCATGCCTTTTGGTGGCTTTGACTTGGGGAAAGATTTTTTTCATTTTTTGGTTGATTTCTGAAGTGTCCATGCAATGTCCTCATATCTTGCCACCTAAGTTGTGTCTTCCTCCTTGACTTTTTCCCCTGCTTTTGCAACATCTGTGAGCTTAGTTTTTGCATCTTTTGGTCCGTTGCACTACACCTGAAAAAACACCAGGCCATTTTCTTAGAGTAACTAAATTTCCCAAATTTTCTTTTTTTCTCCTCGAATTGCAATTCCTTTGATGGTGTCTCCATTCCAGCGTGTTTGTATGTCCTTCTTTTCTGTTTTGGCCTTCAGTGGGGATCAGTGTTGGCAAGCTTTGCTGCATGTGCCTGCTCTTGCTGGCGTATGGCCGGCCTGCACTTTGATGGATTTGACTTTGGGAAAGATTTTTTCTTTTTTTTTTTTTATTATTTGAAGTATTCATGCCATGTTTCTCATATCTTGCCCCCTAAGTTGTGTCTTCCTCCTTGACATTTTCCCCTGCTTTTGCAACATCTATGAGCTTAGTTTTTGCACCTTTTGGTCCTTTTCACTGCACCTGATATAAACCCAGGCCATTTTCTTAGAGTCACTAATTTTCCCAAATTTTCTTTTTTTCTCCTCCAATTGCAATTCCTTTGATGTTTGCTCCTTTCCAGTGTGTTTGTAGGTCCTTATTTTCTGTTTTGGCCTTCAGGTAGGATCAATGTTGGCAAGCTTTGCTACATGTGCCTGCCCTTGGTGGCGTATGGCCTGCCTGCATTTTGATGGCTTTGATTTTGGGGAAAATTTTTTCTTTTTTTTTTTTTTTTTTTGTTTTATGTATTCATGCCATGTCCAGCATATCTTGCCCCCTAAGTTGTGTCTTCCTCCTTGACTTTTTCCCCTGCTTTTGCAACATCTGTGAGCTTAGTTTTGGCATCTTTTGGTCCTTTGCACTGCACCTGATAAAACCCCAGGCCATTTTCTTAGGGTCACTAAATTTCCCAAATTTTCTTTTTTTCTTCTCCAATTACAATTCCTTTGATGTTGACTCCTTTCCAGCGTGTTTGTAAGTCCTTCTTTTCTGTTTTGGCCTTCAGTGGGGATCAATTTTGGCAAGCTTTGCTGCATGTGCCTGCCCTTGGTGGCGTATGGCCTGCCTGCAGTTTGATGGCTTTGTCTTTGAGAACGATTTTTTTTTTTTTTTTTTTTGGTTGTTTTAAGTATTCATGCCATGTCCCTCATATCTTGCCCCCTAAGTTGTGTCTTCCTCCTTGACTTTTTCCCCTGCTTTTGCAACATCTGTGAGCTTAGTTTTGGCACCTTTTGGTCCTTTGCAATGCAGCTGATTTCCTCACAGCCTATTTTGTGAAGAGACGATATGTCACGATTTTCTGCTTTTTTCAATTGCATTTCATTTGAACCTATCTCCTTTCCAGAGTGTTTGTAAGCCTTTCTTTTGGGGTCTGCAAGATTCCTTTTCCCTTTCCGAAAGGAAATGAAATTTCCTTTCGGGAAGGGAAAAGGAATCTTGAGATTTCAATGGGGACCAATGGAGGAATCTTTGGTGCATGTCCCTGCACTTGATGGCAGGCCATGCCTTTTGATGGCTTTGACTTTGGGAAAGATTTTTTCCTTTTTTTGGTTGTTTTCTGAAGTGTTCATGCCATGTCCCTCATATCTTGCCCCCTAAGTTGTGTCTTCCTCCTTGACTTTTTCCCCTGTTTTGCAACATCTGTGAGCTTAGTTTTGGCATCTTTTGGTCCTTTGCACTGCACCTGATATAAACCCAGGCCATTTTCTTAGAGTCACTAAATTTCCCAATATTTTTTTTCTCCTCCAATTGCAATTCCTTTGATGCTGTCTCCATTCCAGCGTGTTTGTAAGTCCTTCTTTTCTGTTTTGGCCTTCAGTGGGGATCAATTTTGGCAAGCTTTGCTGCATGTGCCTGCCCTTGGTGGCGTATGGCCTGCCTGCATTTTGATGGCTTTGACTTTGGGAAAGATTTTTTCTTTTTTTTTTTTTTTTATTATTTTAAGTATTCATGCCATGTCCCTCATATCTTGCCCCCTAAGTTGTGTCTTCCTCCTTGACTTTTTCCCCTGCTTTTTCAACATCTGTGAGCTTAGTTTTGGCACCTTTTGGTCCTTTGCAATGCAACTGATTTCCTCACAGCCTATTTTTTGAAGAGACGATAAGTCCCGATTTTCTGCTTTTTTCAATTGCATTTCATTTGAACCTATCTCCTTTCCAGTGTGTTTGTAAGCCTTTCTTTTGGGATTCGCAAGATTGCTTTTCCCTTCCCGAAAGGAAATTTCATTTCCTTTCGGGAAGGGAAAAGGAATCTTGCGATTTCAATGGGGACCAATAGAGGAATCTTTGGTGCATATCCCTGCACTTGATGGCAGGCCATGCCTTTTGATGGCTTTGACTTTGGGAAATATTTTTTTCTTTTTTTGGCTGTTTTCTGAAGTGTTCACGCCATGTCCCTCATATCCTGCCCCCTAAGTTGTGTCTTCCTCCTTGACTTTTTCCCCTGCTTTTGCAACATCTGTGAGCTTAGTTTTGGCATCTTTTGTTCCTTTGCACTGCACCTGATAAAACCCCAGGCCATTTTCTTAGAGTCATTAAATTTCCCAAATTTTCTTTTTTTTTTCCAATTGCAATTCCTTTGATGTTGACTCCTTTCCACCGTGTTTGTAAGTCCTTCTTTTCTGTTTTGGCCTTCAGTGGGGATCAATTTTGGCAAGCTTTGCTGCATGTGCCTACCCTTGCTGGCGAATGGCCTGCCTGCATTTTGATGGCTTTGACTTTGGGAAAGATTTTTTTCTTTTTTTTTTTTTTTTTTTGTTTTAAGTATTCATGCCATGTCCCTCATTATCCGGTTTTTCTTTTTCTTTTGCTTGGCTGTTTAGGTGGCCTGGAAAGGCCCAGGGTGGCCTTGGACAGTCCGGCGCTTCAAAAGTCGAGAAGAGTCTTCTGATCTTTTCTCGGTCTCGGTGTTTATTAATCGTTTATCTAAAAGATTTTCTTTCAGCCCAACAGGGTCTGCACAGCAAGCCAGCCATGAGCACACTCTAATTATTCCTTCACCATTCACCCTGGTGAAATCCTCCCATCCTCATACAGTCGTCGTCGTCTGTGTGGGATCAAAGTCCAGCCACCAGGCACTTCTGGCAATATTCCAGGACTCCCGAGCCCCCCAAGGGTGGTCTCGGACACTCTGTATCTCAGTCCTGAGGGGCTGAGATCCCACATCTACCCCTTCTGTTTGCACTAGGAAGACCTCTTTTGCTATTCGATTCATAGCGCGTTTTAAACATGCAAATATGCATGGGACGACAAGTATGAGGACTAGGAGAACTATTAAAACATAGAACCCTATTCTTAAAATTCCTCTCCAAATGGGAGAGATGTCAAAGAACTCTACCAGCTGATCGATCCATGATCCTGTGATTTCGCCAAGCTTATTTATGCTGTCTTTTATATTTTTTATACTTTCATGAATTGACTTTGAATGATCTGAGAGATTCATGCAGCACATCCCTTCAAACTCTTCACACCCATGTCCATGAGCGAGCAATAGATAATCGATCGCCGCTCTGTTTTGAAGAGTCGCCTGCCTTACACCACTGACGTCTTTCAACATGTCATCCAATGCGACAGACACAGACCGTGCATGTTTGCTTAACCAACAACCCATGCGGTCGATTTGAGTCAAGGCTACCCCCGATGCTGTTCGAGGCGAGAAGATTGCTGTAGCAATTCTCGCTTTCTTGTCCCAAGAAAATATTTCGTCATTGCAATCTGCCGCATAATGTTTTATTGATCTTTTTTCTTTGTGTTTTTTCTCCCTTAACATGTTCAAATCAGGCGATAGTATTGAAATCTCTCCAATGCTGCATGGACCTCCCGTGGCATTAGCAGGAATGCCGTGCCAAATTCTGTCCCCGCAAATCAAGAACAAACCCCGCGGCAATTGCACTGGGACTTGGATCGATCCTTTGGTAGTTTTTTCTGTATACTTACACCATGCTGATGCATTTTTATAGAACTCGTGATTGGGAGTTACATCGCTAGTTTTTGCCTTCGCAACACCTGGAGTTTCAAACTGCATGCAGAGTTCCATTGTCATGGACCCAAAAATCTCCAATTCCTGAGGTTCTGTAGAAGCCACAGGAAGTAGATGTGTCCAAGCACACCACTCTTTCACAGGATCTTCAATGACCTGCGAAATGTTAACTGTGGAGTGCCCTGGGACTGGCCATTCATCCACTGCCAATCCAACCATGCATGCTGAGAATGGTTTTCCTGGTCTCGAATGCGACAGGCAAATACTATCTAAATTCGCCGCTTGAGCTAAAGTCTCCCATACATTTTGTCTTGGCTGGGTAATAGGTAAATTACCCCCATTGCTTACTGCAATGACCGAAAGAACGATGCACATAAGCATCATGAAACCCATGACTTTGCTTCCGTGTAAAATCATTGTTTTGTTTTCCATTCAAGACCCTGAAGGAAAATTCCCCCAAAGTCTTTAGCCTCTTTTATTTTTCTTCGGAATCGCTTTGAGCAGTCTGAGTCTCGACTCCT
Organism: Artemisiospiza belli; assembly: GCA_021963965.1. Taxonomy (NCBI): domain Eukaryota; kingdom Metazoa; phylum Chordata; class Aves; order Passeriformes; family Passerellidae; genus Artemisiospiza; species Artemisiospiza belli. Next base: position 244,133 of record JAKDEW010000455.1, read on the forward strand.
GTCTGAGTACTCGTCTCTCTGTTTCTCGGATCAGCGTTGTCGTGTTCTCGCGTTCGGAATGGCTTCACGTGCCGCGCTGACACCCACTTCAGACCTCGATCTGTGGAGATACAAGCGAAACCCTTGCCCCAAGTGATTAGCTTGAAAGGACCTTCTATTTGTCCTGTCTCTGGGTTTCTGATCAAAACTAAAGGATTTTCCCTTAGCTTTGCCTGTGTGGTGTTTAGGAAATGTCTCACGATCGGTGGATCAGGTTCTGAGGATGAGCTATTTAGGAAATTCAACACATACAGTGCCTTATTTAATTTCATGTGAGGTGTTGCCTCTGGTTCACCCCTTCTTTGTCTGTCCAGAAGGGATTTCAGGGTGTGATGTGTTCTTTCAAGGATTGCCTGACCCGTGGGTGAATGTGGAATACCAAACGTGTGTCTGACACCCCACCTTTTCAGGAATCTGTCAAGCACCCTGCCTGTATACGTTGGACCATTATCTGTTTTTATCTCCTGAGGCACACCTAATGCTGCGAATGCTTGCAGAAAATGTCGGCAAGCATGGTCTGCTGTTTCCCCTGCATGTGCTGACGCAAAGACTGCCCCTGAGAACGTATCTCTGATCGCTATTGTCCTGTCCCCACATGTCAATTGGCATGTGAGCGTGGGTCGGTCTCGACCTATGTGCTTCACCCATGTTGTGTGTACTTCAACATGTTCTTTCATAGGGAAACCTTCTTCGTCAAAGATTGACATGACCTCTCCAACTGCGTGCGGCGGCAATGAAAAGCTCTCGCAACCACAGAATTTTCCGGTACAGTCAATGGTGGACGAAGTGCTCTTGCCAAAACCGTCAATTCCGTGTTTTTGTCCACTGAGACGACTGTTGGGTAGACAATGAGTCCAAGAATACTGCACTTATCTTGTCCGATTATCAAGAAGTCTTGCTTCTTATATGAGTCCCCGCGGATACCCGTTGGTATCTCCGCATGACTTTCATCTAAGAAGCATACTAGTCTTGAAGCTGCCAATGTACACTGTGCCCCTGGTGGGAGGAGGTCTGGGTCACTGTGGAACCGACTGAGGGTTTTGCTGAGGGCATCTGCTTGTTGCTCGCTGACAATTGCCCTGTCTGCTCTTGTGACACCGCCAGTACTTGTGTCTGAGCGCGCTGGGGAGTTACGGCCGCGCTCCGCCTTCCGTTTCCCGGATGCGGTAGCGGATATCCGTCCACGTATGTCTGGGAATAACATTCTTTTGCTGAGTGTCTTCCTCTTCCGCACCGCGCACAAACTGGCCTTTCTGCTTTTTTTTTTTTGTTTAAAGTATTCATGCCATGTCCCTCATATCTTGCCCCCTAAGTTGTGTCTTCCTCCTTGACTTTTTCCCCTGCTTTTGCAACATCTGTGAGATTAATTTTGGCATCTTTTGGTCCTTTGCAATGCAGCTGATTTCCTCACAGCCTATTTTTGGAAGAGACGATAAGTCCCGATTTTCTGCTTTTTTCAATTGCATTTCATTTTAACCTATCTCCTTTCCAGAGTGTTTGTAAGCCTTTCTTTTGGGATTCGCAAGATTCCTTTTCCCTTCCCGAAAGGAAATTTCATTTCCTTTCGGGAAGGGAAAAGGAATCTTGCGATTTCAATGGGGACCAATAGAGGAATCTTTGGTGCATATCCCTGCACTTGATGGCAGGCCATGCCTTTTGATGGCTTTGACTTTGGGAAATATTTTTTTCTTTTTTTGGCTGTTTTCTGAAGTGTTCACGCCATGTCCCTCATATCTTGCCCCCTAAGTTGTGTCTTCCTCCTTGACTTTTTCCCCTGCTTTTGCAACATCTGTGAGCTTAGTTTTGGCATCTTTTGGTCCGTTGCACTGCACCTGATAAAACCCCAGGCCATTTTCTGAGAGTCATTAAATTTCCCAAATTTTCTTTTTTTTTTCCAATTGCAATTCCTTTGATGTTGACTCCTTTCCACCGTGTTTGTAAGTCCTTCTTTTCTGTTTTGGCCTTCAGTGGGGATCAATTTTGGCAAGCTTTGCTGCATGTGCCTGCCCTTGCTGGCGAATGGCCTGCCTGCATTTTGATGGCTTTGACTTTGGGAAAGATTTTTTCTTTTTTTTTTTATTATTTTAAGTATTCATGCCATGTTCCTCATATCTTGCCCCCTAAGTTGTGTCTTCCTCCTTGACTTTTTCCCCTGCTTTTGCAACATCTGTGAGCTTAGTTTTGGCATCTTTTGGTCCTTTGCACTGCACCTGATAAAACCCCAGGCCATTTTCTTAGAGTCATTAAATTTCCGAAATTTTTTTTTTTTCTCCTCCAATCGCAATTCCTTTGATGTTGACTCCTTTCCAGCGTGTTTTAAGTCCTTCTTTACTCTTTTGGCCTTCAGTGGGGATCAATTTTGGCAAGCTTTGCTGCATGTGCCTGCCCTTGCTGGCGAATGGCCTGCCTGAATTTTGATGGCTTTGACGTTGGGAAAGATTTTTTTGGTTTTTTTTTTTTTTAATATTTTAAGTATTCATGCCATGTCCCTCATATCTTGCCCCCTAAGTTCTGTCTTCCTCCTTGACTTTTTCCCCTGCTTTTGCAACATCTGTGAGCTTAGTTTTGGCATCTTTTGGTCCTTTGCACTGCACCTGATATAAACCCAGGCCATTTTCTTAGAGTCACTAAATTTCCCAAATTTTCTTTTTTTCTCCTCCAATTGTAATTCCTTAGATGGTGTCTCCATTCCAGAGTGTTTGTAAGTCCTTCTTTTCTGTTTTGGCCTTCAGTGGGGATCAATTTTGGCAAGCTTTGCTGCATGTGCCTGTACTTGCTGGTGTATGGCCTGCCTGCATTTTGATGGCTTTGACTTTGGGAAAGATTTTTTTTTTTTTTTTAAATTATTTTAAGTATTCATGCCATGTCCATCACATCTTACCCCCTAAGTTGTGTCTTCCTCCTTGACTTTTTCCCCTGCTTTTGCAACATCTGTGAGCTTAGTTTTGGCACCTTTTGGTCCTTTGCAATGCAGCTGATTTCCTCACAGCCTATTTTGTGAAGAGACTAAAATTCCCGATTTTCTGCTTTTTTCAATTGCATTTTATTTGAACCTATCTCCTTTCCAGAGTGTTTGTAAGCCTTTCTTTTGGGATCTGCAAGATTCCTTTTCCCTTCCCGAAAGGAAATGAAATTTCTTTTCAGGAAGGGAAAAGGGATCTTGCGATTTCAATGGGGACCAATGGAGGAATCTTTGGCGCATGTCCCTGCACTTGATGGCAGGCCATGCCTTTTGATGGCTTTGACTTTGGGAAAGATTTTATTCTTTTTTTGGTTGTTTTCTGAAGTGTTCATGCCATGTCCCTCATATCTTGCCCCCTAAGTTGTGTCTTCCTCCTTGACTTTTTCCCCTGCTTTTGCAACATCTGTGAGCTTTGTTTTGGCATCTTTTGGTCCTTTGCACTGCACCTGGTATAAACCCAGGCCATTTTCTTACAGTCACTAAATTTACCAAATTTACATTTTTACTTTTCCTAATGCAATATTTCCCATGCTGTCTCCATCCACCGCCCCTCACTGCCTGAAGCCCTGCCCCTCACACAGGGAGCCCCAGCCATGACTGCCTAGTGCCCCGCCCTGCACTGACTGGATCCCCACCCCTGAAAGCCTGGAACCCCGCGCCTCACTCATGGGGCCTTGCCCTTCATAATTGGAGCCCCGCCCCTCAAATATGGAGCCTTGCCCCTGACTGCATGGAGCCCTGCCCATCCCTCATGGATCCCCGCCCATCACTGGCTGGAGCCCTGCCCCACAAACATGGAGCCCTTTCCCTCACACATGGAGCCTTGCCCCTCTCTGGCTGGAGCCCTGCCGCTAACACAAAGAGCCCCGGCCATCACTGCCCTGAGCCCTGCCCCTCGCTGACTGGATCCCCACCCCTGAAAGCCTGGAACCCCGGCCTTCACTCATGGGGCCTTGCCCTTCATATTTGAAGCCCCGCCCCTCAACTATGGAGCCCTATCCCTCACTGCATGGAGCCCTGCCCATCCCACATGGAGCCCCGCCCATCACTGGCTGGAGCCCTGCCCCACACACATGGAGCCTTTTCCCTCACACATGGAGCCCTGCCCCTCTCTGGCTGCAGCCCTAACCCTAACACATGGAGCCTCGGCAATCACTGCCTAGAGCCCCACCCCTCACTGACTGGATCCCCACCCCTCACAGCCCGGAACCCCGCCCCTCAGGCATGGAACCCCTTCCCTCACTCATGGAGCCCTGCCCATCCCACATGGAGCCCCGCCCATCACTGGCTGGAGCCCTGCCCCACACACATGGAGCCGCTTCCGTCACACATAGAGCACCGCCCCTCACTGCCTGAAGCCCTGCCCCTCACACATGGAGCCCCGCGTTTGTAGGTCCTTCTTTTCGGTTTTGGCCTTCAGTGGGGATCAATTTTGGCAAGCTTTGCTGCATGTGTCTGCACTTGCTGGCGTATGGCCTGCCTGCATTTTGATGGCTTTGACTTTGGGAAAGATTTTTTCTTGTTTTTTTTTTTTTGTTTAACTGTTCATAGCCATGTCCCTCATATCTTGCCCCGTAAGTTGTGTCTTCCTCCTTGACTATTTCCCCTGATTTTGCAACATCTCTTAGCTTAATTTTTTGCATCTTTTGGTCCTTCGCACTGCACCTCATATAATCCCGGGCCATTTTCTTAGAGTAACTAGATTTCCCAAATTTCCTTTTTTTCTCCTCCAATTGCAATTACTTTGATGGAGTCTCCGTTCCAGTGTGTTTGTAGGTCCTTCTTTTCTCTTTGGGCCTTCAGTGGGGATGAATTTTGGCAAGCTTTGCTGCATGTGCCTGGACTTGCTGGTGTATGGCCTGCCTGCATTTTGATGGCTTTGACTTTGGAAAAATTTTTTTTTTTTCGTTGTTTTGTGAAGTGTCCATGCCATGTCCCTCATATCTTGCCCCCTAAGTTGTGTCTTCCTCCTTGACTTTTTCCCCTGCTTTTGCAACATCTGTGAGCCTATTTTTTGCATGTTTTGGTCCTTTGCAATGCAGCTGATTTCCTCACAGCCTATTTTTTGAAGACATTAAAATTCCCGATTTTCTGCTTTTTTCAATTGCATTTCATTTGAACTTATCTCCTTTCCAGAGTGTTTGCAAGCCTTTCTTTTGGGATTCACAAGATTCCTTTTCCCTTCCCGAAAGGAAATTTCATTTCCTTTCGGGAAGGGAAAAGGAATCTTGTGATTTCAATGGGGACGAATCGAAGAATCATTGGTGCATTTCCCTGCCCTTGATGGCATGCCATGCCTTTTGGTGGCTTTGACTTGGGGAAAGATTTTTTTCATTTTTTGGTTGATTTCTGAAGTGTCCATGCCATGTCCTCATATCTTGCCACCTAAGTTGTGTCTTCCTCCTTGACTTTTTCCCCTGCTTTTGCAACATCTGTGAGCTTAGTTTTTGCATCTTTTGGTCCTTCGCACTGCACCTGATATTATCCCGGGCCATTTTCTTACAGTCACTAAATTTCCCAAATTTTCTTTTTTTCTCCTCCAATTACAATTCCTTTGATGGTGTCTCCGCTCCAGCCTGTTTGTAGGCCCTTCTTTTCTGTTTTGGCCTTCAGTGGGGATCAGATTTGGCAAGCTTTGCTGCATGTGCCTGCACTTGCTGGCGTATGGCCTGCCTGCATTTTGAAGGCTTTGACTTTGGGAACGATTTTTTCTTGTTTTTCTTTTTTCTTGTTTTAAATATTCATGCCATGTCCCTCATATCTTGCCCCCTAAGTTGTGTTTTCCTCCTTGACTTTTTCCGCTGCTTTTGAAATATCTGTGAGCTTTGTTTTGGCATCATTTAGTCCTTCGCACTGCACCTGACATAATCCCGGGCCATTTTCTTACAGTCACTAAATTTACCAAATTTACATTTTTACTTTTCCTAATGCAATATTTCCCATGCTGTCTCCATCCACCGCCCCTCACTGCCTGAAGCCCTGCCCCTCACACAGGGAGCCCCAGCCATGACTGCCTAGTGCCCCGCCCTGCACTGACTGGATCCCCACCCCTGAAAGCCTGGAACCCCGCGCCTCACTCATGGGGCCTTGCCCTTCATAATTGGAGCCCCGCCCCTCAAATATGGAGCCTTGCCCCTGACTGCATGGAGCCCTGCCCATCCCTCATGGATCCCCGCCCATCACTGGCTGGAGCCCTGCCCCACAAACATGGAGCCCTTTCCCTCACACATGGAGCCTTGCCCCTCTCTGGCTGGAGCCCTGCCGCTAACACAAAGAGCCCCGGCCATCACTGCCCTGAGCCCTGCCCCTCGCTGACTGGATCCCCACCCCTGAAAGCCTGGAACCCCGGCCTTCACTCATGGGGCCTTGCCCTTCATAATTCAAGCCCCGCCCCTCAACTATGGAGCCCTATCCCTCACTGCATGGAGCCCTGCCCATCCCACATGGAGCCCCGCCCATCACTGGCTGGAGCCCTGCCCCACACACATGGAGCCTTTTCCCTCACACATGGAGCCCTGCCCCTCTCTGGCTGCAGCCCTAACCCTAACACATGGAGCCTCGGCAATCACTGCCTAGAGCCCCACCCCTCACTGACTGGATCCCCACCCCTCACAGCCCGGAACCCCGCCCCTCACGCATGGAACCCCTTCCCTCACTCATGGAGCCCTGCCCATCCCACATGGAGCCCCGCCCATCACTGGCTGGAGCCCTGCCCCACACACATGGAGCCGCTTCCGTCACACATAGAGCACCGCCCCTCACTGCCTGAAGCCCTGCCCCTCACACATGGAGCCCCGCGTTTGTAGGTCCTTCTTTTCGGTTTTGGCCTTCAGTGGGGATCAATTTTGGCAAGCTTTGCTGCATGTGTCTGCACTTGCTGACGTATGGCCTGCCTGCATTTTGATGGCTTTGACTTTGGGAATGATTTTTCCTTGTTTTTTTTTTTTTTGTTTAACTCTTCAGGCCATGTCCCTCATATCTTGCCCCGTAAGTTGTGTCTTCCTCCTTGACTATTTCCCCTGATTTTGCAACATCTCTTAGCTTAATTTTTTGCATCTTTTGGTCCTTCGCACTGCACCTCATATAATCCCGGGCCATTTTCTTAGAGTAACTAGATTTCCCAAATTTCCTTTTTTTCTCCTCCAATTGCAATTCCTTTGATGGAGTCTCCGTTCCAGTGTGTTTGTAGGTCCTTCTTTTCTGTTTGGGCCTTCAGTGGGGATGAATTTTGGCAAGCTTTGCTGCATGTGCCTGGACTTGCTGGTGTATGGCCTGCCTGCATTTTGATGGCTTTGACTTTGGAAAAATTTTTTTTTTTTCGTTGTTTTGTGAAGTGTCCATACCATGTCCCTCATATCTTGCCCCCTAAGTTGTGTCTTCCTCCTTGACTTTTTCCCCTGCTTTTGCAACATCTGTGAGCCTATTTTTTGCATGTTTTGGTCCTTTGCAATGCAGCTGATTTCCTCACAGCCTATTTTTTGAAGACATTAAAATTCCCGATTTTCTGCTTTTTTCAATAGCATTTCATTTGAACTTATCTCCTTTCCCGAGTGTTTGCAAGCCTTTCTTTTGGGATTCGCAAGATTCCTTTTCCCTTCCCGAAAGGAAATTTCATTTCCTTTCGGGAAGGGAAAAGAAATCTTGTGATTTCAATGGGGACGAATCGAAGAATCATTGGTGCATTTCCCTGCCCTTGATGGCATGCCATGCCTTTTGGTGGCTTTGACTTGGGGAAAGATTTTTTTCATTTTTTGGTTGATTTCTGAAGTGTCCATGCCATGTCCTCATATCTTGCCACCTAAGTTGTGTCTTCCTCCTTGACTTTTTCCCCTGCTTTTGCAACATCTGTGAGCTTAGTTTTTGCATCTTTTGGTCCTTCGCACTGCACCTGATATTATCCCGGGCCATTTTCTTACAGTCACTAAATTTCCCAAATTTTCTTTTTTTCTCCTCCAATTACAATTCCTTTGATGGTGTCTCCGCTCCAGCCTGTTTGTAGGCCCTTCTTTTCTGTTTTGGCCTTCAGTGGGGATCAGATTTGGCAAGCTTTGCTGCATGTGCCTGCACTTGCTGGCGTATGGCCTGCCTGCATTTTGATGGCTTTGACTTTGGGAACGATTTTTTCTTGTTTTTCTTTTTTCTTGTTTTAAATATTCATGCCATGTCCCTCATATCTTGCCCCCTAAGTTGTGTTTTCCTCCTTGACTTTTTCCGCTGCTTTTGAAATATCCGTGAGCTTTGTTTTGGCATCATTTAGTCCTTCGCACTGCACCTGACATAATCCCGGGCCATTTACTTACAGTCACTAAATTTACCAAATTTACATTTTTACTTTTCCTAATGCAATATTTCCCATGCTGTCTCCATCCACCGCCCCTCACTGCCTGAAGCCCTGCCCCTCACACAGGGAGCCCCAGCCATGACTGCCTAGTGCCCCGCCCTGCACTGACTGGATCCCCACCCCTGAAAGCCCACGCCTCACTCATGGGGCCTTGCCCTTCATAATTGGAGCCCCGCCCCTCAAATATGGAGCCTTGCCCCTGACTGCATGGAGCCCTGCCCATCCCTCATGGATCCCCGCCCATCACTGGCTGGAGCCCTGCCCCACACACATGGAGCCCTTTCCCTCACACATGGAGCCTTGCCCCTCTCTGGCTGGAGCCCTGCCACTAACACAAAGAGCCCCGGCCATCACTGCCCTGAGCCCCGCCCCTCACTGACTGGATCCCCACCCCTGAAAGCCTGGAACCCCGGCCTTCACTCATGGGGCCTTGCCCTTCATAATTCAAGCCCCGCCCCTCAACTATGGAGCCCTATCCCTCACTGCATGGAGCCCTGCCCATCCCACATGGAGCCCCGCCCATCACTGGCTGGAGCCCTGCCCCACACACATGGAGCCTTTTCCCTCACACATGGAGCCCTGCCCCTCTCTGGCTGCAGCCCTAACCCTAACACATGGAGCCTCGGCAATCACTGCCTAGAGCCCCACCCCTCACTGACTGGATCCCCACCCCTCACAGCCCGGAACCCCGCCCCTCACGCATGGAACCCCTTCCCTCACTCATGGAGCCCTGCCCATCCCACATGGAGCCCCGCCCATCACTGGCTGGAGCCCTGCCCCACACACATGGAGCCGCTTCCGTCACACATAGAGCACCGCCCCTCACTGCCTGAAGCCCTGCCCCTCACACATGGAGCCCCGCGTTTGTAGGTCCTTCTTTTCGGTTTTGGCCTTCAGTGGGGATCAATTTTGGCAAGCTTTGCTGCATGTGTCTGCACTTGCTGACGTATGGCCTGCCTGCATTTTGATGGCTTTGACTTTGGGAATGATTTTTCCTTGTTTTTTTTTTTTTGTTTAACTCTTCAGGCCATGTCCCTCATATCTTGCCCCGTAAGTTGTGTCTTCCTCCTTGACTATTTCCCCTGATTTTGCAACATCTCTTAGCTTAATTTTTTGCATCTTTTGGTCCTTCGCACTGCACCTCATATAATCCCGGGCCATTTTCTTAGAGTAACTAGATTTCCCAAATTTCCTTTTTTTCTCCTCCAATTGCAATTCCTTTGATGGAGTCTCCGTTCCAGTGTGTTTGTAGGTCCTTCTTTTCTGTTTGGGCCTTCAGTGGGGATGAATTTTGGCAAGCTTTGCTGCATGTGCCTGGACTTGCTGGTGTATGGCCTGCCTGCATTTTGATGGCTTTGACTTTGGAAAAATTTTTTTTTTTCGTTGTTTTGTGAAGTGTCCATACCATGTCCCTCATATCTTGCCCCCTAAGTTGTGTCTTCCTCCTTGACTTTTTCCCCTGCTTTTGCAACATCTGTGAGCCTATTTTTTGCATGTTTTGGTCCTTTGCAATGCAGCTGATTTCCTCACAGCCTATTTTTTGAAGACATTAAAATTCCCGATTTTCTGCTTTTTTCAATAGCATTTCATTTGAACTTATCTCCTTTCCCGAGTGTTTGCAAGCCTTTCTTTTGGGATTCGCAAGATTCCTTTTCCCTTCCCGAAAGGAAATTTCATTTCCTTTCGGGAAGGGAAAAGAAATCTTGTGATTTCAATGGGGACGAATCGAAGAATCATTGGTGCATTTCCCTGCCCTTGATGGCATGCCATGCCTTTTGGTGGCTTTGACTTGGGGAAAGATTTTTTTCATTTTTTGGTTGATTTCTGAAGTGTCCATGCCATGTCCTCATATCTTGCCACCTAAGTTGTGTCTTCCTCCTTGACTTTTTCCCCTGCTTTTGCAACATCTGTGAGCTTAGTTTTTGCATCTTTTGGTCCTTCGCACTGCACCTGATATTATCCCGGGCCATTTTCTTACAGTCACTAAATTTCCCAAATTTTCTTTTTTTCTCCTCCAATTACAATTCCTTTGATGGTGTCTCCGCTCCAGCCTGTTTGTAGGCCCTTCTTTTCTGTTTTGGCCTTCAGTGGGGATCAGATTTGGCAAGCTTTGCTGCATGTGCCTGCACTTGCTGGCGTATGGCCTGCCTGCATTTTGATGGCTTTGACTTTGGGAACGATTTTTTCTTGTTTTTCTTTTTTCTTGTTTTAAATATTCATGCCATGTCCCTCATATCTTGCCCCCTAAGTTGTGTTTTCCTCCTTGACTTTTTCCGCTGCTTTTGAAATATCCGTGAGCTTTGTTTTGGCATCATTTAGTCCTTCGCACTGCACCTGACATAATCCCGGGCCATTTACTTACAGTCACTAAATTTACCAAATTTACATTTTTACTTTTCCTAATGCAATATTTCCCATGCTGTCTCCATCCACCGCCCCTCACTGCCTGAAGCCCTGCCCCTCACACAGGGAGCCCCAGCCATGACTGCCTAGTGCCCCGCCCTGCACTGACTGGATCCCCACCCCTGAAAGCCCACGCCTCACTCATGGGGCCTTGCCCTTCATAATTGGAGCCCCGCCCCTCAAATATGGAGCCTTGCCCCTGACTGCATGGAGCCCTGCCCATCCCTCATGGATCCCCGCCCATCACTGGCTGGAGCCCTGCCCCACACACATGGAGCCCTTTCCCTCACACATGGAGCCTTGCCCCTCTCTGGCTGGAGCCCTGCCACTAACACAAAGAGCCCCGGCCATCACTGCCCTGAGCCCCGCCCCTCACTGACTGGATCCCCACCCCTGAAAGCCTGGAACCCCGGCCTTCACTCATGGGGCCTTGCCCTTCATAATTCAAGCCCCGCCCCTCAACTATGGAGCCCTATCCCTCACTGCATGGAGCCCTGCCCATCCCACATGGAGCCCCGCCCATCACTGGCTGGAGCCCTGCCCCACACACATGGAGCCTTTTCCCTCACACATGGAGCCCTGCCCCTCTCTGGCTGCAGCCCTAACCCTAACACATGGAGCCTCGGCAATCACTGCCTAGAGCCCCACCCCTCACTGACTGGATCCCCACCCCCTCACAGCCCGGAACCCCGCCCCTCACGCATGGAACCCCTTCCCTCACTCATGGAGCCCTGCCCATCCCACATGGAGCCCCGCCCATCACTGGCTGGAGCCCTGCCCCACACACATGGAGCTGCTTCCGTCACACATAGAGCACCGCCCCTCACTGCCTGAAGCCCTGCCCCCTCACACATGGAGCCCCGCGTTTGTAGGTCCTTCTTTTCGGTTTTGGCCTTCAGTGGGGATCAATTTTGGCAAGCTTTGCTGCATGTGTCTGCACTTGCTGGCGTATGGCCTGCCTGCATTTTGATGGCTTTGACTTTGGGAAAGATTTTTCCCTTGTTTTTTTTTTTTTGTTTAACTGTTCATGCCATGTCCCTCATATCTTGCCCCGTAAGTTGTGTCTTCCTCCTTGACTATTTCCCTTGATTTTGCAACATCTCTTAGCTTAATTTTTTGCATCTTTTGGTCCTTCGCACTGCACCTCATATAATCCCGGGCCATTTTCTTAGAGTAACTAGATTTCCCAAATTTCCTTTTTTTTCTCCTCCAATTGCAATTCCTTTGATGGAGTCTCCGTTCCAGTGTGTTTGTAGGTCCTTCTTTTCTGTTTGGGCCTTCAGTGGGGATGAATTTTGGCAAGCTTTGCTGCATGTGCCTGGACTTGCTGGTGTATGGCCTGCCTGCATTTTGTTGGCTTTGACTTTGGAAAAATTGGTTTTTTTCGTTTTTTTGTGAAGTGTCCAGGCCATGTCCCTCATATCTTGCCCCCTAAGTTGTGTCTTCCTCCTTGACTTTTTCCCCTGCTTTTGCAACATCTGTGAGCCTATTTTTTGCATGTTTTGGTCCTTTGCAATGCAGCTGATTTCCTCACAGCCTATTTTTTGAAGACATTAAAATTACTGATTTTCTGCTTTTTTCAATTGCATTTCATTTGAACTTATCTCCTTTCCAGAGTGTTTGCAAGCCTTTCTTTTGGGATTCACAAGATTCCTTTTCCCTTCCCGAAAGGAAATTTCATTTCCTCTCGGGAAGGGAAAAGAAATCTTGTGATTTCAATGGGGACGAAGCGAAGAATCATTGGTGCATTTCCCTGCCCTTGATGGCATGCCATGCCTTTTGGTGGCTTTGACTTGGGGAAAGATTTTTTTCATTTTTTGGTTGATTTCTGAAGTGTCCATGCCATGTCCTCATATCTTGCCACCTAAGTTGTGTCTTCCTCCTTGACTTTTTCCCCTGCTTTTGCAACATCTGTGAGCTTAGTTTTGGCATCTTTTGGTCCTTCGCACTGCACCTGATATTATCCCTGGCCATTTTCTTACAGTCACTAAATTTCCCAAATTTTCTTTTTTTCTCCTCCAATTACAATTCCTTTGATGGTGTCTCCGCTCCAGCCTGTTTGTAGGCCCTTCTTTTCTGTTTTGGCCTTCAGTGGGGATCAGATTTGGCAAGCTTTGCTGCATGTGCCTGGACTTGCTGGCGTATGGCCTGCCTGCATTTTGATGGCTTTGACTTTGGGAACGATTTTTTCTTGTTTTTCTTTTTTCTTGTTTTAAATATTCATGCCATGTCCCTCATATCTTGCCCCCTAAGTTGTGTTTTCCTCCTTGACTTTTTCCGCTGCTTTTGAAATATCTGTGAGCTTTGTTTTGGCATCATTTAGTCCTTCGCACTGCACCTGACATAATCCCGGGCCATTTACTTACAGTCACTAAATTTACCAAATTTACATTTTTACTTTTCCTAATGCAATATTTCCCATGCTGTCTCCATCCACCGCCCCTCACTGCCTGAAGCCCTGCCCCTCACACAGGGAGCCCCAGCCATGACTGCCTAGTGCCCCGCCCTGCACTGACTGGATCCCCACCCCTGAAAGCCTGGAACCCCGCGCCTCACTCATGGGGCCTTGCCCTTCATAATTGGAGCCCCGTCCCTCAAATATGGAGCCTTGCCCCTGACTGCATGGAGCCCTGCCCATCCCTCATGGATCCCCGCCCATCACTGGCTGGAGCCCTGCCCCACAAACATGGAGCCCTTTCCCTCACACATGGAGCCTTGCCCCTCTCTGGCTGGAGCCCTGCCACTAACACAAAGAGCCCCGGCCATCACTGCCTAGAGCCCCGCCCCTCACTGACTGGATCCCCACCCCTGAAAGCCTGGAACCCCGGTTTTCACTCATGGGGCCTTGCCCTTCATATTTCAAGCCCCGCCCCTCAACTATGGAGCCCTATCCCTCACTGCATGGAGCCCTGCCCATCCCACATGGAGCCCCCGCCCATCACTGGCTGGAGCCCTGCCCCACACACATGGAGCCTTTTTCCCTCACACATGGAGCCCTGCCCCTCTCTGGCTGCAGCCCTAACCCTAACACATGGAGCCTCGGCAATCACTGCCTAGAGCCCCACCCCTCACTGACTGGATCCCCACCCCTCACAGCCCGGAACCCCGCCCCTCACGCATGGAACCCCCTTCCCTCACTCATGGAGCCCTGCCCATCCCACATGGAGCCCCCGCCCATCACTGGCTGGAGCCCTGCCCCACACACATGGAGCCGCTTCCGTCACACATAGAGCACCGCCCCTCACTGCCTGAAGCCCTGCCCCTCACACATGGAGCCCCGCGTTTGTAGGTCCTTCTTTTCGGTTTTGGCCTTCAGTGGGGATCAATTTTGGCAAGCTTTGCTGCATGTGTCTGCACTTGCTGACGTATGGCCTGCCTGCATTTTGATGGCTTTGGACTTTGGGAAAGATTTTTTCTTGTTTTTTTTTTTTTTGTTTAACTCTTCATGCCATGTCCCTCATATCTTGCCCCGTAAGTTGTGTCTTCCTCCTTGACTATTTCCCCTGATTTTGCAACATCTCTTAGCTTAATTTTTTGGCATCTTTTGGTCCTTCGCACTGCACCTCATATAATCCCGGGCCATTTTCTTAGAGTAACTAGATTTCCCAAATTTCCTTGTTTTCTCCTCCAATTGCAATTCCTTTGATGGAGTCTCCGTTCCAGTGTGTTTGTAGGTCCTTCTTTTCTGTTTGGGCCTTCAGTGGGGATGAATTTTGGCAAGCTTTGCTGCATGTGCCTGGACTTGCTGGTGTATGGCCTGCCTGCATTTTGATGGCTTTGACTTTGGAAAAATTTTTTTTTTTTCATTGTTTTGTGAAGTGTCCATACCATGTCCCTCATATCTTGCCCCCTAAGTTGTGTCTTCCTCCTTGACTTTTTCCCCTGCTTTTGCAACATCTGTGAGCCTATTTTTTGCATGTTTTGGTCCTTTGCAATGCAGCTGATTTCCTCACAGCCTATTTTTTGAAGACATTAAAATTCCCGATTTTCTGCTTTTTTCAATAGCATTTCATTTGAACTTATCTCCTTTCCAGAGTGTTTGCAAGCCTTTCTTTTGGGATTCACAAGATTCCTTTACCCTTCCCGAAAGGAAATTTCATTTCCTTTCGGAAGGGAAAAGGAATCTTGTGATTTCAATGGGGACGAATCGAAGAATCATTGGTGCATTTCCCTGCCCTTGATGGCATGCCATGCCTTTTGGTGGCTTTGACTTGGGGAAAGATTTTTTTCATTTTTTGGTTGATTTCTGAAGTGTCCATGCCATGTCCTCATATCTTGCCCCCCTAAGTTGTGTCTTCCTCCTTGACTTTTTCCCCTGCTTTTGCAACATCTATGAGCTTAGTTTTTGCATCTTTTGGTCCTTCGCACTGCACCTGATATTATCCCGGGCCATTTTCTTACAGTCACTAAATTTCCCAAATTTTCTTTTTTTCTCCTCCAATTACAATTCCTTTGATGGTGTCTCCGCTCCAGCCTGTTTGTAGGCCCTTCTTTTCTGTTTTGGCCTTCAGTGGGGATCAGATTTGGCAGCTTTGCTGCATGTGCCTGCACTTGCTGGCGTATGGCCTGCCTGCATTTTGAAGGCTTTGACTTTGGGAACGAT
>JAKDEW010000456.1:0-259420 GCA_021963965.1 Artemisiospiza belli
AAATTTAGTGACTCTAAGAAAATGGCCTGGGTTTATATCAGGTGCAGTGCAAAGGACCAAAAGGTGCCAAAACTAAGCTCACAGATGTTGCAAAAGCAGGGGAAAAAGTCAAGGAGGAAGACAGAACTTAGGGGGCAAGATGTGAGGGACATAGCATGAATACTTAAAACAAAAAAAAAAAAAAAAAGAAAAAATCTATACCAAAGTCAAAGCCATCAAAATGCAGGCAGGCCATACGCCAGCAAGTGCAGGCACATGCAGCAAAGCTTTCCAAAATTGATCCCCACTGAAGGCCAAAACAGAAAAGAAGGACTTACAAACACGCTGGAATGGAGACAACATGAAAGGAATTCAATTTCTATGAGAAAAAAAGAAAATTTGGGGAAATTTAGTGACTCTAAGAAAATGGCCTGGGTTTATATCAGGTGCAGTGCAAAGGACCAAAAGGTGCCAAAACTAAGCTCACAGATGTTGCAAAAGCAGGGAAAAAGTCAAGGAGGAAGACACAACTTAGGGGGCAAGATGTGAGGGACATGGCATGAACACTTCAGAAAACAACCAAAAAAGAAAAAAAATCTTTCCCAAAGTCAAAGCCATCAAAAGGCATGGCCTGCCATCAAGTGCAGGGACATGCACCAAAGATTCCTCTATTGGTCCCCATTGAAATCGCAAGATTCCTTTTCCCTTCCCGAAAGGAAATGAAATTTCCTTTCGGGAAGGGAAAAGGAATCTTGCGAATCCCAAAAGAAAGACTTACAAACACTCTGGAAAGGAGATAGGTTCAAATGAAATGCAATTGAAAAAAAGCAGAAAATCGGGAATTTTAGTCTCTTCAAAAAATAGGCTGTGAGGAAATCAGCTGCATTGCAAAGGACCAAAAGGTGCCAAAACTAAGCTCACAGATGTTGCAAAAGCAGGGGAAAAAGTCAATGAGGAAGACAAAACTTAGGGGGCAAGATATGAGGGACATGGCATGAATACTTAAACCAAAAAAAAAAAAAAAAAAAGAAAAAATCTTTCCCAACGTCAAAGCCATCAAAATGCAGGCAGGCCATACGCCAGCAAGTGCAGGCACATGCAGCAAAGTTTTGCCAAAATTGATCCCCACTGAAGGCCAAAACAGAAAAGAAGGACTTACAAACACGCTGGAATGGAGACAACATCAAAGGAATTGCAATTGGAGGAGAAAAAAAGAAAATTTGGGAAATTTAGTGACTCTAAGAAAATGGCCTGGGTTTATATCAGGTGCAGGTCAAAGGACCAAAAGATGCCAAAACTAAGCTCACAGATATTGCAAAAGCAGGGGAAAAAGTGAAGGAGGAAGACACAACTTAGGGAGCAAGATATGAGGGACATGGCATGAATACTTAAAACAAAAAAAAAAAAAAAAAAGAAAAATCTATCCCAAAGTCAAAGCCATCAAAATGCAGGCAGGCCATAGGCCAGCAAGTGCAGGCACATGCAGCAAAGCTTGCCAAAATTGATCCCCACTGAAGGCCAAAACAGAAAAGAAGGACTTACAAACACGCTGGAATGGAGACAACATCAAAGGAATTCAATTTCTATGAGAAAAAAAGAAAATTTTGGTAAGTTAGTGATTCTGAGAAAATGGCCTTGGTTTATATCAGGTGCAGTGCAAAGGACCAAAAGGTGCCAAAACAAAGATCACAGATGTTGCAAAAGCAGGGGAAAAAGTCAAGGAGGAAGACACAACTTAGGGGGCAAGATATGAGGGACATGGCATGAATAATTAAAATAATAAAAAAAAAAAAAAGAAAAAATCTTTCCCAAAGTCAAAGCCATCAAAATGCAGGCAGGCCATACGCCAGCAAGTGCAGGCACATGCAGCAAAGTTTGCCAAAATTGATCCCCACTGAAGGCCAAAACAGAAAAGAAGGACTTACAAACACGCTGGAATGGAGACAACATGAAAGGAATTCAATTTCTATGAGAAAAAAAGAAAATTTGGGAAATTTAGTGACTCTAAGAAAATGGCCTGGGTTTATATCAGGTGCAGTGCAAAGGACCAAAAGGTGCCAAAACTAAGCTGACAGATGTTGCAAAAGCAGGGGAAAAAGACAAGGAGGCCGACACAACTTAGGGGGCAAGATGTGAGGGGACATGGCATGAACACTTCAGAAACAACCAAAAAAAGAAAAAAATCTTTCCCAAAGTCAAAGCCATCAAAAGCCATGGCCTGACATCAAGTGCAGGGACATGCACCAAAGATTCCTCTATTGGTCCTCATTGAAATCGCAAGATTTCTTTTCCCTTCCTGAAAGGAAATGGAATTTCCTTTCGGGAAGGCAAAAGGAATCTTGCGAATCCCAAAAGAAAGGCTTACAAACACTCTGGAAAGGAGATAGGTTCAAATGAAATGCAATTGAAAAAAGCAGAAAATCGGGAATTTTAGTCTCTTCAAAAAATAGGCTGTGAGGAAATCAGCTGCATTGCAAAGGACCAAAAGGTGCCAAAACTAAGGTCACAGATGTTGCAAAAGCAGGGGAAAAAGTCAAGGAGGAAGACACAACTTAGGGGGCAAGATATGAGGGACATGGCATGAATACTTAAAATAATAAAAAAAAAAAAAAAAAAGAAAAAATCTATCCCAAAGTCAAAGCCATCAAAATGCAGGCAGGCCATACGGCACCAAGGGCAGACACATGCAGCAAAGCTTGCCAAAATTGATCCCCACTGAAGGCCAAAACAGAAAAGAAGGACTTACAAACACGCTGGAATGGAGACAGCATCAAAGGAATTGCAATTGGAGGAGAAAAAAAGAAAATTTGGGAAATTTTGTGACTCTAAGAAAATGGCCTGGGTTTATGTCAGGTGCAGTGCAAAGGACCAAAAGGTGCCAAAACTAAGCTCACAGATGTTGCAAAAGCAGGGGAAAAAGTCAAGGAGGAAGACACAACTTAGGGGGCAAGATGTGAGGGACATGGCATGAACACTTCAGAAAACAACCAAAAAAAGAAAAAAATCTTTCCCAAAGTCAAAGCCATCAAAAGACATGGCCTGCCTTCAAGTGCAGGGACATGCACCAAAGATTCCTCTATTGGTCCCCATTGAAATCACAAGATTCCTTTTCCCTTCCCGAAAGGAAATGAAATTTCCTTTCGGGAAGGGAAAAGGAATCTTGCGAATCCCAAAAGAAAGGCTTACAAACACTCTGGAAAGGAGATAGGTTCAAATGAAATGCAATTGAAAAAAGCAGAAAATAGGGAATTTTAGTCTCTTTTAAAAATAGGCTGTGAGGAAATCAGCTGCATTGCAAAGGACCAAAAGGTGCCAAAACTAAGCTCACAGATGTTGTAAAAGCCTGGGAAAAAGTCAAGGAGGAAGACACAACTTAGGGGGCAAGATATGAGAGACATGGCATGAATACTTAAAATAATAAAAAAAAAAAAAGAAAAAATCTTTCCCAAAGTCAAAGCCATCAAAATGCAGGCAGGCCATACGCCAGCAAGTGCAGGCACATGCAGCAAAGCTTGCCAAAATTAATCCCCACTGAAGGCCAAAACAGAAAAGAAGGACCTACAAACACGCTGGAAAGGAGTCAACATCAAAGGAATTGCAATTGGAGGAGAAAAAAAGAAAATTTGGGAAATTTAGTGACTCTAAGAAAATGGCCTGGGTTTATATCAGGTGCAGTGCAAAGGACCAAAAGATGCCAAAACTAAGCTCACAGATATTGCAAAAGCAGGGGAAAAAGTGAAGGAGGAAGACACAACTTAGGGAGCAAGATATGAGGGATATGGGATGAATAGTTAAAAAAAAAAAAAAAAAAAAAAGAAAAAATCTATCCCAAAGTCAAAGCCATCAAAATGCAGGCAGGCCATAGGCCAGCAAGTGCAGTCACATGCAGCAAAGCTTGCCAAAATTGATCCCCACTGAAGGCCAAAATAGAAAAGAAGGACTTACAAACACGCTGGAATGGAGACAACATGAAAGGAATTCAATTTGTATTAGAAAAAAAAAGAAAATTTGGGTATGTTAGTGATTCTAAGAAAATGGCCTGGGTTTATATCAGGTGCAGTGCAAAGGGCCAAAAGGTGCCAAAACTAAGCTCACAGATGTTGCAAAAGCAGGGGAAAAAGTCAAGGAGGAAGACACAACTTAGGGGGCAAGATGTGAGGGACATGGCATGAATACTTAAAACAAAAAAGAAACAAAAAAGAAAAAATCTTTCCCAAAGTCTAAGCCATCAAAATGCAGGCAGGCCATACGCCAGCAAGTGCAGGCACATGCAGCAAAGCTTGCCCAAAATTGATCCCCACTGAAGGCCAAAACAGAAAAGAAGGACTTACAAACACGCTGGAATGGAGACACCATCAAAGGAATTGCAATTGGAGGGAGAAAAAAAGAAAATTTGGGAAATTTAGTGACTCCGAGAAAATGGCCTGGGTTTATATCAGGTGCAGTGCAAAGGACCAAAAGGTGCCAAAACTAAGCTCACAGATGTTGCAAAAGCAGGGGAAAAAGTCAAGGAGGAAGACACAACTTAGGGGGCAAGATATGAGGGACATGGCATGAATAATTAAAATAATAAAAAAAAAAAAAAGAAAAAATCTTTCCCAAAGTCAAAGCCATCAAAATGCAGGCAGGCCATACGCCAGCAAGTGCAGGCACATGCAGCAAAGCTTGCCAAAATTGATCCCCACTGAAGGCCAAAACAGAAAAGAAGGACTTACAAACACGCTGGAATGGAGACAACATGAAAGGAATTCAATTTCTATGAGAAAAAAAGAAAATTTGGGAAATTTAGTGACTCTAAGAAAATGGCCTGGGTTTATATCAGGTGCAGTGCAAAGGACCATAAGGTGCCAAAACTAAGCTGACAGATGTTGCAAAAGCAGGGGAAAAAGACAAGGAGGCCGACACAACTTAGGGGGCAAGATGTGAGGGGACATGGCATGAACACTTCAGAAACAACCAAAAAAAGAAAAAAATCTTTCCCAAAGTCAAAGCCATCAAAAGCCATGGCCTGCCATCAAGTGCAGGGACATGCACCAAAGATTCCTCTATTGGTCCCCATTGAAATCGCAAGATTTCTTTTCCCTTCCTGAAAGGAAATGGAATTTCCTTTCGGGAAGGGAAAAGGAATCTTGCGAATCCCAAAAGAAAGGCTTACAAACACTCTGGAAAGGAGATAGGTTCAAATGAAATGCAATTGAAAAAAGCAGAAAATCGGGAATTTTAGTCTCTTCAAAAAATAGGCTGTGAGGAAATCAGCTGCATTGCAAAGGACCAAAAGGTGCCAAAACTAAGGTCACAGATGTTGCAAAAGCAGGGGAAAAAGTCAAGGAGGAAGACACAACTTAGGGGGCAAGATATGAGGGACATGGCATGAATACTTAAAATAATAAAAAAAAAAAAAAAAAAGAAAAAATGTTTCCCAAAGTCAAAGCCATCAAAATGCAGGCAGGCCATACACCACCAAGGGCAGGCACATGCAGCAAAGCTTGCCAAAATTGATCCCCACTGAAGGCCAAAACAGAAAAGAAGGACTTACAAACACGCTGGAATGGAGACAGCATCAAAGGAATTGCAATTGGAGGAGAAAAAAAGAAAATTTGGGAAATTTTGTGACTCTAAGAAAATGGCCTGGGTTTATGTCAGGTGCAGTGCAAAGGACCAAAAGGTGCCAAAACTAAGCTCACAGATGTTGCAAAAGCAGGGGAAAAAGTCAAGGAGGAAGACACAACTTAGGGGGCAAGATGTGAGGGACATGGCATGAACACTTCAGAAAACAACCAAAAAAAGAAAAAAATCTTTCCCAAAGTCAAAGCCATCAAAAGACATGGCCTGCCTTCAAGTGCAGGGACATGCACCAAAGATTCCTCTATTGGTCCCCATTGAAATCACAAGATTCCTTTTCCCTTCCCGAAAGGAAATAAAATTACCTTTCGGGAAGGGAAAAGGAATCTTGCGAATCCCAAAAGAAAGGCTTACAAACACTCTGGAAAGGAGATAGGTTCAAATGAAATGCAATTGAAAAAAGCAGAAAATAGGGAATTTTAGTCTCTTTTAAAAATAGGCTGTGAGGAAATCAGCTGCATTGCAAAGGACCAAAAGGTGCCAAAACTAAGCTCACAGATGTTGTAAAAGCCTGGGAAAAAGTCAAGGAGGAAGACACAACTTAGGGGGCAAGATATGAGAGACATGGCATGAATACTTAAAATAATAAAAAAAAAAAAGAAAAAATCTTTCCCAAAGTCAAAGCCATCAAAATGCAGGCAGGCCATACGCCAGCAAGTGCAGGCACATGCAGCAAAGCTTGCCAAAATTAATCCCCACTGAAGGCCAAAACAGAAAAGAAGGACCTACAAACACGCTGGAAAGGAGTCAACATCAAAGGAATTGCAATTGGAGGAGAAAAAAAGAAAATTTGGGAAATTTAGTGACTCTAAGAAAATGGCCTGGGTTTATATCAGGTGCAGTGCAAAGGACCAAAAGATGCCAAAACTAAGCTCACAGATATTGCAAAAGCAGGGGAAAAAGTGAAGGAGGAAGACACAACTTAGGGAGCAAGATATGAGGGATATGGGATGAATAGTTAAAAAAAAAAAAAAAAAAAAAAGAAAAAATCTATCCCAAAGTCAAAGCCATCAAAATGCAGGCAGGCCATAGGCCAGCAAGTGCAGTCACATGCAGCAAAGCTTGCCAAAATTGATCCCCACTGAAGGCCAAAACAGAAAAGAAGGACTTACAAACACGCTGGAATGGAGACAACATGAAAGGAATTCAATTTGTATTAGAAAAAAAAAGAAAATTTGGGTATGTTAGTGATTCTAAGAAAATGGCCTGGGTTTATATCAGGTGCAGTGCAAAGGGCCAAAAGGTGCCAAAACTAAGCTCACAGATGTTGCAAAAGCAGGGGAATAAGTCAAGGAGGAAGACACAACTTAGGGGGCAAGATGTGAGGGACATGGCATGAATACTTAAAACAAAAAAGAAACAAAAAAGAAAAAATCTTTCCCAAAGTCTAAGCCATCAAAATGCAGGCAGGCCATACGCCAGCAAGTGCAGGCACATGCAGCAAAGCTTGCCAAAATTGATCCCCACTGAAGGCCAAAACAGAAAAGAAGGACTTACAAACACGCTGGAATGGAGACACCATCAAAGGAATTGCAATTGGAGGAGAAAAAAAGAAAATTTGGGAAATTTAGTGACTCTAAGAAAATGGCCTGGGTTTATATCAGGTGCAGTGCAAAGGACCAAAAGGTGCCAAAACTAAGCTCACAGATGTTGCAAAAGCAGGGGAAAAAGTCAAGGAGGAAGACACAACTTAGGGGGCAAGATGTGAGGGACATGGCATGAACACTTCAGAAAACAACCAAAAAAAGAAAAAAATCTTTCCCAAAGTCAAAGCCATCAAAAGACATGGCCTGCCTTCAAGTGCAGGGACATGCACCAAAGATTCCTCTATTGGTCCCCATTGAAATCACAAGATTCCTTTTCCCTTCCCGAAAGGAAATGAAATTTCCTTTCGGGAAGGGAAAAGGAATCTTGCGAATCCCAAAAGAAAGGCTTACAAACACTCTGGAAAGGAGATAGGTTCAAATGAAATGCAATTGAAGAAAGCAGAAAATCGGGAATTTTAGTCTCTTTTAAAAATAGGCTGTGAGGAAATCAGCTGCATTGCAAAGGACCAAAAGGTGCCAAAACTAAGCTCACAGATGTTGCAAAAGCAGGGGAATAAGTCAAGGAGGAAGACACAACTTAGGGGGCAAGATGTGAGGGACATGGCATGAATACTTAAAACAAAAAAGAAACAAAAAAGAAAAAATCTTTCCCAAAGTCTAAGCCATCAAAATGCAGGCAGGCCATACGCCAGCAAGTGCAGGCACATGCAGCAAAGCTTGCCAAAATTGATCCCCACTGAAGGCCAAAACAGAAAAGAAGGACTTACAAACACGCTGGAATGGAGACACCATCAAAGGAATTGCAATTGGAGGAGAAAAAAAGAAAATTTGGGAAATTTAGTGACTCTAAGAAAATGGCCTGGGTTTATATCAGGTGCAGTGCAAAGGACCAAAAGGTGCCAAAACTAAGCTCACAGATGTTGCAAAAGCAGGGGAAAAAGTCAAGGAGGAAGACACAACTTAGGGGGCAAGATGTGAGGGACATGGCATGAACACTTCAGAAAACAACCAAAAAAAGAAAAAAATCTTTCCCAAAGTCAAAGCCATCAAAAGACATGGCCTGCCTTCAAGTGCAGGGACATGCACCAAAGATTCCTCTATTGGTCCCCATTGAAATCACAAGATTCCTTTTCCCTTCCCGAAAGGAAATGAAATTTCCTTTCGGGAAGGGAAAAGGAATCTTGCGAATCCCAAAAGAAAGGCTTACAAACACTCTGGAAAGGAGATAGGTTCAAATGAAATGCAATTGAAGAAAGCAGAAAATCGGGAATTTTAGTCTCTTTTAAAAATAGGCTGTGAGGAAATCAGCTGCATTGCAAAGGACCAAAAGGTGCCAAAACTAAGCTCACAGATGTTGCAAAAGCAGGGGAAAAAGTCAAGGAGGAAGACACAACTTAGGGGGCAAGATGTGAGGGACATGGCATGAATACTTAAAATAATAAAAAAAAAAAGAAAAAATCTATCCCAAAGTCTAAGCCATCAAAATGCAGGCAGGCCATACACCACCAAGGGCAGGCACATGCAGCAAAGCTTGCCAAAATTGATCCCCACTGAAGGCCAAAACAGAAAAGAAGGACTTACAAACACGCTGGAATGGAGACAGCATCAAAGGAATTGCAATTGGAGGAGAAAAAAAGAAAATTTGGGAAATTTAGTGACTCTAAGAAAATGGCCTGAGTTTATATCAGGTGCAGTGCAAAGGACCAAAAGGTGCCAAAACTAAGCTCACAGATGTTGCAAAAGCAGGGGAAAAAGTCAAGGAGGAAGACACAACTTAGGGGGCAAATGTGAGGGACATGGCATGAACACTTCAGAAAACAACCAAAAAAAGAAAAAAATCTTTCCCAAAGTCAAAGCCATCAAAAGGCATGGCCTGCCTTCAAGTGCAGGGACATGCACCAAAGATTCCTCTATTGGTCCCCATTGAAATCACAAGATTCCTTTTCCCTTCCCGAAAGGAAATGAAATTTCCTTTCGGGAAGGGAAAAGGAATCTTGCGAATCCCAAAAGAAAGACTTACAAACACTCTGGAAAGGAGATAGGTTCAAATGAAATGCAATTGAAAAAAGCAGAAAATAGGGAATTTTAGTCTCTTTTAAAAATAGGCTGTGAGGAAATCAGCTGCATTGCAAAGGACCAAAAGGTGCCAAAACTAAGCTCACAGATGTTGCAAAAGCATGGGAAAAAGTCAAGGAGGAAGACACAACTTAGGGGGCAAGATATGAGAGACATGGCATGAATACTTAAAATAATAAAAAAAAAAAAGAAAAAATCTTTCCCAAAGTCAAAGCCATCAAAATGCAGGCAGGCCATACGCCAGCAAGTGCAGGCACATGCAGCAAAGCTTGCCAAAATTAATCCCCACTGAAGGCCAAAACAGAAAAGAAGGACCTACAAACACGCTGGAAAGGAGTCAACATCAAAGGAATTGCAATTGGAGGAGAAAAAAAGAAAATTTGGGAAATTTAGTGACTCTAAGAAAATGGCCTGGGTTTATATCAGGTGCAGTGCAAAGGACCAAAAGATGCAAAAACTAAGCTCACAGATGTTGCAAAAGCAGGGGAAAAAGTGAAGGAGGAAGACACAACTTAGGGAGCAAGATATGAGGGATATGGGATGAATACTTAAAAAAAAAAAAAAAAAAAAAAGAAAAAATCTATCCCAAAGTCAAAGCCATCAAAATGCAGGCAGGCCATAGGCCAGCAAGTGCAGTCACATGCAGCAAAGCTTGCCAAAATTGATCCCCACTGAAGGCCAAAATAGAAAAGAAGGACTTACAAACACGCTGGAATGGAGACAACATGAAAGGAATTCAATTTGTATTAGAAAAAAAAAGAAAATTTGGGTATGTTAGTGATTCTAAGAAAATGGCCTGGGTTTATATCAGGTGCAGTGCAAAGGGCCAAAAGGTGCCAAAACTAAGCTCACAGATGTTGCAAAACAGGGGAAAAAGTCAAGGAGGAAGACACAACTTAGGGGGCAAGATGTGAGGGACATGGCATGAATACTTAAAACAAAAAAGAAAAAAAAAAAAAAAAAATCTTTCCCAAAGTCTAAGCCATCAAAATGCAGGCAGGCCATACACCACCAAGGGCAGGCACATGCAGCAAAGCTTGCCAAAATTGATCCCCACTGAAGGCCAAAACAGAAAAGAAGGACTTACAAACACGCTGGAATGGAGACACCATCAAAGGAATTGCAATTGGAGGAGAAAAAAAGAAAATTTGGGAAATTTAGTGACTCTAAGAAAATGGCCTGGGTTTATATCAGGTGCAGTGCAAAGGACCAAAAGGTGCCAAAACTAAGCTCTCAGATGTTGCAAAAGCAGGGGAAAAAGTCAAGGAGGAAGACACAACTTAGGGGGCAAGATGTGAGGGACATGGCATGAACACTTCAGAAAACAACCAAAAAAAGAAAAAAATCTTTCCCAAAGTCAAAGCCATCAAAAGGCATGGCCTGCCTTCAAGTGCAGGGACATGCACCAAAGATTCCTCTATTGGTCCCCATTGAAATCACAAGATTCCTTTTCCCTTCCCGAAAGGAAATAAAATTACCTTTCGGGAAGGGAAAAGGAATCTTGCGAATCCCAAAAGAAAGGCTTACAAACACTCTGGAAAGGAGATAGGTTCAAATGAAATGCAATTGAAAAAAGCAGAAAATCGGGAATTTTAGTCTCTTTTAAAAATAGGCTGTGAGGAAATCAGCTGCATTGCAAAGGACCAAAAGGTGCCAAAACTAAGCTCACAGATGTTGCAAAAGCATGGGAAAAAGTCAAGGAGGAAGACAAAACTTAGGGGGCAAGATATGAGAGACATGGCATGAATACTTAAAAAAATAAAAAAAAAAAAGAAAAAATCTTTCCCAAAGTCAAAGCCATCAAAATGCAGGCAGGCCATGCGCCAGCAAGTGCAGGCACATGCAGCAAAGCTTGCCAAAATTAATCCCCACTGAAGGCCAAAACAGAAAAGAAGTACCTACAAACACGCTGGAAAGGAGTCAACATCAAAGGAATTGCAATTGGAGGAGAAAAACAGAAAATTTGGGAAAGTTAATGACTCTTAGAATGTGGCCTGGGTTTTATATCAGGTGCAGTGCAAAGGACCAAAAGATGCCAAAACTAAGCTCACAGATGTTGCAAAAGCAGGGTAAAAAGTCAAGGAGGAAGACAGAACTTAGGGGGCAAGATGTGAGGGACATGGCATGAACACTTCAGAAAACAACCAAAAAAAGAAAAAAATCTTTCCCAAAGTCAAAGCCATCAAAAGGCAGGCAGGCCATACACCACCAAGGGCAGGCACATGCAGCAAAGCTTGCCAAAATTGATCCCCACTGAAGGCCAAAACAGAAAAGAAGGACTTACAAACACGCTGGAATGGAGACAACATCAAAGGAATTGCAATTGGAGGAGAAAAAAAAAAATTGGCAAATTTAGTGACTCTAAGAAAATGGCCTGTGTTTATATCAGGTGCAGTGCAAAGGACCAAAAGATGCAAAAACTAAGCTCACAGATGTTGCAAAAGCAGGGGAAAAAGTGAAGGAGAAAGACACAACTTAGGGGAGCAAGATATGAGGGACATGGCATGAATACTTAAAACAAAAAAAAAAAAAAAAAGAAAAAATCTATCCCAAAGTCAAAGCCATCAAAATGCAGGCAGGCCATACGCCAGCAAGTGCAGGCACATGCAGCAAAGCTTGCCAAAATTGATCCCCACTGAAGGCCAAAACAGAAAAGAAGGACTTACAAACACGCTGGAATGGAGACAACATGAAAGGAATTCAATTTCTATGAGAAAAAAAGAAAATTTGGGAAATTTAGTGACTCTAAGAAAATGGCCTGGGTTTATATCAGGTGCAGTGCAAAGGACCATAAGGTGCCAAAACTAAGCTGACAGATGTTGCAAAAGCAGGGGAAAAAGACAAGGAGGCCGACACAACTTAGGGGGCAAGATGTGAGGGACATGGCATGAACACTTCAGAAACAACCAAAAAAAGAAAAAAAATCTTTCCCAAAGTCAAAGCCATCAAAAGCCATGGCCTGCCATCAAGTGCAGGGACATGCACCAAAGATTCCTCTATTGGTCCCCATTGAAATCGCAAGATTTCTTTTCCCTTCCTGAAAGGAAATGGAATTTCCTTTCGGGAAGGGAAAAGGAATCTTGCGAATCCCAAAAGAAAGGCTTACAAACACTCTGGAAAGGAGATAGGTTCAAATGAAATGCAATTGAAAAAAGCAGAAAATCGGGAATTTTAGTCTCTTCAAAAAATAGGCTGTGAGGAAATCAGCTGCATTGCAAAGGACCAAAAGGTGCCAAAACTAAGGTCACAGATGTTGCAAAAGCAGGGGAAAAAGTCAAGGAGGAAGACACAACTTAGGGGGCAAGATATGAGGGACATGGCATGAATACTTAAAATAATAAAAAAAAAAAAAAAAAAGAAAAAATGTTTCCCAAAGTCAAAGCCATCAAAATGCAGGCAGGCCATACACCACCAAGGGCAGGCACATGCAGCAAAGCTTGCCAAAATTGATCCCCACTGAAGGCCAAAACAGAAAAGAAGGACTTACAAACACGCTGGAATGGAGACAGCATCAAAGGAATTGCAATTGGAGGAGAAAAAAAGAAAATTTGGGAAATTTTGTGACTCTAAGAAAATGGCCTGGGTTTATGTCAGGTGCAGTGCAAAGGACCAAAAGGTGCCAAAACTAAGCTCACAGATGTTGCAAAAGCAGGGGAAAAAGTCAAGGAGGAAGACACAACTTAGGGGGCAAGATGTGAGGGACATGGCATGAACACTTCAGAAAACAACCAAAAAAAGAAAAAAATCTTTCCCAAAGTCAAAGCCATCAAAAGACATGGCCTGCCTTCAAGTGCAGGGACATGCACCAAAGATTCCTCTATTGGTCCCCATTGAAATCACAAGATTCCTTTTCCCTTCCCGAAAGGAAATAAAATTACCTTTCGGGAAGGGAAAAGGAATCTTGCGAATCCCAAAAGAAAGGCTTACAAACACTCTGGAAAGGAGATAGGTTCAAATGAAATGCAATTGAAAAAAGCAGAAAATAGGGAATTTTAGTCTCTTTTAAAAATAGGCTGTGAGGAAATCAGCTGCATTGCAAAGGACCAAAAGGTGCCAAAACTAAGCTCACAGATGTTGTAAAAGCCTGGGAAAAAGTCAAGGAGGAAGACACAACTTAGGGGGCAAGATATGAGAGACATGGCATGAATACTTAAAATAATAAAAAAAAAAAAGAAAAAATCTTTCCCAAAGTCAAAGCCATCAAAATGCAGGCAGGCCATACGCCAGCAAGTGCAGGCACATGCAGCAAAGCTTGCCAAAATTAATCCCCACTGAAGGCCAAAACAGAAAAGAAGGACCTACAAACACGCTGGAAAGGAGTCAACATCAAAGGAATTGCAATTGGAGGAGAAAAAAAGAAAATTTGGGAAATTTAGTGACTCTAAGAAAATGGCCTGGGTTTATATCAGGTGCAGTGCAAAGGACCAAAAGATGCCAAAACTAAGCTCACAGATATTGCAAAAGCAGGGGAAAAAGTGAAGGAGGAAGACACAACTTAGGGAGCAAGATATGAGGGATATGGGATGAATAGTTAAAAAAAAAAAAAAAAAAAAAAGAAAAAATCTATCCCAAAGTCAAAGCCATCAAAATGCAGGCAGGCCATAGGCCAGCAAGTGCAGTCACATGCAGCAAAGCTTGCCAAAATTGATCCCCACTGAAGGCCAAAACAGAAAAGAAGGACTTACAAACACGCTGGAATGGAGACAACATGAAAGGAATTCAATTTGTATTAGAAAAAAAAAGAAAATTTGGGTATGTTAGTGATTCTAAGAAAATGGCCTGGGTTTATATCAGGTGCAGTGCAAAGGGCCAAAAGGTGCCAAAACTAAGCTCACAGATGTTGCAAAAGCAGGGGAATAAGTCAAGGAGGAAGACACAACTTAGGGGGCAAGATGTGAGGGACATGGCATGAATACTTAAAACAAAAAAGAAACAAAAAAGAAAAAATCTTTCCCAAAGTCTAAGCCATCAAAATGCAGGCAGGCCATACGCCAGCAAGTGCAGGCACATGCAGCAAAGCTTGCCAAAATTGATCCCCACTGAAGGCCAAAACAGAAAAGAAGGACTTACAAACACGCTGGAATGGAGACACCATCAAAGGAATTGCAATTGGAGGAGAAAAAAAGAAAATTTGGGAAATTTAGTGACTCTAAGAAAATGGCCTGGGTTTATATCAGGTGCAGTGCAAAGGACCAAAAGGTGCCAAAACTAAGCTCACAGATGTTGCAAAAGCAGGGGAAAAAGTCAAGGAGGAAGACACAACTTAGGGGGCAAGATGTGAGGGACATGGCATGAACACTTCAGAAAACAACCAAAAAAAGAAAAAAATCTTTCCCAAAGTCAAAGCCATCAAAAGACATGGCCTGCCTTCAAGTGCAGGGACATGCACCAAAGATTCCTCTATTGGTCCCCATTGAAATCACAAGATTCCTTTTCCCTTCCCGAAAGGAAATGAAATTTCCTTTCGGGAAGGGAAAAGGAATCTTGCGAATCCCAAAAGAAAGGCTTACAAACACTCTGGAAAGGAGATAGGTTCAAATGAAATGCAATTGAAGAAAGCAGAAAATCGGGAATTTTAGTCTCTTTTAAAAATAGGCTGTGAGGAAATCAGCTGCATTGCAAAGGACCAAAAGGTGCCAAAACTAAGCTCACAGATGTTGCAAAAGCAGGGGAAAAAGTCAAGGAGGAAGACACAACTTAGGGGGCAAGATGTGAGGGACATGGCATGAATACTTAAAATAATAAAAAAAAAAAGAAAAAATCTATCCCAAAGTCTAAGCCATCAAAATGCAGGCAGGCCATACACCACCAAGGGCAGGCACATGCAGCAAAGCTTGCCAAAATTGATCCCCACTGAAGGCCAAAACAGAAAAGAAGGACTTACAAACACGCTGGAATGGAGACAGCATCAAAGGAATTGCAATTGGAGGAGAAAAAAAGAAAATTTGGGAAATTTAGTGACTCTAAGAAAATGGCCTGAGTTTATATCAGGTGCAGTGCAAAGGACCAAAAGGTGCCAAAACTAAGCTCACAGATGTTGCAAAAGCAGGGGAAAAAGTCAAGGAGGAAGACACAACTTAGGGGGCAAATGTGAGGGACATGGCATGAACACTTCAGAAAACAACCAAAAAAAGAAAAAAATCTTTCCCAAAGTCAAAGCCATCAAAAGGCATGGCCTGCCTTCAAGTGCAGGGACATGCACCAAAGATTCCTCTATTGGTCCCCATTGAAATCACAAGATTCCTTTTCCCTTCCCGAAAGGAAATGAAATTTCCTTTCGGGAAGGGAAAAGGAATCTTGCGAATCCCAAAAGAAAGACTTACAAACACTCTGGAAAGGAGATAGGTTCAAATGAAATGCAATTGAAAAAAGCAGAAAATAGGGAATTTTAGTCTCTTTTAAAAATAGGCTGTGAGGAAATCAGCTGCATTGCAAAGGACCAAAAGGTGCCAAAACTAAGCTCACAGATGTTGCAAAAGCATGGGAAAAAGTCAAGGAGGAAGACACAACTTAGGGGGCAAGATATGAGAGACATGGCATGAATACTTAAAATAATAAAAAAAAAAAAGAAAAAATCTTTCCCAAAGTCAAAGCCATCAAAATGCAGGCAGGCCATACGCCAGCAAGTGCAGGCACATGCAGCAAAGCTTGCCAAAATTAATCCCCACTGAAGGCCAAAACAGAAAAGAAGGACCTACAAACACGCTGGAAAGGAGTCAACATCAAAGGAATTGCAATTGGAGGAGAAAAAAAGAAAATTTGGGAAATTTAGTGACTCTAAGAAAATGGCCTGGGTTTATATCAGGTGCAGTGCAAAGGACCAAAAGATGCAAAAACTAAGCTCACAGATGTTGCAAAAGCAGGGGAAAAAGTGAAGGAGGAAGACACAACTTAGGGAGCAAGATATGAGGGATATGGGATGAATACTTAAAAAAAAAAAAAAAAAAAAAAGAAAAAATCTATCCCAAAGTCAAAGCCATCAAAATGCAGGCAGGCCATAGGCCAGCAAGTGCAGTCACATGCAGCAAAGCTTGCCAAAATTGATCCCCACTGAAGGCCAAAATAGAAAAGAAGGACTTACAAACACGCTGGAATGGAGACAACATGAAAGGAATTCAATTTGTATTAGAAAAAAAAAGAAAATTTGGGTATGTTAGTGATTCTAAGAAAATGGCCTGGGTTTATATCAGGTGCAGTGCAAAGGGCCAAAAGGTGCCAAAACTAAGCTCACAGATGTTGCAAAACAGGGGAAAAAGTCAAGGAGGAAGACACAACTTAGGGGGCAAGATGTGAGGGACATGGCATGAATACTTAAAACAAAAAAGAAAAAAAAAAAAAAAAATCTTTCCCAAAGTCTAAGCCATCAAAATGCAGGCAGGCCATACACCACCAAGGGCAGGCACATGCAGCAAAGCTTGCCAAAATTGATCCCCACTGAAGGCCAAAACAGAAAAGAAGGACTTACAAACACGCTGGAATGGAGACACCATCAAAGGAATTGCAATTGGAGGAGAAAAAAAGAAAATTTGGGAAATTTAGTGACTCTAAGAAAATGGCCTGGGTTTATATCAGGTGCAGTGCAAAGGACCAAAAGGTGCCAAAACTAAGCTCTCAGATGTTGCAAAAGCAGGGGAAAAAGTCAAGGAGGAAGACACAACTTAGGGGGCAAGATGTGAGGGACATGGCATGAACACTTCAGAAAACAACCAAAAAAAGAAAAAAATCTTTCCCAAAGTCAAAGCCATCAAAAGGCATGGCCTGCCTTCAAGTGCAGGGACATGCACCAAAGATTCCTCTATTGGTCCCCATTGAAATCACAAGATTCCTTTTCCCTTCCCGAAAGGAAATAAAATTACCTTTCGGGAAGGGAAAAGGAATCTTGCGAATCCCAAAAGAAAGGCTTACAAACACTCTGGAAAGGAGATAGGTTCAAATGAAATGCAATTGAAAAAAGCAGAAAATCGGGAATTTTAGTCTCTTTTAAAAATAGGCTGTGAGGAAATCAGCTGCATTGCAAAGGACCAAAAGGTGCCAAAACTAAGCTCACAGATGTTGCAAAAGCATGGGAAAAAGTCAAGGAGGAAGACAAAACTTAGGGGGCAAGATATGAGAGACATGGCATGAATACTTAAAAAAATAAAAAAAAAAAAGAAAAAATCTTTCCCAAAGTCAAAGCCATCAAAATGCAGGCAGGCCATGCGCCAGCAAGTGCAGGCACATGCAGCAAAGCTTGCCAAAATTAATCCCCACTGAAGGCCAAAACAGAAAAGAAGTACCTACAAACACGCTGGAAAGGAGTCAACATCAAAGGAATTGCAATTGGAGGAGAAAAACAGAAAATTTGGGAAAGTTAATGACTCTTAGAATGTGGCCTGGGTTTTATATCAGGTGCAGTGCAAAGGACCAAAAGATGCCAAAACTAAGCTCACAGATGTTGCAAAAGCAGGGTAAAAAGTCAAGGAGGAAGACAGAACTTAGGGG
Organism: Artemisiospiza belli; assembly: GCA_021963965.1. Classification (NCBI taxonomy): domain Eukaryota; kingdom Metazoa; phylum Chordata; class Aves; order Passeriformes; family Passerellidae; genus Artemisiospiza; species Artemisiospiza belli. Next base: position 17,706 of record JAKDEW010000456.1, read on the forward strand.
GCAAGATGTGAGGGACATGGCATGAACACTTCAGAAAACAACCAAAAAAAGAAAAAAATCTTTCCCAAAGTCAAAGCCATCAAAAGGCAGGCAGGCCATACACCACCAAGGGCAGGCACATGCAGCAAAGCTTGCCAAAATTGATCCCCACTGAAGGCCAAAACAGAAAAGAAGGACTTACAAACACGCTGGAATGGAGACAACATCAAAGGAATTGCAATTGGAGGAGAAAAAAAAAAATTGGCAAATTTAGTGACTCTAAGAAAATGGCCTGTGTTTATATCAGGTGCAGTGCAAAGGACCAAAAGATGCAAAAACTAAGCTCACAGATGTTGCAAAAGCAGGGGAAAAAGTGAAGGAGAAAGACACAACTTAGGGAGCAAGATATGAGGGACATGGCATGAATACTTAAAACAAAAAAAAAAAAAAAAAGAAAAAATCTATCCCAAAGTCAAAGCCATCAAAATGCAGGCAGGCCATACGCCAGCAAGTGCAGGCACATGCAGCAAAGCTTGCCAAAATTGATCCCCACTGAAGGCCAAAACAGAAAAGAAGGACCTACAAACACGCTGGAATGGAGACAACATGAAAGGAATTCAATTTCTATGAGAAAAAAAGAAAATTTGGGAAAGTTAGTGATTCTAAGAAAATGGCCTGGGTTTATATCAGGTGCAGTGCAAACGACCAAAAGGTGCCAAAACTAAGTTCACAGATGTTGCAAAAGCAGGGGAAAAAGACAAGGAGGAAGACACAACTTAGGGGGCAAGATGTGAGGGACATGGCATGAACACTTCAGAAAACAACCAAAAAAAGAATAAAATCTTTCCCAAAGTCAAAGCCATCAAAAGGCATGGCCTGCCATCAAGTGCAGGGACATGCACCAAAGATTCCTCTATTGGTCCCCATTGAAATCACGAGATTCCTTTTCCCTTTCCGAAAGGAAATGAAATTTCCTTTCGGGAAGGGAATAAGAATCTTGCGAATCCCAAATGAAAGGCTTACAAACACTCTGGAAAGGAGATAGGTTCAAATGAAATGCAATTGAAAAAAGCAGAAAATCGGGAATTTTAGTCTCTTCAAAAAATAGGCTGTGAGGAAATCAGCTGCATTGCAAAGGACCAAAAGGTGCCAAAACTAAGCTCACAGATGTTGCAAAAGCAGGGGAAAAAGTCAAGGAGGAAGACACAACTTAGGGGGCAAGATATGAGGGACATGGCATGAATACTTAAAATAATAAAAAAAAAAAAAAGAAAAAATCTTTCCCAAAGTCAAAGCCATCAAAATGCAGGCAGGCCATACGCCACCAAGGGCAGGCACATGCAGCAAAGCTTGCCAAAATTGATCCCCACTGAAGGCCAAAACAGAAAAGAAGGACCTACAAACACGCTGGAAAGGAGTCAACATCAAAGGAATTGCAATTGGAGGAGAAAAAAAGAAAATTTGGGAAATTCAGTGACTCTAAGAAAATGGCCTGGGTTTATATCAGGTGCAGTGCAAAGGACCAAAAGATGCCAAAACTAAGCTCACAGATGTTGCAAAAGCAGGGGAAAAAGACAAGTAGGAAGACAGAACGTAGGGGGCGAGATATGAGGGACATGGCATGAACACTTCAGAAAACAACCAAAAAAAGAAAAAATCTTTCCCAAAGTCAAAGCCATCAAAAGGCATGGCCTGCCATCAAGTGCAGGGACATGCACCAAAGATTCCTCTATTGGTCCCCATTGAAATCGCAAGATTCCTTTTCCCTTCCCGAAAGGAAATGAAATTTCCTTTCGGGAAGGGAAAAGGAATGTTGCGAATCCCAAAAGAAAGGCTTACAAACACTCTGGAAAGGAGATAGGTTCAAATGAAATGCAATTGAAAAAAGCAGAAAATCGGGAATTTTAGTCTCTTCAAAAAATAGGCTGTGAGGAAATTAGCAGCATTGCAAAGGACCAAAAGGTGCCAAAACTAAGCTCACAGATGTTGCAAAAGCAGGGGAAAAAGTCAAGGAGGAAGACAGAACTTAGGGGGCAAGATATGAGGGACATGGCATGAACACTTCAGAAAACAACCAAAAAAAGAAAAAAATCTTTCCCAAAGTGAAAGCCATCAAAATGCAGGCAGGCCATACGCCAGCAAGTGCAGGCACATGCAGCAAAGCTTGCCAAAATTGATCCCCACTGAAGGCCAAAACAGAAAAGAAGGACCTACAAACACGCTGGAATGGAGACAACATCAAAGGAATTGCAATTGGAGGAGAAAAAAAGAAAATTTGGGAAATTTAGTGACTCTAAGAAAATGGCCTGGGTTTATATCAGGTGCAGTGCAAAGGACCAAAAGGTGCCAAAACTAAGCTCACAGATGTTGCAAAAGCAGGGGAAAAAGTCAAGGAGGAAGACACAACGTAGGGAGCAAGATATGAGGGACATAGCATGAATAATTAAACCAAAAAAAAAAAAAAAAAGAAAAAATCTTTCCCAAAGTCAAAGCCATCAAAATGCAGGCAGGCCATACGCCAGCAAGTGCAGGCACATGCAGCAAAGCTTGCCAAAATTGATCCCCACTGAAGGCCAAAACAGAAAAGAAGGACTTACAAACACGCTGGAATGGAGACAACATGAAAGGAATTCAATTATTATGAGAAAAATAGAAAATTTGGGTAAGTTAGAGATTCTAAGAAAATGGCCTGGATTTATATCAGGTGCAGTGCAAAGGACCAAAAGATGCCCAAACTAAGCTCACAGATGTTGCAAAAGCAGGGGAAAAAGTCAAGGAGGAAGACACAACTTAGGGGGCAAGATATGAGGGACATGGCATGAATACTTAAACCAAAAAAAAAAAAAAAAAAGAAAAAATCTTTCCCAAAGTCAAAGCCATCAAAATGCAGGCAGGCCATAGGCCAGCAAGTGCAGGCACATGCAGCAAAGCTTGCCAAAATTGATCCCCACTGAAGGCCAAAACAGAAAAGAAGGACCTACAAACACGCTGGAAAGGAGTCAACATCAAAGGAATTGCAATTGGAGGAGAAAAAAAGAAAATTTGGGAAATTTAGTGACTCTAAGAAAATGGCGTGGGTTTATATCAGGTGCAGTGCAAAGGACCAAAGGATGCAAAAACTAAGCTCACAGATGTTGCAAAAGCAGGGGAAAAAGTCAAGGAGGAAGACACAACTTAGGGAGCAAGATATGAGGGACATGGCGTGAATACTTAAAACAAAAATAAAAAAAAAAAGAAAAAATCTTTCCCAAAGTCAAAGCCATCAACATGCAGGCAGGCCATAGGCCAGCAAGGGCAGGCACATGCAGCAAAGCTTGCCAAAATTGATCCCCACTGCAGGCCAAAATAGAAAAGAAGGACTTACAAACACGCTGGAATGGAGACAACATGAAAGGAATTCCATTTCTATGAGAAAAAAAGAAAATTTAGGTAAGTTAGTGATTTTTAGAAAAGGGCCTGGGTTTATATCAGGTGCAGTGCAAAGGACCAAAAGGTGCCAAAACTAAGCTCAAAGATGTTGCAAAAGCAGGGGGAAAAGTCAAGGAGGAAGACTCAACTTAGGGGGCAAGATGTGAGGGACATGGCATGAACACTTCAGAAAACAACCAAAAAAAGAAAAAAATCTTTCCCAAAGTCAAAGCCATCAAAAGGCAGGCAGGCCATACACCACCAAGGGCAGGCACATGCAGCAAAGCTTGCCAAAATTGATCCCCACTGAAGGCCAAAACAGAAAAGAAGGACCTACAAACACGCTGGAATGGAGACAACATCAAAGGAATTGCAATTGGAGGAGAAAAAAAGAAAATTTGGGAAATTTAGTGACTCTAAGGAAATGGCCTGTGTTCTATCTGGTGCAGTGCAAAGAACCAAAAGGTGCCAAAACTAAGCTCACAGATGTTGCAAAAGCAGGGGAAAAAGTCAAGGAGGAAGACACAACTTAGGGGGCAAGATGTGAGGGACATGGCATGAATACTTAAAATAATAAAAAAAAAAAAAAAAGAAAAAATCTTTCCCAAAGTCAAAGCCATCAAAATGCAGGCAGGCCATACGCCAGCAAGTGCAGGCACATGCAGCAAAGCTTGCCAAAATTGATCCCCACTGAAGGCCAAAACAGAAAAGAAGGACTTACAAACACGCTGGAATGGAGACAACATGAAAGGAATTCAATTTCTATGAGAAAAAAAGAAAATTTGGGTAAGTTAGTGATTCTAAGAAAATGGCCTGGGTTTATATCAGGTGCAGTGCAAAGGACCAAAAGGTGCCAAAACTAAGCTCACAGATGTTGCAAAAGCAGGGGAAAAAGTCAAGGAGGAAGACACAACTTAGGGGGCAAGATGTGAGGGACATGGCATGAACACTTCTGAAAACAACCAAAAAAAGAAAAAACTCTTTCCCAAAGCCAAAGCCATCAAAAGGCATGGCCTGCCATCAAGTGCAGGGACATGCACCAAAGATTCCTCTATTGGTCCCCATTGAAATCGCAAGATTCCTTTTCCCTTCCCGAAAGGAAATGAAATTTCCTTTCGGGAAGGGAAAAGGAATCTTGCGAATCCCAAAAGAAAGACTTACAAACACTCTGGAAAGGAGATAGGTTCAAATGAAATGCAATTGAAAAAAGCAGAAAATCTGGAATTTTAGTCTCTTCAAAAAATAGGCTGTGAGGAAATCAGCTGCATTGCAAAGGACCAGAAGGTGCCAAAACTAAGCTCACAGATGTTGCAAAAGCAGGGGAAAAAGTCAAGGAGGAAGACACAACTTAGGGGGCAAGATATGAGGGACATGGCATGAATACTTAAAATAATAAAAAAAAAAAAGTTAAAATCTTTCCCAAAGTCAAAGCCATCAAAAGGCAGGCAGGCCATACGCCAGCAAGTGCAGGCACATGCAGCAAAGCTTGCCAAAATTGATCCCCACTGAAGGCCAAAACAGAAAAGAAGGACCTACAAACACGCTGGAATGGAGACAACATCAAAGGAATTGCAATTGGAGGAGAAAAAAAGAAAATTTGGGAAATTTAGTGACTCTAAGAAAATGGCCTGGGTTTATATCAGGTGCAGTGCAAAGGACCAAAAGGTGCCAAAACTAAGCTCACAGATGTTGCAAAAGCAGGGGAAAAAGTCAAGGAGGAAGACACAACGTAGGGAGCAAGATATGAGGGACATAGCATGAATACTTAAACCAAAAAAAAAAAAAAAAAGAAAAAATCTTTCCCAAAGTCAAAGCCATCAAAATGCAGGCAGGCCATACGCCAGCAAGTGCAGGCACATGCAGCAAAGCTTGCCAAAATTGATCCCCACTGAAGGCCAAAACAGAAAAGAAGGACTTACAAACACGCTGGAATGGAGACAACATGAAAGGAATTCAATTATTATGAGAAAAATAGAAAATTTGGGTAAGTTAGAGATTCTAAGAAAATGGCCTGGATTTATATCAGGTGCAGTGCAAAGGACCAAAAGATGCCCAAACTAAGCTCACAGATGTTGCAAAAGCAGGGGAAAAAGTCAAGGAGGAAGACACAACTTAGGGGGCAAGATATGAGGGACATGGCATGAATACTTAAACCAAAAAAAAAAAAAAAAAAAGAAAAAATCTTTCCCAAAGTCAAAGCCATCAAAATGCAGGCAGGCCATACGCCAGCAAGTGCAGGCACATGCAGCAAAGCTTGCCAAAATTGATCCCCACTGAAGGCCAAAACAGAAAAGAAGGACCTACAAACACGCTGGAAAGGAGTCAACATCAAAGGAATTGCAATTGGAGGAGAAAAAAAGAAAATTTGGGAAATTTAGTGACTCTAAGAAAATGGCCTGGGTTTATATCAGGTGCAGTGCAAAGGACCAAAGGATGCAAAAACTAAGCTCACAGATGTTGCAAAAGCAGGGGAAAAAGTCAAGGAGGAAGACACAACTTAGGGAGCAAGATATGAGGGACATGGCGTGAATACTTAAAACAAAAATAAAAAAAAAAAGAAAAAATCTTTCCCAAAGTCAAAGCCATCAACATGCAGGCAGGCCATAGGCCAGCAAGGGCAGGCACATGCAGCAAAGCTTGCCAAAATTGATCCCCACTGCAGGCCAAAATAGAAAAGAAGGACTTACAAACACGCTGGAATGGAGACAACATGAAAGGAATTCCATTTCTATGAGAAAAAAAGAAAATTTGGGTAAGTTAGTGATTTTTAGAAAAGGGCCTGGGTTTATATCAGGTGCAGTGCAAAGGACCAAAAGGTGCCAAAACTAAGCTCAAAGATGTTGCAAAAGCAGGGGGAAAAGTCAAGGAGGAAGACTCAACTTAGGGGGCAAGATGTGAGGGACATGGCATGAACACTTCAGAAAACAACCAAAAAAAGAAAAAAATCTTTCCCAAAGTCAAAGCCATCAAAAGGCAGGCAGGCCATACACCACCAAGGGCAGGCACATGCAGCAAAGCTTGCCAAAATTGATCCCCACTGAAGGCCAAAACAGAAAAGAAGGACCTACAAACACGCTGGAATGGAGACAACATCAAAGGAATTGCAATTGGAGGAGAAAAAAAGAAAATTTGGGAAATTTAGTGACTCTAAGGAAATGGCCTGTGTTCTATCTGGTGCAGTGCAAAGAACCAAAAGGTGCCAAAACTAAGCTCACAGATGTTGCAAAAGCAGGGGAAAAAGTCAAGGAGGAAGACACAACTTAGGGGGCAAGATGTGAGGGACATGGCATGAATACTTAAAATAATAAAAAAAAAAAAAAAAGAAAAAATCTTTCCCAAAGTCAAAGCCATCAAAATGCAGGCAGGCCATACGCCAGCAAGTGCAGGCACATGCAGCAAAGCTTGCCAAAATTGATCCCCACTGAAGGCCAAAACAGAAAAGAAGGACTTACAAACACGCTGGAATGGAGACAACATGAAAGGAATTCAATTTCTATGAGAAAAAAAGAAAATTTGGGTAAGTTAGTGATTCTAAGAAAATGGCCTGGGTTTATATCAGGTGCAGTGCAAAGGACCAAAAGGTGCCAAAACTAAGCTCACAGATGTTGCAAAAGCAGGGGAAAAAGTCAAGGAGGAAGACACAACTTAGGGGGCAAGATGTGAGGGACATGGCATGAACACTTCTGAAAACAACCAAAAAAAGAAAAAACTCTTTCCCAAAGCCAAAGCCATCAAAAGGCATGGCCTGCCATCAAGTGCAGGGACATGCACCAAAGATTCCTCTATTGGTCCCCATTGAAATCGCAAGATTCCTTTTCCCTTCCCGAAAGGAAATGAAATTTCCTTTCGGGAAGGGAAAAGGAATCTTGCGAATCCCAAAAGAAAGACTTACAAACACTCTGGAAAGGAGATAGGTTCAAATGAAATGCAATTGAAAAAAGCAGAAAATCTGGAATTTTAGTCTCTTCAAAAAATAGGCTGTGAGGAAATCAGCTGCATTGCAAAGGACCAGAAGGTGCCAAAACTAAGCTCACAGATGTTGCAAAAGCAGGGGAAAAAGTCAAGGAGGAAGACACAACTTAGGGGGCAAGATATGAGGGACATGGCATGAATACTTAAAATAATAAAAAAAAAAAAGAAAAAAATCTTTCCCAAAGCCAAAGCCATCAAAAGGCAGGCAGGCCATACGCCAGCAAGGGCAGGCACATGCAGCAAAGCTTGCCAAAATTGATCCCCACTGAAGGCCAAAACAGAAAAGAAGGACCTACAAGCACGCTGGAGAGGAGTCAACATCAAAGGAATTGCAATTGGAGGAGAAAAATAGAAAATTTGGGAAATTTAGTGACTCTAAGAAAATGGCCTGGGTTTTATCAGGTGCAGTGCAAAGGGCCCAAAGATTCAAAAACTAAGCTCACAGATGTTGCAAAAGCAGGGGAAAAAGTGAAGGAGGAAGACAGAACTTAGGGAGCAAGATATGAGGGACATGGCATAAATAATTAAAACAAAAAAAAAAAAAAAAAATAGAAAAAAACTATCCCAAAGTCAAAGCCATCAAAATGCAGGCAGGCCATAGGCCAGCAAGTGCAGGCACATGCAGCAAAGCTTGCCAAAATTGATCCCCACTGAAGGCCAAAACAGAAAACAAGGACCTACAAACACGCTGGAATGGAGACAACATCAAAGGAATTGCAATTGGAGGAGAAAAAGAGAAAATTTGGGAAATTTAGTGATTCTAAGAAAATGGCCTGGGTTTATATCAGCTGCCGTGCAAAGGACCAAAAGATGCCAAAACTAAGCTCACAGATGTTGCAAAAGCAGGGGAAAAAGACAAGGAGGAAGACACAACTTAGGGGGCAAGTTATGAGGGACATGGCATGAATACTTAAAATAATAAAAAAAAAAAAAAGAAAAAATCTTTCCCAAAGTCAAAGCCATCAAAATGCAGGCAGGCCATACACCACCAAGGGCAGGCACATCCAGCAAAGCTTGCCAAAATTGATCCCCACTGAAGGCCAAATCAGAAAAGAAGGACCTACAAACACACTGGAATGGAGACAACATCAAAGGAATTCAATTTCTATGAGAAAAAAAGAAAATTTGGGTAAGTTAGTGATTCTAAGAAAATGGCCTGGGTTTATATCAGGTGCAGTGCAAAGGACCAAAAGGTGCCAAAACTAAGCTCACAGATGTTGCAAAAGCAGGGGAAAAAGTCAAGGAGGAAGACACAACTTAGGGGGCAAGATGTGAGGGACATGGCATGAATACTTAAAACAAAAAAAAAAAAAAAAGAAAAAATCTTTCCCAAAGTCATAGCCATCAAAATGCAGGCAGGCCATAGGCCAGCAAGTGCAGGCACATGCAGCAAAGCTTGCCAAAATTGATCCCCACTGCAGGCCAAAACAGAAAAGAAGGACCTACAAACACGCTGGAATGGAGACAACATCAAAGGAATTGCAACTGGAGGAGAAAAAAAGAAAATTTGGGAAACTTAAAGACTCTTAGAAAGTGGCCTGGGGTTTTATCAGGTGCAGTGCAAAGGACCAAAAGATGCCAAAACTAAGCTCACAGATGTTGCAAAAGCAGGGGAAAAAGTCAAGGAGGAAGACAGAACTTAGGGGGCAAGATATGAGGGACATGGCATGAACACTTCAGAAAACAACCAAAAAAAGAAAAAAATCTTTCCCAAAGTCAAAGCCATCAAAAGGCAGGCAGGCCATACGCCAGCAAGTGCAGGCACATGCAGCAAAGCTTGCCAAAATTGATCCCCACTGAAGGCCAAAACAGAAAAGAAGGACTTACAAACACGCTGGAATGGAGACAACATGAAAGGAATTCAATTTATATGAGAAAAAAAGAAAATTTGGGTAAGTTAGTGATTGTAATAAAATGGCCTGGGTATATATCAGGTGCAGTGCAAAGGACCAAAATGTGCCAAAACTAAGCTCACAGATGTTGCAAAAGAAGAGGAAAAAGTCAAGGAGGAAGACACAACTTAGGGGGCAAGATATGAGGGACATGGCATGAATACTTAAAATAATAAAAAAAAAAGAAAAGAAAAAATCTTTTCCAAAGTAAAAGCCATCAACATGCAGGCAGGCCATACGCCAGCAAGGGCAGGCACATGCAGCAAAGCTTGCCAAAATTGATCCCCACTGAAGGCCAAAACAGAAAAGAAGGACCTACAAACACGCTGGAAAGGAGTCAACATCAAAGGAATTGCAATTGGAGGAGGAAAAAAGAAAATTTGGGAAAGTTAGTGACTCTAAGAAAATGGCCTGGGTTTATATCAGGTGCAGTGCAAAAGACCAAAAGGTGCCAAAACTAAGCTCACAGATGTTGCAAAAGCAGGGGAAAAAGTCAAGGAGGAAGACACAACTTAGGGGGCAAGATATGAGGGACATGGCATGAATACTTACAATAATAAATAAAAAAAAAAAAAAAAATCTTTCCCAAAGTCAAAGCCATCAAAATGCAGGCAGGCCATACACCACCAAGTGCAGGCACATGCAGCAAAGCTTGCCAAAATTGATCCCCACTGAAGGCCAAAACAGAAAAGAAGGACCGACAAACACGCTGGAATGGAGACAACATCAAAGGAATTGCAATTGGAGGAGAAAAAAAGAAAATTAGGGAAATTACTGAATCTAAAAAAATGGCCTGGGTTTATATCAGGTGCATTGCAAAGGACCAAAAGGTGCCAAAACTAAGCTCACAGATGTTGCAAAAGCAGGGGAAAATGTCAAGGAGGAAGACACAACTTTAGGGAGCAAGATATGAGGCACATGGCATGAATACTTAAAACAAAAAAAAAAAAAAAAAATAAAAAAATCTATCCCAAAGTCAAAGCCATCAAAATGCAGGCAGGCCATACACCACCAAGTGCAGGCACATGCAGCAAAGCTTGCCAAAATTGATCCCCACTGAAGGCCAAAACAGAAAAGAAGGACCTACAAACACGCTGGAATGGAGACACCATCAAAGGAATTGCAATTGGAGGAGAAAAAAAGAAAATTTGGGAAAGTTAAAGACTCTTAGAAATCGGCCTGGGGTTTTATCAGGTGCAGTGCAAAGGACCAAAAGGTGCCAAAACTATGCTCACAGATGTTGCAAAAGCAGGGTAAAAACTCAAGGAGGAAGACACAACTTAGGGGGCAAGATATGAGGGACATGGCATGAACACTTCAGAAAACAACCAAAAAAAGAAAAAAATCTTTCCCAAAGTGAAAGCCATCAAAAGGCAGGCAGGCCATACGCCACCAAGGGCAGGCACATGCAGCAAAGCTTGCCAAAATTGATCCCCACTGAAGGCCAAAACAGAAAAGAAGGACTTACAAACACGCTGGAATGGAGACAACATGAAAGGAATTCAATTATTATGAGAAAAAAAGAAAATTTGGGTAAGTTAGAGATTCTAAGAAAATGGCCTGGATTTATATCAGGTGCAGTGCAAAGGACCAAAAGGTGCCAAAACTAAGCTCACAGATGTTGCAAAAGCAGGGGAAAAAGTCAAGGAGGAACACAACTTAGGGGGCAAGATGTGAGGGACATGGCATGAACACTTCAGAAAACAACCAAAAAAAGAAAAAAATCTTTCCCAAAGTCAAAGCCATCAAAAGGCATGGCCTGCCTTCAAGTGCAGGGACATGCACCAAAGATTCCTCAATTGGTCCCCATTGAAATCGCAAGATTCCTTTTCCCTTCCCGAAAGGAAATGAAATTTCCTTTCGGGAAGGGAAAAGGAATCTTGCGAATCCCAAAAGAAAGGCTTACAAACACTCTGGAAAGGAGATAGGTTCAAATGAAATGCAATTGAAAAAAGCAGAAAATCGGGAATTTTAGTCTCTTCAAAAAATAGGCTGTGAGGAAATCAGCTGCATTGCAAAGGACCAAAAGGTGCCAAAACTAAGCTCACAGATGTTCCAAAAGCAGGGAAAAAAGTCAAGGAGGAAGACACAACTTAGGGGGCAAGATATGAGGGACATGGCATGAATACTTAAAATAATAAAAAAAAAAAAGAAAAAATCTTTCCCAAAGTCAAAGCCATCAAAATGCAGGCAGGCCATATGCCAGCAAGGGCAGGCACATGCAGCAAAGCTTGCCAAAATTGATCCCCACTGAAGGCCAAAACAGAAAAGAAGGACTTAGAAACACGCTGGAAAGGAGTCAACATCAAAGGAATTGCAATTGGAGGAGAAAAAAAGAAAATTTGGGAAATTTAGTGACTCTAAGAAAATGGCCTGGGTTTATATCAGGTGCAGTGCAAAGGACCAAAAGATGCGAAAACTAAGCTCACAGATGTTGCAAAAGCAGGGGAAAAAGTCAAGGAGGAAGACACAACTTAGGGGGCAAGATATGAGGGACATGGCATGAATACTTAAAATAATAAAAAAAAAAAAACAAAAAAATTTTTCCAAAGTCAAAGCCATCAAAATGCAGGCAGGCCATACGCGAGCAAGGGCAGGCACATGGAGCAAAGCTTGCCAAAATTGATCCCCACTGAAGGCCAAAACAGAAAAGAAGGACTTACAAACACGCTGGAATGGAGACAACATCAAAGGAATTGCAATTGGAGGAGAAAAAAAGAAAAATTGGGAAATTTAGTGACTCTAAGAAAATGGCCTGGGTTTATATCAGGTGCAGTGCAAAGGACCAAAAGGTGCCAAAACTAAGCTCACAGATGTTGCAAAAGCAGGGGAAAAAGTCAAGGAGGAAGACACAACTGAGGGGGCAAGATGTGAGGGACATGGCATGAACACTTCAGAAAACAACCAAAAAAAGAAAAAAATCTTTCCCAATGTCAAAGCCATCAAAAGGCATGGCCTGCCTTCAAGTGCAGGGACATGCACCAAAGATTCCTCTATTGGTCCCCATTGAAATCACAAGATTCCTTTTCCCTTCCAAAAAAGGAAATGAAATTTCCTTTTGGGAAGGGAAAAGGAATCTTGCGAATCCCAAAAGAAAGGCTTACAAACACTCTGGAAAGGAGATAGGTTCAAATGAAATGCAATTGAAAAAAGCAGAAAATCGGGAATTTTAGTCTCTTCAAAAAATAGGCTGTGAGGAAATCAGCGGCATTGCAAAGGACAAAAAGGTGCCAAAACTAAGCTCACAGATGTTGCAAAAGCAGGGGAAAAAGTCAAGGAGGAAGACACAACTTAGGGGGCAAGATATGAGGGACATGGCATGAATACTTAAAATAATAAAAAAAAAAAAGAAAAAATCTTTCCCAAAGTCAAAGCCATCAAAATGCAGGCAGGCCATACGCCACCAAGGGCAGGCACATGCAGCAAAGCTTGCCAAAATTGATCCCCACTGAAGGCCAAAACAGAAAAGAAGGACCTACAGACACGCTGGAAATGAGTCAACATCAAAGGAGTTGCAATTGGAGGAGAAAAAAAGAAAATTAAGGAAATTTAGTGACTCTAAGAAAATGGCCTGGGTTTATATCAGGTGCAGTGCAAAGGACCAAAAGATGCAAAAACTAAGCTCACAGATGTTGCAAAACAGGGGAAAAATTCAAGGAGGAAGACAGAACTTAGGGAGCAAGGTATGAGGGACATGGCATGAATACTTAAAACCAAAAAAAAAAAAAAAAAAAGAAAAAATCTTTCCCAAAGTCAAATCCATCAAAATGCAGGCAGGCCATACACCACCAAGGGCAGGCACATGCAGCAAAGCTTGCCAAAATTGATCCCCACTGAAGGCCAAAACAGAAAAGAAGGACCTACAAACACGCTGGAATGGAGACAACATCAAAGGAATTGCAACTGGAGGAGAAAAAAAGAAAATTTGGAAAATTTAATAACTGTTAGAAAGTGGCCTGGGGTTTTATCAGGTGCAGGTCAAAGGACCAAAAGATGCCAAAACTAAGCTCACAGATGTTGCAAAAGCAGGGGAAAAAGTCAAGGAGGAAGACACAACTTAGGGGGCAAGATATGAGGGACATGGCATGAACACTTCAGAAAACAACCAAATAAAGAAAAAAATCTTTCCCAAAGTCAAAGCCATCAAAAGGCAGGCAGGCCATACACCACCAATGGAAGGCACATGCAGCAAAGCTTGCCAAAATTGATCCCCACTGAAGGCCAAAACAGAAAAGAAGGACCTACAAACACGCTGGAATGGAGACAACATCAAAGGAATTGCAATTGGAGGAGAAAAAAAGAAAATTTGGGAAATTTAGTGACTCTAAGAAAATGGCCTGGGTTCTATCTGGTGCAGTGCAAAGAACCAAAAGGTGCCAAAACTAAGCTCACAGATGTTGCAAAAGCAGGGGAAAAAGTCAAGGAGGAAGACACAACTTAGGGGGCAAGATGTGAGGGACATGGCATGAATACTTAAAATAAGAAAAAAAGAAAAAAAAAAGAAAAAATCTTTCCCAAAGTCAAAGCCATCAAAATGCAGGCAGGCCATACGCCAGCAAGTGCAGGCACATGCAGCAAAGCTTGCCAAAATTGATCCTCACTGAAGGCCAAAACAGAAAAGAAGGACTTACAAACACGCTGGAATGGAGACAACATGAAAGGAATTCAATTTCTGTGAGAAAAAAAGAAAATTTGGGTAAGTTAGTGATTCTAAGAAAATGGCCTGGGTTTATATCAGGTGCAGTGCAAAGGACCAAAAGGTGCCAAAACTAAGCTCACAGATGTTGCAAAAGCAGGGGAAAAAGTCAAGGAGGAAGACACAACTTAGGGGGCAAGATGTGAGGGACATGGCATGAACACTTCAGAAAACAACCAAAAAAAGAAAAAAATCTTTCCCAAAGCCAAAGCCATCAAAAGGCATGGCCTGCCATCAAGTGCAGGGACATGCACCAAAGATTCCTCTATTGGTCCCCATTGAAATCGCAAGATTCCTTTTCCCTTCCCGAAAGGAAATGAAATTTCCTTTCGGGAAGGGAAAAGGAATCTTGCCAATCCCAAAAGAAAGGCTTACAAACACTCTGGAAAGCAGATAGGTTCAAATGAAATGCAATTGAAAAAAGCAGAAAATCGGGAATTTTAGTCTCTTTAAAAAATAGGCTGTGAGGAAATCAGCTGCATTGCAAAGGACCAAAAGGTGCCAAAACTAAGCACACAGATGTTGCAAAAGCAGGGGAAAAAGTCAAGGAGGAAGACACAACTTAGGGAGCAAGATATGAGGGACATGGCATGAATACTTAAAACAAAAAAAAAAAAAAAAACGAAAAAATCTATCCAAAAGTCAAAGCCATCAAAATGCAGGCAGGCCATACACCACCAAGGGCAGGCACATGCAGCAAAGCTTGCCAAAATTGATCCCCACTGAAGGCCAAAAAAGAAAAGAAGGACCTACAAACACGCTGGAATGGAGACACCATCAAAGGAATTGCAACTGGAGGAGAAAAAAAGAAAATTTGGGAAAGTTAAAGACTCTTAGAAATCGGCCTGGGGTTTTATCAGGTGCAGTGCAAAGGACCAAAAGGTGCCAAAACTAAGCTCACAGATGTTGCAAAAGCAGGGGAAAAAGTCAAGGAGGAAGACACAACTTAGGGGGAAAGATATGAGGGACATGGCATGAACACTTCAGAAAACAACCAAAAAAAGAAAAAAATCTTTCCCAAAGTGAAAGCCATCAAAAGGCAGGCAGGCCATAGGCCAGCAAGTGCAGGCACATGCAGCAAAGCTTGCCAAAATTGATCCCCACTGAAGGCCAAAACAGAAAAGAAGGACCTACAGACACGCTGGAAAGGAGTCAACATCAAAGGAATTGCAATTGGAGGAGAAAAAAAGAAAATTTGGGAAATTTAGTGACTCTAAGAAAATGGCCTGGGTTTATACCAGGTGCAGTGCAAAGGACCAAAAGATGCGAAAACTAAGCTCACAGATGTTGCAAAAGCAGGGGAAAAAGTCAAGGAGGAAGACACAACTTAGGGGGCAAGATGTGAGGGACATGGCATGAACACTTCAGAAAACAACCAAAAAAAGAAAAAAATCTTTCCCAAAGTCAAAGCCATCAAAAGGCATGGCCTGCCATCAAGTGCAGGGACATGCACCAAAGATTCCTCTATTGGTCCCCATTGAAATCACAAGATTCCTTTTCCCTTCCCGAAAGGAAATGAAATTTCCTTTCGGGAAGGGAAAAGGAATCTTGCGAATCCCAAAAGAAAGGCTTACAAACACTCTGGAAAGCAGATAGGTTCAAATGAAATGCAATTGAAAAAAGCAGAAAATCGGGAATTTTAGTCTCTTTAAAAAATAGGCTGTGAGGAAATCAGCTGCATTGCAAAGGACCAAAAGGTGCCAAAACTAAGCTCACAGATGTTGCAAAAGCAGGGGAAAAAGTCAAGGAGGAAGACACAACTTAGGGAGCAAGATATGAGGGACATGGCATGAATACTTAAAACAAAAAAAAAAAAAAAACGAAAAAATCTATCCAAAAGTCAAAGCCATCAAAATGCAGGCAGGCCATACGCCAGCAAGGGCAGGCACATGCAGCAAAGCTTGCCATAATTGATCCCCACTGAAGGCCAAAACAGAAAAGAAGGACCTACAAACACGCTGGAATGGAGACACCATCAAAGGAATTGCAACTGGAGGAGAAAAAAAGAAAATTTGGGAAATTTAATGACTCTTAGAAAGTGGCCTGGGGTTTTATCAGGTGCAGTGCAAAGGACCAAAAGATGCCAAAACTAAGCTCACAGATGTTGCAAAAGCAGGGGAAAAAGTGAAGGAGGAAGACACAACTTAGGGGGCAAGATATGAGGGACATGGCATGAATACTTAAAATAATAAAAAAAAAAAAAAGGAAAAATCTTTCCCAAAGTCAAAGCCATCAAAATGCAGGCAGGCCATACGCCAGCAAGTGCAGGCACATGCAGCAAAGCTTGCCAAAATTGATCCCCACTGAAGGCCAAAACAGAAAAGAAGGACCTACAAACACGCTGGAAAGGAGTCAACATCAAAGGAATTGCAATTGGAGGAGAAAAAAAGAAAATTTGGGAAATTTAGTGACTCTAAGAAAATGGCCTGGGTTTATATCAGGTGCAGTGCAAAGGACCAAAAGATGCCAAAACTAAGCTCACAGATGTTGCAAAAGCAGGGGAAAAAGTCAAGGAGGAAGACACAACTTAGGGAGCAAGATATGAGGGACATGGCATGAATACTTAAAACAAAAAAAAAAAAAAAAAAAGAAAAAATCTATCCCAAAGTCAAAGCCATCAAAATGCAGGCAGGCCATAGGCCAGCAAGGGCAGGCACATGCAGCAAAGCTTGCCAAAATTGATCCCCACTGAAGGCCAAAACAGAAAAGGAGGACCTACAAACACACTGGAATGGAGACAACATGAAAGGAATTCAATTTCTATGAGAAAAAAAGAAAATTTGGGTATGTTAGTGATTCTAAGAAAATGGCCTGGGTTTATATCAGGTGCAGTGCAAAGGACCAAAAGGTGCCAAAACTAAGCTCACAGATGTTGCAAAAGCAGGGGAAAAAGTCAAGGAGGAAGACACAACTTAGGGGGCAAGATGTGAGGGACATGGCATGAATACTTAAAACAAAAAAAAAAGAAAAAAAGAAAAAATCTATCCCAAAGTCAAAGCCATCAAAATGCAGGCAGGCCATAGGCCAGCAAGTGCAGGCACATGCAGCAAAGCTTGCCAAAATTGATCCCCACTGAAGGCCAAAACAGAAAAGAAGGACCTACAAACACGCTGGAATGGAGACAACATCAAAGGATTTGCAATTGGAGGAGAAAAAAACAAAATTTGGGAAATTTTGTGACTCTAAGAAAATGGCCTGGGTTTATATCAGGTGCAGTGCAAAGGACCAAAAGATGCCAAAACTAAGCTCACAGATGTTGCAAAAGCAGGGGAAAAAGACCCGGAGGTATACACAACTTAGGGGGCAAGATATGAGGGACATGGCATGAATACTTAAAATAATTAAAAAAAAAAAAAGAAAAAATCTTTCCCAAAGTCAAAGCCATCAAAATGCACGCAGGCCATACACCACCAAGGGCAGGCACATGCAGCAAAGCTTGCCAAAATTGATCCCCACTGAAGGCCAAAACAGAAAAGAAGGACTTACAAACACGCTGGAATGGAGACAACATCAAAGGAATTGCAATTGGAGGAGAAAAAAGAAAAATTGGGAAATTTAGTAACTCTAAGTAAATGGCCAGGGTTTATATCACGTGCAGTGCAAAGGACCAAAAGATGCAAAAACTAAGCTCACAGATGTTGCAAATGCAGGGGAAAAAGTCAAGGAGGAAGACACAACTTAGGGAGCAAGATATGAGGGAGATGGCACGAATACTTAAAACAAAAAAAAAAAAAAAAAAGAAAAAATCTATCCTAAAGTCAAAGCCATCAAAATGCAGGCAGGCCATACACCACCAAGGGCAGGCACATGCAGCAAAGCTTGCCAAAATTGATCCCCACTGAAGGCCAAAACAGAAAAGAAGGACCTACAAACACGCTGGAATGGAGACAACATGAAAGGAATTCAATTTCTATGAGAAAAAAAGAAAATTTGGGTAAGTTAGTGATTCTAAGAAAATGGCCTGGGTTTATATCAGGTGCAGTGCAAAGGACCAAAAGGTGCCAAAACTAAGCTCACAGATGTTGCAAAAGCATGGGAAAAAGTCAAGGAGGAAGACACAACTTAGGGGGCAAGATGTGAGGGACATGGCATGAACACTTCAGAAAACAACCAAAAAAAGAAAAAAATCTTTCCCAAAGTCAAAGCCATCAAAAGGCATGGCCTGCCATCAAGTGCAGGGACATGCACCAAAGATTCCTCTATTGGTCCCCATTGAAATCGCAAGATTCCTTTTCCCTTCCCGAAAGGAAATGAAATTTCCTTCCGGGAAGGGAAAAGGAATCTTGCGAATCCCAAAAGAAAGGCTTACAAACACTCTGGAAAGGAGATAGGTTCAAATGAAATGCAATTGAAAATAGCAGAAAATCGGGAATTTTAGTCTCTTCAAAAAATAGGCTGTGAGGAAATCATCTGCATTGCAAAGGACCAAAAGGTTCCCAAACTAAGCTCACAGATGTTGCAAAAGCCGGGGAAAAAGTCAAGGAGGAAGACACAACTTAGGGGGCAAGATATGAGGGACATGGCATGAATACTTAAAATAATAAAAAAAAAAAAGTAAAAATCTTTCCCAAAGTCAAAGCCATCAAAATGCAGGCAGGCCATACGCCAGCAAGGGCAGGCACATGCAGCAAAGCTTGCCAAAATTGATCCCCACTGAAGGCCAAAACAGAAAAGAAGGACCTACAAACACGCTGGAAAGGAGTCAACATCAAAGGAATTGCAATTGGAGGAGAAAAAAAGAAAATTTGGGAAATTTAGTGACTCTAAGAAAATGGCCTGGGTATATATCAGGTGCAGTGCAAAGGACCAAAAGATGCAAAAACTAAGCTCACAGATGTTGCAAAAGCAGGGGAAAAAGTCAAGGAGGAAGACACAACTTAGGGAGCAAGATATGAGGGACATGGCATGAATACTTAAAACAAAAAAAAAAAAAAAAAAAAGGAAAAATCTATCCCAAAGTCAAAGCCATCAAAATGCAGGCAGGCCATACAGCACCAAGGGCGGGCACATGCAGCAAAGCTTGCCAAAATTGGTCCCCACTGAAGGCCAAAACAGAAAAGAAGGACCTACAAACACGCTGGAATGGAGACAACATCAAAGGATTTGCAATTGGAAGAGAAAAATGAAAATTTGGGAAATTTAGTGACTCTAAGAAAATGGCCTGGGTTTATATCAGGTGCATTGCAAAGGACCAAAAGATGCCAAAACTAAGCTCACAGATGTTGCCAACGCAGGGGAAAAATGTCAAGGAGGAAGACAACTTAGGGAGCATGATATGAGGGACATGGCATGAATACTTAAAATAATAAAAAATATAAAAAGAAAAAAATCTTTCCCAAAGTCAAAGCCATCAAAATGCAGGCAGGCCATACGCTACCAAGGACAGTCACATGCAGCAAAGCTTGCCAAAATTGATCCCCACTGAAGGCCAAAACAGAAAAGAAGGACCTACAAACACGCTGGAATGGAGACAACATCAAAGGAATTGCAATTGGAGGAGAAAAAAAGAAAATTTGGGAAATTTAGTGACTCTAAGAAAATGGCCTGGGTTTATATCAGGTGCAGTGCAAAGGACCAAAAGGTGCCAAAACTAAGCTCACAGATGTTGCAAAAGCAGGGGAAAAAGTCAAGGAGGAAGACACAACTTAGGGGGCAAGATGTGAGGGACATAGCATGAATACTTAAAATAATAAAAAAAAAAAAAAGAAAAAATCTTTCCCAAAGTCAAAGCCATCAAAATGCAGGCAGGCCATACGCCAGCAAGTGCAGGCACATGCAGCAAAGCTTGCCAAAATTGATCCCCACTGAAGGCCAAAACAGAAAAGAAGGACTTACAAACACGCTGGAATGGAGACAGCATCAAAGGAATTGCAATTGGAGGAGAAAAAAAGAAAATTTGGGTAAGTTAGTGATTCTAAGAAAATGGCCTGGGTTTGTATCAGGTGCAGTGCAAAGGACCAAAAGATGCAAAAACTAAGCTCACAGATGTCTCAAACGCAGGGGAAAAAGTCAAGGAGGAAGACAACTTAGGGATCATGATATGAGGGACATGGCATGAATACTTAAAATAATAAAAAATATAAAAAGAAAAAAATCTTTCCCAAAGTCAAAGCCATAAAAAAGCAGGCAGGCCATACGCTACCAAGGACAGGCACATGCAGCAAAGCTTGCCAAAATTGATCCCCACTGAAGGCCAAAACAGAAAAGAAGGACCTACAAACACGCTTGAAAGGAGTCAACATCAAAGGAATTGCAATTGGAGGAGAAAAAAAGAATATTAAGGAAATTACTGACTCTAAAAAAATGGCCTGGGGTTTTACCAGGTGCAGTGCAAAGGACCAAAAGGTGCCAAAACTAAGCTCACAGATGTTGCAAAAGCAGGGGAAAAAGACAAGGAGGAAGACACAACTTAGGGGGCAAGATGTGAGGGACATGGCATGAACACTTCAGAAAACAACCAAAACAAGAAAAAAATCTTTCCCAAAGTCAAAGCCATCAAAAGGCATGGCCTGCCTTCAAGTGCAGGGACATGCACCAAAGATTCCTCTATTGGTTCCAATTGAAATCACAAGATTCCTTTTTCTTCCCGAAAGGAAATGAAATTTCCTTTTGGGAAGGGAAAAGGAATCTTGCGAATCCCAAAAGAAAGGCTTACAAACACTCTGGAAAGGAGATAGGTTCAAATGAAATGCAATTGAAAAAAGCAGAAAATCGGGAATTTTAGTCTCTTTAAAAAATAGGCTGTGAGGAAATCAGCTGCATTGCAAAGGACCAAAAGGTGCCAAAACTAAGCTCACAGATGTTGCAAAAGCAGGGGAAAAAGTCAAGGAGGAAGACACAACTTAGGGGGCAAGATATGAGGGACATGGCATGAATACTTAAAACAAAAAAAAAAAAAAAAGAAAAAATCTTTCCCAAAGTCAAAGCCATCAAAATGCAGGCTGGCCATAGGCCAGCAAGTGCAGGCACATGCAGCAAAGCTTGCCAAAATTGATCCCCACTGAAGGCCAAAACAGAAAAGAAGGACCTACAGACACGCTGGAAAGGAGTCAACATCAAAGGAATTGCAACTGGAGGAGAAAAAAAGAAAATTTGGGAAATTTAGTGACTCTAAGAAAATGGCCTGGGTTTATATCAGGTGCAGTGCAAAGGACCAAAAGATGCCAAAACTAAGCTCACAGATGTTGCAAAAGCAGGGGAAAAAGTCAAGGAGGAAGACACAACTTAGGGGGCAAGATATGAGGGACATGGCATGAATAATTAAAACAAAAAAAAAAAAAAAAAAAAAGAAAAAATCTTTCCCAAAGTCAAAGCCATCAAAATGCAGGCAGGCCATAGGCCAGCAAGTGCAGGCACATGCAGCAAAGCTTGACAAAATTGATCCCCACTGAAGGCCAAAACAGAAAAGAAGGACTTACAAACACGCTGGAATGGAGACAACATGAAAGGAATTCAATTTCTATGAGAAAAAAAGAAAATTTGGGTAAGTTAGTGATTCTAAGAAAATGGCCTGGGTTTATATCAGGTGCAGTGCAAAGGACCAAAAGGTGCCAAAACTAAGCTCACAGATGTTGCAAAAGCAGGGGAAAAAGTCAAGGAGGAAGACACAACTTAGGGGGCAAGATGTGAGGGACATGGCATGAATACTTAAAATAAAAAAAAAAAAAAAGAAAAAATCTTTCCCAAAGTCAAAGCCATCAAAATGCAGGCAGGCCATACGCCAGCAAGTGCAGGCACATGCACCAAAGCTTGCCAAAATTGATCCCCACTGAAGGCCAAAACAGAAAAGAAGGACTTACAAACACGCTGGAATGGAGACAGCATCAAAGGAATTGCAATTGGAGGAGAAAAAAAGAAAATTTGGGTAAGTTAGTGATTCTAAGAAAATGGCCTGGGTTTATATCAGGTGCAGTGCAAAGGACCAAAAGATGCAAAAACTAAGCTCACAGATGTCTCAAACGCAGGGGAAAAAGTCAAGGAGGAAGACAACTTAGGGATCATGATATGAGGGACATGGCATGAATACTTAAAATAATAATAAAAATAAAAAGAAAAAAATCTTTCCCAAAGTCAAAGCCATAAAAAAGCAGGCAGGCCATACGCTACCAAGGACAGGCACATGCAGCAAAGCTTGCCAAAATTGATCCCCACTGAAGGCCAAAACAGAAAAGAAGGACCTACAAACACGCTTGAAAGGAGTCAACATCAAAGGAATTGCAATTGGAGGAGAAAAAAAGAAAATTAAGGAAATTACTGACTCTAAAAAAATGGCCTGGGGTTTTACCAGGTGCAGTGCAAAGGACCAAAAGGTGCCAAAACTAAGCTCACAGATGTTGCAAAAGCAGGGGAAAAAGACAAGGAGGAAGACACAACTTAGGGGGCAAGATGTGAGGGACATGGCATGAACACTTCAGAAAACAACCAAAACAAGAAAAAAATCTTTCCCAAAGTCAAAGCCATCAAAAGGCATGGCCTGCCATCAAGTGCAGGGACATGCACCAAAGATTCCTCTATTGGTCCCCATTGAAATCACAAGATTCCTTTTCCCTTCCCGAAAGGAAATGAAATTTCCTTTCGGGAAGGGAAAAGGAATCTTGCCAATCCCAAAAGAAAGACTTACAAACACTCTGGAAAGGAGATAGGTTCAAATGAAATGCAATTGAAAAAAGCAGAAAATCGGGAATTTTAGTCACTTCAAAAAATAGGCTGTGAGGAAATCAGCTGCATTGCAAAGGACCAAAAGGTGCCAAAACTAAGCTCACAGATGTTGCAAAAGCAGGGGAAAAAGTCAAGGAGGAAGACACAACTTAGGGGGCAAGATATGAGGGACATGGCATGAATACTTAAAATAATAAAAAAAAAAAAGTAAAAATCTATCCCAAAGTCAAAGCCATCAAAATGCAGGCAGGCCATACGCCACCAAGGGCAGGCACATGCAGCAAAGCTTGCCAAAATTGATCCCCACTGAAGGCCAAAACAGAAAAGAAGGACCTACAGACACGCTGGAAAGGAGTCAACATCAAAGGAATTGCAACTGGAGGAGAAAAAAAGAAAATTTGGGAAATTTAGTGACTCTAAGAAAATGGCCTGGGTTTATATCAGGTGCAGTGCAAAGGACCAAAAGATGCCAAAACTAAGCTCACAGATGTTGCAAAAGCAGGGGAAAAAGTCAAGGAGGAAGACACAACTTAGGGGGCAAGATATGAGGGACATGGCATGAATACTTAAAACAAAAAAAAAAAAAAAAAAAAAAGAAAAAATCTTTCCCAAAGTCAAAGCCATCAAAATGCAGGCAGGCCATAGGCCAGCAAGTGCAGGCACATGCAGCAAAGCTTGACAAAATTGATCCCCACTGAAGGCCAAAACAGAAAAGAAGGACTTACAAACACGCTGGAATGGAGACAACATGAAAGGAATTCAATTTCTATGAGAAAAAAAGAAAATTTGGGTAAGTTAGTGATTCTAAGAAAATGGCCTGGGTTTATATCAGGTGCAGTGCAAAGGACCAAAAGGTGCCAAAACTAAGCTCACAGATGTTGCAAAAGCAGGGGAAAAAGTCAAGGAGGAAGACACAACTTAGGGGGCAAGATGTGAGGGACATGGCATGAATACTTAAAATAAAAAAAAAAAAAAAGAAAAAATCTTTCCCAAAGTCAAAGCCATCAAAATGCAGGCAGGCCATACGCCAGCAAGTGCAGGCACATGCACCAAAGCTTGCCAAAATTGATCCCCACTGAAGGCCAAAACAGAAAATAAGGACTTACAAACACGCTGGAATGGAGACAGCATCAAAGGAATTGCAATTGGAGGAGAAAAAAAGAAAATTTGGGTAAGTTAGTGATTCTAAGAAAATGGCCTGGGTTTATATCAGGTGCAGTGCAAAGGACCAAAAGATGCAAAAACTAAGCTCACAGATGTCTCAAACGCAGGGGAAAAAGTCAAGGAGGAAGACAACTTAGGGATCATGATATGAGGGACATGGCATGAATACTTAAAATAATAAAAAAAATAAAAAGAAAAAAATCTTTCCCAAAGTCAAAGCCATAAAAAAGCAGGCAGGCCATACGCTACCAAGGACAGGCACATGCAGCAAAGCTTGCCAAAATTGATCCCCACTGAAGGCCAAAACAGAAAAGAAGGACCTACAAACACGCTTGAAAGGAGTCAACATCAAAGGAATTGCAATTGGAGGAGAAAAAAAGAAAATTAAGGAAATTACTGACTCTAAAAAAATGGCCTGGGGTTTTACCAGGTGCAGTGCAAAGGACCAAAAGGTGCCAAAACTAAGCTCACAGATGTTGCAAAAGCAGGGGAAAAAGTCAAGGAGGAAGACACAACTTAGGGGGCAAGATGTGAGGGACATGGCATGAACACTTCAGAAAACAACCAAAACAAGAAAAAAATCTTTCCCAAAGTCAAAGCCATCAAAAGGCATGGCCTGCCATCAAGTGCAGGGACATGCACCAAAGATTCCTCTATTGGTCCCCATTGAAATCACAAGATTCCTTTTCCCTTCCCGAAAGGAAATGAAATTTCCTTTCGGGAAGGGAAAAGGAATCTTGCCAATCCCAAAAGAAAGACTTACAAACACTCTGGAAAGGAGATAGGTTCAAATGAAATGCAATTGAAAAAAGCAGAAAATCGGGAATTTTAGTCACTTCAAAAAATAGGCTGTGAGGAAATCAGCTGCATTGCAAAGGACCAAAAGGTGCCAAAACTAAGCTCACAGATGTTGCAAAAGCAGGGGAAAAAGTCAAGGAGGAAGACACAACTTAGGGGGCAAGATATGAGGGACATGGCATGAATACTTAAAATAATAAAAAAAAAAAAGTAAAAATCTTTCCCAAAGTCAAAGCCATCAAAATGCAGGCAGGCCATACGCCACCAAGGGCAGGCACATGCAGCAAAGCTTGCCAAAATTGATCCCCACTGAAGGCCAAAACAGAAAAGAAGGACCTACAGACACGCTGGAAAGGAGTCAACATCAAAGGAATTGCAACTGGAGGAGAAAAAAAGAAAATTTGGGAAATTTAGTGACTCTAAGAAAATGGCCTGGGTTTATATCAGGTGCAGTGCAAAGGACCAAAAGATGCCAAAACTAACCTCACAGATGTTGCAAAAGCAGGGGAAAAAGTCAAGGAGGAAGACACAACTTAGGGGGCAAGATATGAGGGACATGGCATGAATACTTAAAACAAAAAAAAAAAAAAAAAAAAAAGAAAAAATCTTTCCCAAAGTCAAAGCCATCAAAATGCAGGCAGGCCATAGGCCAGCAAGTGCAGGCACATGCAGCAAAGCTTGCCAAAATTGATCCCCACTGAAGGCCAAAACAGAAAAGAAGGACTTACAAACACGCTGGAATGGAGACAACATGAAAGGAATTCAATTTCTATGAGAAAAAAAGAAAATTTGGGTAAGTTAGTGATTCTAAGAAAATGGCCTGGGTTTATATCAGGTGCAGTGCAAAGGACCAAAAGGTGCCAAAACTAAGCTCACAGATGTTGCTAAAGCAGGGGAAAAAGTCAAGGAGGAAGACACAACTTAGGGGGCAAGATATGAGGGACATGGCATGAATACTTAAAATAATAAAAAAAAAAAAGTAAAAATCTTTCCCAAAGTCAAAGCCATCAAAATGCAGGCAGGCCATACGCCACCAAGGGCAGGCACATGCAGCAAAGCTTGCCAAAATTGATCCCCACTGAAGGCCAAAACAGAAAAGAAGGACCTACAGACACGCTGGAAAGGAGTCAGCATCAAAGGAATTGCAACTGGAGGAGAAAAAAAGAAAATTTGGGAAATTTAGTGACTCTAAGAAAATGGCCTGGGTTTATATCAGGTGCAGTGCAAAGGACCAAAAGGTGCCAAAACTAAGCTCACAGATCTTGCAAAAGCAGGGGAAAAAGTCAAGGAGGAAGACACAACTTAGGGAGCAAGATATGAGGGACATGGCATGAATACTTAAAACAAAAAAAAAAAAAAAAAAAAGAAAAAATCTATCCCAAAGTCAAAGCCATCAAAATGCAGGCAGGCCATAGGCCAGCAAGTGCAGGCACATGCAGCAAAGCTTGCCAAAATTGATCCCCACTGAAGGCCAAAACAGAAAAGAAGGACCTAAAAACACGCTGGAATGGAGACACCATCAAAGGATTTGCAATTGGAGGAGAAAAAAACAAAATTTGGGAAATTTAGTGACTCTAAGAAAATGGCCTGGGGTTTTATATCAGGTGCAGTGCAAAGGACCAAAAGGTGCCAAAACTAAGCTCACAGATGTTGCAAAAGCAGGGGAAAAAGTGAAGGAGGAAGACACAACTTAGGGGGCAAGATGTGAGGGACATGGCATGAACACTTCAGAAAACAACCAAAAAAAGAAAAAAATCTTTCCCAAAGTCAAAGCCATCAAAAGGCATGGCCTGCCATCAAGTGCAGGGACATGCACCAAAGATTCCTCTATTGGTCCCCATTGAAATCACAAGATTCCTTTTCCCTTCCCGAAAGGAAATGAAATTTCCTTTTGGGAAGGGAAAAGGAATCTTGCGAATCCCAAAAGAAAGGCTTACAAACACTCTGGAAAGGAGATAGGTTCAAATGAAATGCAATTGAAAAAAGCAGAAAATCGGGAATTTTAGTCTCTTCAAAAAATAGGCTGTGAGGAAATCAGCTGCATTGCAAAGGACCAAAAGGTGCCAAAACTAAGCTCACAGATGTTGCAAAAGCAGGGGAAAAAGTCAAGGAGGAAGACACAACTTAGGGGGCAAGATATGAGGGACATGGCATGAATACTTAAAATAATAAAAAAAAAAAAGAAAAAATCTTTCCCAAAGTCAAAGCCATCAAAATGCAGGCAGGCCATACGCCACCAAGGGCAGGCACATGCAGCAAAGCTTGCCAAAATTGATCCCCACTGAAGGCCAAAACAGAAAAGAAGGACCTACAGACACGCTGGAAAGGAGTCAACATCAAAGGAATTGCAATTGGAGGAGAAAAGAAGAAAATTTGGGAAATTTAGTGACTCTTAGAAAGTGGCCTGGGGTTTTAGCAGGTGCAGTGCAAAGGACCAAAAGATGCAAAAACTAAGCTCACAGATGTTGCAAAAGCAGGGGAAAAAGTGAAGGAGGAAGACAGAACTTAGGGAGCAAGATATGAGGGACATGGCATGAATACTTAAAACAAAAAAAAAAAAAAAAAAAGAAAAAAACTTTCCCAAAGTCAAAGCCATCAAAAGGCAGGCAGGCCATAGGCCAGCAAGTGCAGGCACATGCAGCAAAGCTTGCAAAAATTGATCCCCACTGAAGGCAAAAATAGAAAAGAAGGACTTACAAACACGCTGGAATGGAGACAACATGAAAGGAATTCAATTTCTATGAGAAAAAAAGAAAATTTGGGAAATTTAGTGACTCTAAGAAAATGGCCTGGGTTTATATGAGGTGCAGTGCAAAGGACCAAAAGGTGCCAAAACTAAGCTCACAGATGTTGCAAAAGCAGGGGAAAAAGTCAAGGAGGAAGACACAACTTAGGGGGCAAGATGTGAGGGACATGGCATGAATACTTAAAACAAAAAAGAAAAAAAAAGAAAAAATCTTTCCCAAAGTCAAAGCCATCAAAATGCAGGCAGGCCATACGCCAGCAAGGGCAGGCACATGCAGCAAACCCTGCCATAATTGATCCCCACTGAAGGCCAAAACAGAAAAGAAGGACCTAAAAACACGCTGGAATGGAGACACCATCAAAGGAATTGCAACTGGAGGAGAAAAAAAGAAAATTTGGGAAATTTAATGACTCTAAGAAAGTGGCCTGGGGTTTTATCAGGTGCAGTGCAAAGGACCAAAAGATGCCAAAACTAAGCTCACAGATGTTGCAAAAACAGGGGAAAAAGTCAAGGAGGAAGACACAACTTAGGGGGCAAGATGTGAGGGACATGGCATGAATACTTAAAACAAAAAAGAAAAAAAAAGAAAAAATCTTTCCCAAAGTCAAAGCCATCAAAATGCAGGCAGGCCATACGCCAGCAAGTGCAGGCACATGCAGCAAAGCTTGCCAAAATTGATCCCCACTGAAGGCCAAAACAGAAAAGAAGGACTTACAAACACGCTGGAATGGAGACAACATGAAAGGAATTCAATTTCTATGAGAAAAAAAGAAAATTTGGGTATGTTAGTGATTCTAAGAAAATGGCCTGGGTTTATATCAGGTGCAGTGCAAAGGACCAAAAGGTGCCAAAACTAAGCTCACAGATGTTGCAAAAGCAGGGGAAAAAGTGAAGGAGGAAGACTCAACTTAGGGGGCAAGATATGAGGGACATGGCATGAATACTTAAAATAATAAAAAAATAAAAAAGAGAAAATCTTTCCCAAAGTCAAAGCCATCAAAATGCAGGCAGGCCATACGCCAGCAAGTGCAGGCACATGCAGCAAAGCTTGCCAAAATTGATCCCCACTGAAGGCCAAAACAGAAAAGAAGGACCTACAAACACGCTTGAAAGGAGTCAACATCAAAGGAATTGCAATTGGAGGAGAAAAAAAGAAAATTAAGGAAATTACTGACTCTAAAAACATGGCCTGGGATTTTAGAAGTGCAGTGCAAAGGACCAAAAGGTGCCAAAACTAAGCTCACAGATGTTGCAAAAGAAGGGGAAAAAGACAAGGAGGAAGACACAACTTAGGGGGCAAGATGTGAGGGACATGGCATGAACACTTCAGAAAACAACCAAAACAAGAAAAAAATCTTTCCCAAAGTCAAAGCCATCAAAAGGCATGGCCTGCCATCAAGTGCAGGGACATGCACCAAAGATTCCTCTATTGGTCCCCATTGAAATCGCAAGATTCCTTTTCCCTTCCCTAAAGGAAATGAAATTTCCTTTCGGGAAGGGAAAAGGAATCTTGCGAATCCCAAAAGAAAGACTTACAAACACTCTGGAAAGGAGATAGGTTCAAATGAAATGCAATTGAAAAAAGCAGAAAATCGGGAATTTTAGTCTCTTCAAAAAATAGGCTGTGAGGAAATCAGCTGCATTGCAAAGGACCAAAAGGTGCCAAAACTAAGCTCACAGATGTTGCAAAAGCAGGGGAAAAAGTCAAGGAGGAAGACACAACTTAGGGGGCAAGATGTGAGGGACATGGCTTGAACACTTCAGAAAACAACCAAAAAAAGAAAAAAATCTTTCCCAAAGTCAAAGCCATCAAAAGGCATGGCCTGCCTTCAAGTGCAGGGACATGCACCAAAGATTCCTCTATTGGTCCCCATTGAAATCACAAGATTCCTTTTCCCTTCCCAAAAGGAAATGAAATTTCCTTTTGGGAAGGGAAAAGGAATCTTGCGAATCCCAAAAGAAAGACTTACAAACACTCTGGAAAGGAGATAGGTTCAAATGAAATGCAATTGAACAAAGCAGAAAATCGGGAATTTTAGTCTCTTCAAAAAATAGGCTGTGAGGAAATCAGCTGCATTGCAAAGGACCAAAAGGTGCCAAAACTAAGCTCACAGATGTTGCAAAAGCAGGGGAAAAAGTCAAGGAGGAAGACACAACTTAGGGGGCAAGATATGAGGGACATGGCATGAATACTTAAAATAAAAAAAAAAAAAAAGAAAAAATCTTTCCCAAAGTCAAAGCCATCAAAATGCAGGCAGGCCATACGCCACCAAGGGCAGGCACATGCAGCAAAGCTTGCCAAAATTGATCCCCACTGAAGGCCAAAACAGAAAAGAAGGACCTACAGACACCCTGGAAAGGAGTCAACATCAAAGGAATTGCAATTGGAGGAGAAAAAAAGAAAATTTGGGAAATTTAGTGACTCTAAGAAAATGGCCTGGGTTTATATCAGGTGCAGTGCAAAGGACCAAAAGATGCCAAAACTAAGCTCACAGATGTTGCAAAAGCAGGGGAAAAAGTGAAGGAGGAAGACACAACTTAGGGAGCAAGATATGAGGGACATGTCATGAACACTTAAAACAAAAAAAAAAAAAAAAAAGAAAAAATCTATCCCAAAGTCAAAGCCATCAAAATGCAGGCAGGCCATACGCCAGCAAGTGCAGGCACATGCAGCAAAGCTTGCCAAAATTGATCCCCACTGAAGGCCAAAACAGAAAAGAAGGACCTACAAACACGCTGGAATGGAGACAACATGAAAGGAATTCAATTTCTATGAGAAAAAAAGAAAATTTGGGTAAGTTAGTGATTCTAAGATAATGGCCTGGGTTTATATCAGGTGCAGTGCAAAGGACCAAAAGGTGCCAAAACTAAGCTCACAGATGTTGCAAAAGCAGGGGAAAAAGTCAAGGAGGAAGACACAACTTAGGGGGCAAGATGTGAGGGACATGGCATGAATACTTAAAACAAAAAAAAAAAAAAAAAAGAAAAAATCTATCCCAAAGTCAAAGCCATCAAAATGCAGGCAGGCCATACGCCAGCAAGTGCAGGCACATGCAGCAAAGCTTGCCAAAATTGATCCCCACTGAAGGCCAAAACAGAAAAGAAGGACCTAAAAACACGCTGGAATGGAGACACCATCAAAGGATTTGCAATTGGAGGAGATAAAAAGAAAATTTGGGTAAGTTAGTGATTCTAAGATAATGGCCTGGGTTTATATCAGGTGCAGTGCAAAGGACCAAAAGATGCCAAAACTAAGCTCACAGATGTTGCCAACGCAGGGGAAAAAGTCAAGGAGGAAGACATCTTAGGGAGCATGATATGAGGGACATGGCATGAATACTTAAAATAATAAAAAAAATAAAAAGAAAAAAATCTTTCCCAAAGTCAAAGCCATCAAAATGCAGGCAGGCCATACGCTACCAAGGACAGGCACATGCAGCAAAGCTTGCCAAAATTGATCCCCACTGAAGGCCAAAACAGAAAAGAAGGACCTACAAACACGCTTGAAAGGAGTCAACATCAAAGGAATTGCAATTGGAGGAGAAAAAAAGAAAATTAAGGAAATTACTGACTCTAAAAACATGGCCTGGGGTTTTAGAAGTGCAGTGCAAAGGACCAAAAGGTGCCAAAACTAAGCTCACAGATGTTGCAAAAGAAGGGGAAAAAGACAAGGAGGAAGACACAACTTAGGGGGCAAGATGTGAGGGACATGGCATGAACACTTCAGAAAACAACCAAAACAAGAAAAAAATCTTTCCCAAAGTCAAAGCCATCAAAAGGCATGGCCTGCCATCAAGTGCAGGGACATGCACCAAAGATTCCTCTATTGGTCCCCATTGAAATCGCAAGATTCCTTTTCCCTTCCCTAAAGGAAATGAAATTTCCTTTCGGGAAGGGAAAAGGAATCTTGCGAATCCCAAAAGAAAGACTTACAAACACTCTGGAAAGGAGATAGGTTCAAATGAAATGCAATTGAAAAAAGCAGAAAATCGGGAATTTTAGTCTCTTCAAAAAATAGGCTGTGAGGAAATCAGCTGCATTGCAAAGGACCAAAATGTGCCAAAACTAAGCTCACAGATGTTGCAAAAACAGGGGAAAAAGTCAAGGAGGAAGACACAACTTAGGGGGCAAGATGTGAGGGACATGGCTTGAACACTTCAGAAAACAACCAAAAAAAGAAAAAAATCTTTCCCAAAGTCAAAGCCATCAAAAGGCATGGCCTGCCTTCAAGTGCAGGGACATGCACCAAAGATTCCTCTATTGGTCCCCATTGAAATCACAAGATTCCTTTTCCCTTCCCAAAAGGAAATGAAATTTCCTTTTGGGAAGGGAAAAGGAATCTTGCGAATCCCAAAAGAAAGGCTTACAAACACTCTGGAAAGGAGATAGGTTCAAATGAAATGCAATTGAACAAAGCAGAAAATCGGGAATTTTAGTCTCTTCAAAAAATAGGCTGTGAGGAAATCAGCTGCATTGCAAAGGACCAAAAGGTGCCAAAACTAAGCTCACAGATGTTGCAAAAGCAGGGGAAAAAGTCAAGGAGGAAGACACAACTTATGGGGGCAAGATATGAGGGACATGGCATGAATACTTAAAATAAAAAAAAAAAAAAAGAAAAAATCTTTCCCAAAGTCAAAGCCATCAAAATGCAGGCAGGCCATACGCCACCAAGGGCAGGCACATGCAGCAAAGCTTGCCAAAATTGATCCCCACTGAAGGCCAAAACAGAAAAGAAGGACCTACAGACACCCTGGAAAGGAGTCAACATCAAAGGAATTGCAATTGGAGGAGAAAAAAAGAAAATTTGGGAAAGTTAAAGACTCTTAGAAAATGGCCTGGGGTTTTATCAGGTGCAGTGCAAAGGACCAAAAGATGCAAAAACTAAGCTCACAGATGTTGCAAAAGCAGGGGAAAAAGACAAGGAGGAAGACACAACTTAGGGAGCAAGATATGAGGGACATGGCATGAATACTTAAAACAAAAAAAAAAAAAAAAAGAAAAAATCTTTCCCAATGTCAAAGCCATCAAAATGCAGGCAGGCCATAGGCCAGCAAGTGCAGGCACATGCAGCAAAGCTTGCCAAAATTGATCCCCACTGAAGGCCAAAATAGAAAAGAAGGACTTACAAACACGCTGGAATGGAGACAACATGAAAGGAATTCAATTTCTATGAGAAAAAAAGAAAATTTGGGAAATTTAGTGACTCTAAGAAAATGGCCTGGGTTTATATCAGGTGCAGTGCAAAGGACCAAAAGATGCCAAAACTAAGCTCACAGATGTTGCAAAAGCAGGGGAAAAAGTCAAGGAGGAAGACACAACTTAGGGGGCAAGATGTGAGGGACATGGCATGAATACTTAAAACAAAAAAGAAAAAAAAAGAAAAAATCTTTCCCAAAGTCAAAGCCATCAAAATGCAGGCAGGCCATACACCACCAAGGGCAGGCACATGCAGCAAAGCTTGCCATAATTGATCCCCACTGAAGGCCAAAACAGAAAAGAAGGACCTACAAACACGCTGGAATGGAGACACCATCAAAGGAATTGCAACTGGAGGAGAAAAAAAGAAAATTTGGGAAATTTAATGACTCTTAGAAAGTGGCCTGGGGTTTTATCAGGTGCAGTGCAAAGGACCAAAAAGTGCCAAAACTAAGCTCACAGATGTTGCAAAAGCAGGGGAAAAAGTCAAGGAGGAAGACACAACTTAGGGGGCAAGATATGAGGGACATGGCATGAATACTTAAAATAATAAAAAAAAAAAGGAAAAATCTTTCCCAAAGTCAAAGCCATCAAAATGCAGGCAGGCCATACGCCACCAAGGGCAGGCACATGCAGCAAAGTTTGCCAAAATTGATCCCCACTGAAGGCCAAAACAGAAAAGAAGGACCTACAGACACCCTGGAAAGGAGTCAATATCAAAGGAATTGCAATTGGTGGAGAAAAAAAGAAAATTTGGGAAAGTTAAAGACTCTTAGAAAATGGCCTGGGGTTTTATCAGGTGCAGTGCAAAGGACCAAAAGATGCAAAAACTAAGCTCACAGATGTTGCAAAAGCAGGGGAAAAAGACAAGGAGGAAGACACAACTTAGGGAGCAAGATATGAGGGACATGGCATGAATACTTAAAACAAAAAAAAAAAAAAAAAAGAAAAAATCTTTCCCAAAGTCAAAGCCATCAAAATGCAGGCAGGCCATAGGCCAGCAAGTGCAGGCACATGCAGCAAAGCTTGCCAAAATTGATCCCCACTGAAGGCCAAAATAGAAAAGAAGGACTTACAAACACGCTGGAATGGAGACAACATGAAAGGAATTCAATTTCTATGAGAAAAAAAGAAAATTTGGGAAATTTAGTGACTCTAAGAAAATGGCCTGGGTTTATATCAGGTGCAGTGCAAAGGACCAAAAGGTGCCAAAACAAAGCTCACAGATGTTGCAAAAGCAGGGGAAAAAGTGAAGGAGGAAGACACAACTTAGGGGGCAAGATATGAGGGACATGGCATGAATACTTAAAATAATAAAAAAAAAAAAGAAAAAATCTTTCCCAAAGTCAAAGCCATCAAAATGCAGGCAGGCCATACGCCACCAAGGGCAGGCACATGCAGCAAAGCTTGCCAAAATTGATCCCCACTGAAGGCCAAAACAGAAAAGAAGGACCTACAAACACGCTGGAATGGAGACACCATCAAAGGAATTGCAACTGGAGGAGAAAAAAAGAAAATTTGGGAAATTTAATGACTCTTAGAAAGTGGCCTGGGGTTTTATCAGGTGCAGTGCAAAGTACCAAAAAGTGCCAAAACTAAGCTCACAGATGTTGCAAAAGCAGGGGAAAAAGTCAAGGAGGAAGACACAACTTAGGGGGCAAGATATGAGGGACATGGCATGAATACTTAAAATAATAAAAAAAAAAAGGAAAAATCTTTCCCAAAGTCAAAGCCATCAAAATGCAGGCAGGCCATACGCCACCAAGGGCAGGCACATGCAGCAAAGTTTGCCAAAATTGATCCCCACTGAAGGCCAAAACAGAAAAGAAGGACCTACAGACACCCTGGAAAGGAGTCAATATCAAAGGAATTGCAATTGGTGGAGAAAAAAAGAAAATTTGGGAAAGTTAAAGACTCTTAGAAAATGGCCTGGGGTTTTATCAGGTGCAGTGCAAAGGACCAAAAGATGCAAAAACTAAGCTCACAGATGTTGCAAAAGCAGGGGAAAAAGACAAGGAGGAAGACACAACTTAGGGAGCAAGATATGAGGGACATGGCATGAATACTTAAAACAAAAAAAAAAAAAAAAAAGAAAAAATCTTTCCCAAAGTCAAAGCCATCAAAATGCAGGCAGGCCATAGGCCAGCAAGTGCAGGCACATGCAGCAAAGCTTGCCAAAATTGATCCCCACTGAAGGCCAAAATAGAAAAGAAGGACTTACAAACACGCTGGAATGGAGACAACATGAAAGGAATTCAATTTCTATGAGAAAAAAAGAAAATTTGGGAAATTTAGTGACTCTAAGAAAATGGCCTGGGTTTATATCAGGTGCAGTGCAAAGGACCAAAAGGTGCCAAAACAAAGCTCACAGATGTTGCAAAAGCAGGGGAAAAAGTCAAGGAGGAAGACACAACTTAGGGGGCAAGATGTGAGGGACATGGCATGAATACTTAAAACAAAAAAGAAAAAAAAAGAAAAAATCTTTCCCAAAGTCAAAGCCATCAAAATGCAGGCAGGCCATACACCACCAAGGGCAGGCACATGCAGCAAAGCTTGCCATAATTGATCCCCACTGAAGGCCAAAACAGAAAAGAAGGACCTACAAACACGCTGGAATGGAGACAGCATCAAAGGAATTGCAACTGGAGGAGAAAAAAAGAAAATTTGGGAAATTTAATGACTCTTAGAAAGTGGCCTGGGGTTTTATCAGGTGCAGTGCAAAGTACCAAAAAGTGCCAAAACTAAGCTCACAGATGTTGCAAAAGCAGGGGAAAAAGTCAAGGAGGAAGACACAACTTAGGGGGCAAGATATGAGGGACATGGCATGAATACTTAAAATAATAAAAAAAAAAAAGAAAAAATCTTTCCCAAAGTCAAAGCCATCAAAATGCAGGAAGGCCATACGCCACCAAGGGCAGGCACATGCAGCAAAGCTTGCCAAAATTGATCCCCACTGAAGGCCAAAACAGAAAAGAAGGACCTACAGACACGCTGGAAAGGAGTCAACATCAAAGGAATTGCAATTGGAGGCGAAAAAAAGAAAATTTGGGAAATTTAGTGACTCTTAGAAAGTGGCCTGGGGTTTTAGCAGGTGCAGTGCAAAGGACCAAAAGATGCCAAAACTAAGCTCACAGATGTTGCAAAAGCAGGGGAAAAAGTGAAGGAGGAAGACAGAACTTAGGGAGCAAGATATGAGGGACATGGCATGAATACTTAAAATAAAAAAAAAAAAAAAAAAGAAAAAATCTTTCCCAAAGTCAAAGCCATCAAAAGGCAGGCAGGCCATAGGCCAGCAAGTGCAGGCACATGCAGCAAAGCTTGCCAAAATTGATCCCCACTGAAGGCCAAAACAGAAAAGAAGGACTTACAAACACGCTGGAATGGAGACAACATGAAAGGAATTCAATTTCTATGAGAAAAAAGAAAATTTGGGTAAGTTAGTGATTCTAAGAAAATGGCCTGGGTTTATATCAGGTGCAGTGCAAAGGACCAAAAGGTGCCAAAACTAAGCTCACAGATGTTGCAAAAGCAGGGGAAAAAGTGAAGGAGGAAGACACAACTTAGGGGGCAAGATATGAGGGACATGGCATGAATACTTAAAATAATAAAAAAAAAAAAAGAAAAAATCTTTCCCAAAGTCAAAGCCATCAAAATGCAGGCAGGCCATAGGCCAGCAAGTGCAGGCACATGCAGCAAAGCTTGCCAAAATTGATCCCCACTGAAGGCCAAAACAGAAAAGAAGGACTTACAAACACGCTGGAATGGAGACAACATGAAAGGAATTCAATTTCTATGAGAAAAAAGAAAATTTGGGAAAGTTAGTGATTCTAAGAAAATGGCCTGGGTTTATATCAGGTGCAGTGCAAAGGACCAAAAGGTGCCAAAACTAAGTTCACAGATGTTGCAAAAGCAGGGGAATAAGACAAGGAGGAAGACACAACTTAGGGGGCAAGATGTGAGGGACATGGCATGAACACTTCAGAAAACAACCAAAACAAGAAAATAACCTTTCCCAAAGTCAAAGCCATCAAAAGGCATGGCCTGCCATCAAGTGCAGGGACATGCACCAAAGATTCCTCTATTGGTCCCCATTGAAATCGCAAGATTCCTTTTCCCTTCCCGAAAGGAAATGAAATTTCCTTTCGGGAAGGGAAAAGGAATCTTGCGAATCCCAAAAGAAAGGCTTACAAACCCTCTGGAAAGGAGATAGGTTCAAATGAAATGCCATTGAAAAAAGCAGAAAATCGGGAATTTTAGTCTCTTCAAAAAATATGCTGTGAGGAAATCATCTGCATTGCAAAGGACCAAAAGGTTCCCAAACTAAGCTCACATATGTTGCAAAAGCAGGGGAAAAAGTCAAGGAGGAAGACACAACTTAGGGGGCAAGATATGAGGGACATGGCATGAATACTTAAAATAATAAAAAAAAAAAAGAAAAAATCTTTCCCAAAGTCAAAGCCATCAAAATGCAGGCAGGCCATACGCCAGCAAGGGCAGGCACATGCAGCAAAGCTTGCCAAAATTGATCCCCACTGAAGGCCAAAACAGAAAAGAAGGACTTACATACACGCTGGAATGGAGACAACATGAAAGGAATTCAATTTCTATGAGAAAAAAAGAAAATTTGGGAAATTTACTGACTCTAAGAAAATGGCCTGGGTTTATATCAGGTGCAGTGCAAAGGACCAAAAGATGCAAAAACTAAGCTCACAGATGTCTCAAACGCAGGGAAAAAAGTCAAGGAGGAAGACAACTTAGGGATCATGATATGAGGGACATGGCATGAATACTTAAAATAATAAAAAAAATAAAAAGAAAAAAATCTTTCCCAAAGTCAAAGCCATCAAAATGCAGGCAGGCCATACGCTACCAAGGACAGGCACATGCAGCAAAGCTTGCCAAAATTGATCCCCACTGAAGGCCAAAACAGAAAAGAAGGACCTACAAACACGCTAGAAAGGAGTCAACATCAAAGGAATTGCAATTGGAGGAGAAAAAAAGAAAATTAAGGAAATTAATGACTCTAAAAAAATGGCCTGGGGTTTTACCAGGTGCAGTGCAAAGGACCAAAAGGTGCCAAAACTAAGCTCACCGATGTTGCAAAAGCAGGGGAAAAAGACAAGGAGGAAGACACAAGTTAGGGGGCAAGATGTGAGGGACATGGCATGAACACTTCAGAAAACAACCAAAACAAGAAAAAAAATCTTTCCCAAAGTCAAAGCCATCAAAAGGCATGGCCTGCCATCAAGTGCAGGGACATGCACCAAAGATTCCTCTATTGGTCCCCATTGAAATCACAAGATTCCTTTTCCCTTCCCGAAAGGAAATGAAATTTCCTTTCGGGAAGGGAAAAGGAATCTTGCCAATCCCAAAAGAAAGACTTACAAACACTCTGGAAAGGAGATAGGTTCAAATGAAATGCAATTGAAAAAAGCAGAAAATCGGGAATTTTAGTCTCTTAAAAAAATAGGCTGTGAGGAAATCAGCTGCATTGCAAAGGACCAAATGATGCCAAAAGTAAGCTCACAGATGTTGCAAAAGCAGGGGAAAAAGTCAAGGAGGAAGACACAACTTAGGGGGCAAGATGTGAGGGACATGGCATGAACACTTCAGAAAACAACCAAAAAAAGAAAAAAATCTTTCCCAAAGTCAAAGCCATCAAAAGGCATGGCCTGCCTTCAAGTGCAGGGACATGCACCAAAGATTCCTCTATTGGTTCCAATTGAAATCACAAGATTCCTTTTTCTTCCCGAAAGGAAATGAAATTTCCTTTTGGGAAGGGAAAAGGAATCTTGCGAATCCCAAAAGAAAGGCTTACAAACACTCTGGAAAGGAGATAGGTTCAAATGAAATGCAATTGAAAAAAGCAGAAAATCGGGAATTTTAGTCTCTTCAAAAAATAGGCTGTGAGGAAATCAGCTGCATTGCAAAGGACCAAAAGGTGCCAAAACTAAGCTCACAGATGTTGCAAAAGCAGGGGAAAAAGTCAAGGAGGAAGACACAACTTAGGGGGCAAGATATGAGGGACATGGCATGAATACTTAAAATAATAAAAAAAAAAAAGAAAAAATCTTTCCCAAAGTCAAAGCCATCAAAATGCAGGCAGGCCATACGCCACCAAGGGCAGGCACATGCAGCAAAGCTTGCCAAAATTGATCCCCACTGAAGGCCAAAACAGAAAAGAAGGACCTACAGACACGCTGGAAAGGAGTCAACATCAAAGGAATTGCAATTGGAGGAGAAAAAAAGAAAATTTTGGAAATTTAGTGACTCTAAGAAAATGGCCTGGGTTTATATCAGGTGCAGTGCAAAGGGACCAAAAGGTGCCAAAACTAAGCTCACAGATGTTGCAAAAGCAGGGGAAAAAGTGAAGGAGGAAGACACAACTTAGGGAGCAAGATATGAGGGACATGGCATTAACACTTCAGAAAACAACCATAAAAAGAAAAAAATCTTTCCCAAAGTCAAAGCCATCAAAATGCAGGCAGGCCATATGCCAGCAAGTGCAGGCACATGCAGCAAAGCTTGCCAAAATTGATCCCCACTGAAGGCCAAAACAGAAAAGAAGGACCTACAAACACGCTGGAATGGAGACAACATGAAAGGAATTCAATTTCTATGAGAAAAAAAGAAAATTTGGGTAAGTTAGTGATTCTAAGATAATGGCCTGGGTTTATATCAGGTGCAGTGCAAAGGACCAAAAGGTGCCAAAACTAAGCTCACAGATGTTGCAAAAGCAGGGGAAAAAGTCAAGGAGGAAGACACAACTTAGGGGGCAAGATGTGAGGGACATGGCATGAATACTTAAAACAAAAAAAAAAAAAAAAAAGAAAAAATCTATCCCAAAGTCAAAGCCATCAAAATGCAGGCAGGCCATACGCCAGCAAGTGCAGGCACATGCAGCAAAGCTTGCCAAAATTGATCCCCACTGAAGGCCAAAACAGAAAAGAAGGACCTAAAAACACGCTGGAATGGAGACACCATCAAAGGATTTGCAATTGGAGGAGATAAAAAGAAAATTTGGGTAAGTTAGTGATTCTAAGATAATGGCCTGGGTTTATATCAGGTGCAGTGCAAAGGACCAAAAGATGCCAAAACTAAGCTCACAGATGTTGCCAACGCAGGGGAAAAAGTCAAGGAGGAAGACATCTTAGGGAGCATGATATGAGGGACATGGCATGAATACTTAAAATAATAAAAAAAATAAAAAGAAAAAAATCTTTCCCAAAGTCAAAGCCATCAAAATGCAGGCAGGCCATACGCTACCAAGGACAGGCACATGCAGCAAAGCTTGCCAAAATTGATCCCCACTGAAGGCCAAAACAGAAAAGAAGGACCTACAAACACGCTTGAAAGGAGTCAACATCAAAGGAATTGCAATTGGAGGAGAAAAAAAGAAAATTAAGGAAATTACTGACTCTAAAAACATGGCCTGGGGTTTTAGAAGTGCAGTGCAAAGGACCAAAAGGTGCCAAAACTAAGCTCACAGATGTTGCAAAAGAAGGGGAAAAAGACAAGGAGGAAGACACAACTTAGGGGGCAAGATGTGAGGGACATGGCATGAACACTTCAGAAAACAACCAAAACAAGAAAAAAATCTTTCCCAAAGTCAAAGCCATCAAAAGGCATGGCCTGCCATCAAGTGCAGGGACATGCACCAAAGATTCCTCTATTGGTCCCCATTGAAATCGCAAGATTCCTTTTCCCTTCCCTAAAGGAAATGAAATTTCCTTTCGGGAAGGGAAAAGGAATCTTGCGAATCCCAAAAGAAAGACTTACAAACACTCTGGAAAGGAGATAGGTTCAAATGAAATGCAATTGAAAAAAGCAGAAAATCGGGAATTTTAGTCTCTTCAAAAAATAGGCTGTGAGGAAATCAGCTGCATTGCAAAGGACCAAAAGGTGCCAAAACTAAGCTCACAGATGTTGCAAAAACAGGGGAAAAAGTCAAGGAGGAAGACACAACTTAGGGGGCAAGATGTGAGGGACATGGCTTGAACACTTCAGAAAACAACCAAAAAAAGAAAAAAATCTTTCCCAAAGTCAAAGCCATCAAAAGGCATGGCCTGCCTTCAAGTGCAGGGACATGCACCAAAGATTCCTCTATTGGTCCCCATTGAAATCACAAGATTCCTTTTCCCTTCCCAAAAGGAAATGAAATTTCCTTTTGGGAAGGGAAAAGGAATCTTGCGAATCCCAAAAGAAAGGCTTACAAACACTCTGGAAAGGAGATAGGTTCAAATGAAATGCAATTGAACAAAGCAGAAAATCGGGAATTTTAGTCTCTTCAAAAAATAGGCTGTGAGGAAATCAGCTGCATTGCAAAGGACCAAAAGGTGCCAAAACTAAGCTCACAGATGTTGCAAAAGCAGGGGAAAAAGTCAAGGAGGAAGACACAACTTATGGGGGCAAGATATGAGGGACATGGCATGAATACTTAAAATAAAAAAAAAAAAAAAGAAAAAATCTTTCCCAAAGTCAAAGCCATCAAAATGCAGGCAGGCCATACGCCACCAAGGGCAGGCACATGCAGCAAAGCTTGCCAAAATTGATCCCCACTGAAGGCCAAAACAGAAAAGAAGGACCTACAGACACGCTGGAAAGGAGTCAACATCAAAGGAATTGCAATTGGAGGAGAAAAAAAGAAAATTTGGGAAAGTTAAAGACTCTTAGAAAATGGCCTGGGGTTTTATCAGGTGCAGTGCAAAGGACCAAAAGATGCAAAAACTAAGCTCACAGATGTTGCAAAAGCAGGGGAAAAAGACAAGGAGGAAGAAACAACTTAGGGAGCAAGATATGAGGGACATGGCATGAATACTTAAAACAAAAAAAAAAAAAAAAAAGAAAAAATCTTTCCCAATGTCAAAGCCATCAAAATGCAGGCAGGCCATAGGCCAGCAAGTGCAGGCACATGCAGCAAAGCTTGCCAAAATTGATCCCCACTGAAGGCCAAAATAGAAAAGAAGGACTTACAAACACGCTGGAATGGAGACAACATGAAAGGAATTCAATTTCTATGAGAAAAAAAGAAAATTTGGGAAATTTAGTGACTCTAAGAAAATGGCCTGGGTTTATATCAGGTGCAGTGCAAAGGACCAAAAGATGCCAAAACTAAGCTCACAGATGTTGCAAAAGCAGGGGAAAAAGTCAAGGAGGAAGACACAACTTAGGGGGCAAGATGTGAGGGACATGGCATGAATACTTAAAACAAAAAAGAAAAAAAAAGAAAAAATCTTTCCCAAAGTCAAAGCCATCAAAATGCAGGCAGGCCATACACCACCAAGGGCAGGCACATGCAGCAAAGCTTGCCATAATTGATCCCCACTGAAGGCCAAAACAGAAAAGAAGGACCTACAAACACGCTGGAATGGAGACACCATCAAAGGAATTGCAACTGGAGGAGAAAAAAAGAAAATTTGGGAAATTTAATGACTCTTAGAAAGTGGCCTGGGGTTTTATCAGGTGCAGTGCAAAGGACCAAAAAGTGCCAAAACTAAGCTCACAGATGTTGCAAAAGCAGGGGAAAAAGTCAAGGAGGAAGACACAACTTAGGGGGCAAGATATGAGGGACATGGCATGAATACTTAAAATAATAAAAAAAAAAAGGAAAAATCTTTCCCAAAGTCAAAGCCATCAAAATGCAGGCAGGCCATACGCCACCAAGGGCAGGCACATGCAGCAAAGTTTGCCAAAATTGATCCCCACTGAAGGCCAAAACAGAAAAGAAGGACCTACAGACACCCTGGAAAGGAGTCAATATCAAAGGAATTGCAATTGGTGGAGAAAAAAAGAAAATTTGGGAAAGTTAAAGACTCTTAGAAAATGGCCTGGGGTTTTATCAGGTGCAGTGCAAAGGACCAAAAGATGCAAAAACTAAGCTCACAGATGTTGCAAAAGCAGGGGAAAAAGACAAGGAGGAAGACACAACTTAGGGAGCAAGATATGAGGGACATGGCATGAATACTTAAAACAAAAAAAAAAAAAAAAAAGAAAAAATCTTTCCCAAAGTCAAAGCCATCAAAATGCAGGCAGGCCATACGCCACCAAGGGCAGGCACATGCAGCAAAGCTTGCCAAAATTGATCCCCACTGAAGGCCAAAACAGAAAAGAAGGACCTACAGACACCCTGGAAAGGAGTCAACATCAAAGGAATTGCAATTGGAGGAGAAAAAAAGAAAATTTGGGAAAGTTAAAGACTCTTAGAAAATGGCCTGGGGTTTTATCAGGTGCAGTGCAAAGGACCAAAAGATGCAAAAACTAAGCTCACAGATGTTGCAAAAGCAGGGGAAAAAGACAAGGAGGAAGACACAACTTAGGGAGCAAGATATGAGGGACATGGCATGAATACTTAAAACAAAAAAAAAAAAAAAAAGAAAAAATCTTTCCCAATGTCAAAGCCATCAAAATGCAGGCAGGCCATAGGCCAGCAAGTGCAGGCACATGCAGCAAAGCTTGCCAAAATTGATCCCCACTGAAGGCCAAAATAGAAAAGAAGGACTTACAAACACGCTGGAATGGAGACAACATGAAAGGAATTCAATTTCTATGAGAAAAAAAGAAAATTTGGGAAATTTAGTGACTCTAAGAAAATGGCCTGGGTTTATATCAGGTGCAGTGCAAAGGACCAAAAGATGCCAAAACTAAGCTCACAGATGTTGCAAAAGCAGGGGAAAAAGTCAAGGAGGAAGACACAACTTAGGGGGCAAGATGTGAGGGACATGGCATGAATACTTAAAACAAAAAAGAAAAAAAAAGAAAAAATCTTTCCCAAAGTCAAAGCCATCAAAATGCAGGCAGGCCATACACCACCAAGGGCAGGCACATGCAGCAAAGCTTGCCATAATTGATCCCCACTGAAGGCCAAAACAGAAAAGAAGGACCTACAAACACGCTGGAATGGAGACACCATCAAAGGAATTGCAACTGGAGGAGAAAAAAAGAAAATTTGGGAAATTTAATGACTCTTAGAAAGTGGCCTGGGGTTTTATCAGGTGCAGTGCAAAGGACCAAAAAGTGCCAAAACTAAGCTCACAGATGTTGCAAAAGCAGGGGAAAAAGTCAAGGAGGAAGACACAACTTAGGGGGCAAGATATGAGGGACATGGCATGAATACTTAAAATAATAAAAAAAAAAAGGAAAAATCTTTCCCAAAGTCAAAGCCATCAAAATGCAGGCAGGCCATACGCCACCAAGGGCAGGCACATGCAGCAAAGTTTGCCAAAATTGATCCCCACTGAAGGCCAAAACAGAAAAGAAGGACCTACAGACACCCTGGAAAGGAGTCAATATCAAAGGAATTGCAATTGGTGGAGAAAAAAAGAAAATTTGGGAAAGTTAAAGACTCTTAGAAAATGGCCTGGGGTTTTATCAGGTGCAGTGCAAAGGACCAAAAGATGCAAAAACTAAGCTCACAGATGTTGCAAAAGCAGGGGAAAAAGACAAGGAGGAAGACACAACTTAGGGAGCAAGATATGAGGGACATGGCATGAATACTTAAAACAAAAAAAAAAAAAA
Organism: Artemisiospiza belli; assembly: GCA_021963965.1. NCBI lineage: Eukaryota > Metazoa > Chordata > Aves > Passeriformes > Passerellidae > Artemisiospiza > Artemisiospiza belli. The sequence goes on from JAKDEW010000456.1 coordinate 61,729, forward strand.
AAAAGAAAAAATCTTTCCCAAAGTCAAAGCCATCAAAATGCAGGCAGGCCATAGGCCAGCAAGTGCAGGCACATGCAGCAAAGCTTGCCAAAATTGATCCCCACTGAAGGCCAAAATAGAAAAGAAGGACTTACAAACACGCTGGAATGGAGACAACATGAAAGGAATTCAATTTCTATGAGAAAAAAAGAAAATTTGGGAAATTTAGTGACTCTAAGAAAATGGCCTGGGTTTATATCAGGTGCAGTGCAAAGGACCAAAAGGTGCCAAAACAAAGCTCACAGATGTTGCAAAAGCAGGGGAAAAAGTGAAGGAGGAAGACACAACTTAGGGGGCAAGATGTGAGGGACATGGCATGAATACTTAAAACAAAAAAGAAAAAAAAAGAAAAAATCTTTCCCAAAGTCAAAGCCATCAAAATGCAGGCAGGCCATACACCACCAAGGGCAGGCACATGCAGCAAAGCTTGCCATAATTGATCCCCACTGAAGGCCAAAACAGAAAAGAAGGACCTACAAACACGCTGGAATGGAGACACCATCAAAGGAATTGCAACTGGAGGAGAAAAAAAGAAAATTTGGGAAATTTAATGACTCTTAGAAAGTGGCCTGGGGTTTTATCAGGTGCAGTGCAAAGTACCAAAAAGTGCCAAAACTAAGCTCACAGATGTTGCAAAAGCAGGGGAAAAAGTCAAGGAGGAAGACACAACTTAGGGGGCAAGATATGAGGGACATGGCATGAATACTTAAAATAATAAAAAAAAAAAAGAAAAAATCTTTCCCAAAGTCAAAGCCATCAAAATGCAGGCAGGCCATACGCCACCAAGGGCAGGCACATGCAGCAAAGCTTGCCAAAATTGATCCCCACTGAAGGCCAAAACAGAAAAGAAGGACCTACAAACACGCTGGAATGGAGACACCATCAAAGGAATTGCAACTGGAGGAGAAAAAAAGAAAATTTGGGAAATTTAATGACTCTTAGAAAGTGGCCTGGGGTTTTATCAGGTGCAGTGCAAAGTACCAAAAAGTGCCAAAACTAAGCTCACAGATGTTGCAAAAGCAGGGGAAAAAGTCAAGGAGGAAGACACAACTTAGGGGGCAAGATATGAGGGACATGGCATGAATACTTAAAATAATAAAAAAAAAAAGGAAAAATCTTTCCCAAAGTCAAAGCCATCAAAATGCAGGCAGGCCATACGCCACCAAGGGCAGGCACATGCAGCAAAGTTTGCCAAAATTGATCCCCACTGAAGGCCAAAACAGAAAAGAAGGACCTACAGACACCCTGGAAAGGAGTCAATATCAAAGGAATTGCAATTGGTGGAGAAAAAAAGAAAATTTGGGAAAGTTAAAGACTCTTAGAAAATGGCCTGGGGTTTTATCAGGTGCAGTGCAAAGGACCAAAAGATGCCCAAACTAAGCTCACAGATGTTGCAAAAGCAGGGGAAAAAGACAAGGAGGAAGACACAACTTAGGGAGCAAGATATGAGGGACATGGCATGAATACTTAAAACAAAAAAAAAAAAAAAAAAGAAAAAATCTTTCCCAAAGTCAAAGCCATCAAAATGCAGGCAGGCCATAGGCCAGCAAGTGCAGGCACATGCAGCAAAGCTTGCCAAAATTGATCCCCACTGAAGGCCAAAATAGAAAAGAAGGACTTACAAACACGCTGGAATGGAGACAACATGAAAGGAATTCAATTTCTATGAGAAAAAAAAGAAAATTTGGGAAATTTAGTGACTCTAAGAAAATGGCCTGGGTTTATATCAGGTGCAGTGCAAAGGACCAAAAGGTGCCAAAACAAAGCTCACAGATGTTGCAAAAGCAGGGGAAAAAGTCAAGGAGGAAGACACAACTTAGGGGGCAAGATGTGAGGGACATGGCATGAATACTTAAAACAAAAAAGAAAAAAAAAGAAAAAATCTTTCCCAAAGTCAAAGCCATCAAAATGCAGGCAGGCCATACACCACCAAGGGCAGGCACATGCAGCAAAGCTTGCCATAATTGATCCCCACTGAAGGCCAAAACAGAAAAGAAGGACCTACAAACACGCTGGAATGGAGACAGCATCAAAGGAATTGCAACTGGAGGAGAAAAAAAGAAAATTTGGGAAATTTAATGACTCTTAGAAAGTGGCCTGGGGTTTTATCAGGTGCAGTGCAAAGTACCAAAAAGTGCCAAAACTAAGCTCACAGATGTTGCAAAAGCAGGGGAAAAAGTCAAGGAGGAAGACACAACTTAGGGGGCAAGATATGAGGGACATGGCATGAATACTTAAAATAATAAAAAAAAAAAAGAAAAAATCTTTCCCAAAGTCAAAGCCATCAAAATGCAGGAAGGCCATACGCCACCAAGGGCAGGCACATGCAGCAAAGCTTGCCAAAATTGATCCCCACTGAAGGCCAAAACAGAAAAGAAGGACCTACAGACACGCTGGAAAGGAGTCAACATCAAAGGAATTGCAATTGGAGGCGAAAAAAAAGAAAATTTGGGAAATTTAGTGACTCTTAGAAAGTGGCCTGGGGTTTTAGCAGGTGCAGTGCAAAGGACCAAAAGATGCCAAAACTAAGCTCACAGATGTTGCAAAAGCAGGGGAAAAAGTGAAGGAGGAAGACAGAACTTAGGGAGCAAGATATGAGGGACATGGCATGAATACTTAAAATAAAAAAAAAAAAAAAAAAGAAAAAATCTTTCCCAAAGTCAAAGCCATCAAAAGGCAGGCAGGCCATAGGCCAGCAAGTGCAGGCACATGCAGCAAAGCTTGCCAAAATTGATCCCCACTGAAGGCCAAAACAGAAAAGAAGGACTTACAAACACGCTGGAATGGAGACAACATGAAAGGAATTCAATTTCTATGAGAAAAAAGAAAATTTGGGTAAGTTAGTGATTCTAAGAAAATGGCCTGGGTTTATATCAGGTGCAGTGCAAAGGACCAAAAGGTGCCAAAACTAAGCTCACAGATGTTGCAAAAGCAGGGGAAAAAGTGAAGGAGGAAGACACAACTTAGGGGGCAAGATATGAGGGACATGGCATGAATACTTAAAATAATAAAAAAAAAAAAAGAAAAAATCTTTCCCAAAGTCAAAGCCATCAAAATGCAGGCAGGCCATAGGCCAGCAAGTGCAGGCACATGCAGCAAAGCTTGCCAAAATTGATCCCCACTGAAGGCCAAAACAGAAAAGAAGGACTTACAAACACGCTGGAATGGAGACAACATGAAAGGAATTCAATTTCTATGAGAAAAAAGAAAATTTGGGAAAGTTAGTGATTCTAAGAAAATGGCCTGGGTTTATATCAGGTGCAGTGCAAAGGACCAAAAGGTGCCAAAACTAAGTTCACAGATGTTGCAAAAGCAGGGGAATAAGACAAGGAGGAAGACACAACTTAGGGGGCAAGATGTGAGGGACATGGCATGAACACTTCAGAAAACAACCAAAACAAGAAAATAACCTTTCCCAAAGTCAAAGCCATCAAAAGGCATGGCCTGCCATCAAGTGCAGGGACATGCACCAAAGATTCCTCTATTGGTCCCCATTGAAATCGCAAGATTCCTTTTCCCTTCCCGAAAGGAAATGAAATTTCCTTTCGGGAAGGGAAAAGGAATCTTGCGAATCCCAAAAGAAAGGCTTACAAACCCTCTGGAAAGGAGATAGGTTCAAATGAAATGCCATTGAAAAAAGCAGAAAATCGGGAATTTTAGTCTCTTCAAAAAATATGCTGTGAGGAAATCATCTGCATTGCAAAGGACCAAAAGGTTCCCAAACTAAGCTCACATATGTTGCAAAAGCAGGGGAAAAAGTCAAGGAGGAAGACACAACTTAGGGGGCAAGATATGAGGGACATGGCATGAATACTTAAAATAATAAAAAAAAAAAAGAAAAAATCTTTCCCAAAGTCAAAGCCATCAAAATGCAGGCAGGCCATACGCCAGCAAGGGCAGGCACATGCAGCAAAGCTTGCCAAAATTGATCCCCACTGAAGGCCAAAACAGAAAAGAAGGACTTACATACACGCTGGAATGGAGACAACATGAAAGGAATTCAATTTCTATGAGAAAAAAAGAAAATTTGGGAAATTTACTGACTCTAAGAAAATGGCCTGGGTTTATATCAGGTGCAGTGCAAAGGACCAAAAGATGCAAAAACTAAGCTCACAGATGTCTCAAACGCAGGGAAAAAAGTCAAGGAGGAAGACAACTTAGGGATCATGATATGAGGGACATGGCATGAATACTTAAAATAATAAAAAAAATAAAAAGAAAAAAATCTTTCCCAAAGTCAAAGCCATCAAAATGCAGGCAGGCCATACGCTACCAAGGACAGGCACATGCAGCAAAGCTTGCCAAAATTGATCCCCACTGAAGGCCAAAACAGAAAAGAAGGACCTACAAACACGCTAGAAAGGAGTCAACATCAAAGGAATTGCAATTGGAGGAGAAAAAAAGAAAATTAAGGAAATTAATGACTCTAAAAAAATGGCCTGGGGTTTTACCAGGTGCAGTGCAAAGGACCAAAAGGTGCCAAAACTAAGCTCACCGATGTTGCAAAAGCAGGGGAAAAAGACAAGGAGGAAGACACAAGTTAGGGGGCAAGATGTGAGGGACATGGCATGAACACTTCAGAAAACAACCAAAACAAGAAAAAAAATCTTTCCCAAAGTCAAAGCCATCAAAAGGCATGGCCTGCCATCAAGTGCAGGGACATGCACCAAAGATTCCTCTATTGGTCCCCATTGAAATCACAAGATTCCTTTTCCCTTCCCGAAAGGAAATGAAATTTCCTTTCGGGAAGGGAAAAGGAATCTTGCCAATCCCAAAAGAAAGACTTACAAACACTCTGGAAAGGAGATAGGTTCAAATGAAATGCAATTGAAAAAAGCAGAAAATCGGGAATTTTAGTCTCTTAAAAAAATAGGCTGTGAGGAAATCAGCTGCATTGCAAAGGACCAAATGATGCCAAAAGTAAGCTCACAGATGTTGCAAAAGCAGGGGAAAAAGTCAAGGAGGAAGACACAACTTAGGGGGCAAGATGTGAGGGACATGGCATGAACACTTCAGAAAACAACCAAAAAAAGAAAAAAATCTTTCCCAAAGTCAAAGCCATCAAAAGGCATGGCCTGCCTTCAAGTGCAGGGACATGCACCAAAGATTCCTCTATTGGTTCCAATTGAAATCACAAGATTCCTTTTTCTTCCCGAAAGGAAATGAAATTTCCTTTTGGGAAGGGAAAAGGAATCTTGCGAATCCCAAAAGAAAGGCTTACAAACACTCTGGAAAGGAGATAGGTTCAAATGAAATGCAATTGAAAAAAGCAGAAAATCGGGAATTTTAGTCTCTTCAAAAAATAGGCTGTGAGGAAATCAGCTGCATTGCAAAGGACCAAAAGGTGCCAAAACTAAGCTCACATATGTTGCAAAAGCAGGGGAAAAAGTCAAGGAGGAAGACACAACTTAGGGGGCAAGATATGAGGGACATGGCATGAATACTTAAAATAATAAAAAAAAAAAAGAAAAAATCTTTCCCAAAGTCAAAGCCATCAAAATGCAGGCAGGCCATACGCCACCAAGGGCAGGCACATGCAGCAAAGCTTGCCAAAATTGATCCCCACTGAAGGCCAAAACAGAAAAGAAGGACCTACAGACACGCTGGAAAGGAGTCAACATCAAAGGAATTGCAATTGGAGGAGAAAAAAAGAAAATTTGGGAAATTTAGTGACTCTAAGAAAATGGCCTGGGTTTATATCAGGTGCAGTGCAAAGGACCAAAAGGTGCCAAAACTAAGCTCACAGATGTTGCAAAAGCAGGGGAAAAAGACAAGGAGGAAGACACAACTTAGGGGGCAAGATGTGAGGGACATGGCATGAACACTTCAGAAAACAACCAAAACAAGAAAAAAATCTTTCCCAAAGTCAAAGCCATCAAAATGCAGGCAGGCCATACGCCAGCAAGTGCAGGCACATGCAGCAAAGCTTGCCAAAATTGATCCCCACTGAAGGCCAAAACAAAAAAGAAGGACCTACAAACACGCTGGAATGGAGTCAACATCAAAGGAATTGCAATTGGAGGAGAAAAAAAGAAAATTTTGGAAATTTAGTGACTCTAAGAAAATGGCCTGGGTTTATATCAGGTGCAGTGCAAAGGACCAAAAGATGCCCAAACTAAGCTCACAGATGTTGCAAAAGCAGGGGAAAAAGTCAAGGAGGAAGACACAACTTAGGGGGCAAGATATGAGGGACATGGCATGAATGCTTAAAAAAATAAAAAAAAAAAAGAAAAAATCTTTCCCAAAGTCAAAGCCATCAAAATGCAGGCAGGCAATACACCACCAAGGGCAGGCACATGCAGCAAAGCTTGCCAAAATTGATCCCCACTGAAGGCCAAAACAGAAAAGAAGGACCTACAAACACGCTGGAATGGAGACACCATCAAAGGATTTGCAATTGGAGGAGAAAAACAGGAAATTGGGAAATTTAATGACTCTTAGAAAGTGGCCTGTGGTTTTAGCCGGTGCAGTGCAAAGGACCAAATGATGCCAAAAGTAAGCTCACAGATGTTGCAAAAGCAGGGGAAAAAGTCAAGGAGGAAGACACAACTTAGGGGGCAAGATATGAGGGACATGGATTGAACACTTCAGAAAACAACCAAAAAAAGAAAAAAATCTTTCCCAAAGTCAAAGCCATCAAAATGCAGGCAGGCCATACACCACCAAGGGCAGGCACATGCAGCAAAGCTTGCCAAAATTGATCCCCACTGAAGGCCAAAACAGAAAAGAAGGACCGACAAACACGCTGGAATGGAGACAACATCAAAGGATTTGCAATTGGAGGAGAAAAAAAGAAAATTAAGGAAATTACTGACTCTAAAAAAATGGCCTGGGTTTTAGCAGGTGCAGTGCAAAGGACCAAAAGGTGCCAAAACTAAGCTCACAGATGTTGCAGAAGCAGGGGAAAAAGTCAAGGTGGAAGACACAACTTAGGGGGCAAGGTGTGAGGGACATGGCATGAATACTTAAAACAAAAAAAAAAAAAAAAGAAAAAATCTTTCCCAAAGTCAAAGCCATCAAAATGCAGGCTGGCCATAGGCCAGCAAGTGCAGGCACATGCAGCAAAGCTTGCCAAAATTGATCCCCACTGAAGGACAAAACAGAAAAGAAGGACCTACAAACACGCTGGAATGGAGTCAACATCAAAGGAATTGTAATTGGAGGAGAAAAAATGAAAATTTTGGAAATTTAGTGACTCTAAGAAAATGGCCTGGGTTTATATCAGGTGCAGTGAAAGGGACCAAAAGGTGCCAAAACTAAGCTCACAGATGTTGCAAAAGCAGGGGAAAAAGTGAAGGAGGAAGACACAACTTAGGGAGCAAGATATGAGGGACATGGCATGAACACTTCAGAAAACAACCAAAAAAAGAAAAAAATCTTTCCCAAAGTCAAAGCCATCAAAATGCAGGCAGGCCATACGCCAGCAAGTGCAGGCACATGCAGCAAAGCTTGCCAAAATTGATCCCCACTGAAGGCCAAAACAGAAAAGAAGGACTTACAAACACGCTGGAATGGAGACAACATGAAAGTAATTCAATTTCTATAAGAAAAAAAGAAAATTTGGGTAAGTTAGTGACTCTAAGAAAATGGCCTGGGTTTATATCAGGTGCAGTGAAAAGGACCAAAAGATGCCCAAACAAAGCTCACAGATGTTGCAAAAGCAGGGGAAAAAGTCAAGGAGGAAGACACAACTTAGGGGGCAAGATATGAGGGATATGGCATGAATGCTTAAAAAAATAAAAAAAAAAAAGAAAAAATCTTTCCCAAAGTCAAAGCCATCAAAATGCAGGCAGGCAATACACCACCAAGGGCAGGCACATGCAGCAAAGCTTGCCAAAATTGATCCCCACTGAAGGCCAAAACAGAAAAGAAGGACCTACAAACACGCTGGAATGGAGACACCATCAAAGGATTTGCAATTGGAGGAGAAAAAAAGGAAATTGGGAAATTTAATGACTCTTAGAAAGTGGCCTGTGGTTTTAGCCGGTGCAGTGCAAAGGACCAAATGATGCCAAAAGTAAGCTCACAGATGTTGCAAAAGCAGGGGAAAAAGTCAAGGAGGAAGACACAACTTAGGGGGCAAGATATGAGGGACATGGATTGAACACTTCAGAAAACAACCAAAAAAAGAAAAAAATCTTTCCCAAAGTCAAAGCCATCAAAATGCAGGCAGGCCATACGCCAGCAACGGCAGGCACATGCAGCAAAGCTTGCCAAAATTGATCCCCACTGAAGGCCAAAACAGAAAAGAAGGACCGACAAACACGCTGGAATGGAGACAACATCAAAGGATTTACAATTGGAGGAGAAAAGAACAAAATTAAGGATATTACTGACTCTAAAAAAATGGCCTGGGTTTTAGCAGGTGCAGTGCAAAGGACCAAAAGGTGCCAAAACTAAGCTCACAGATGTTGCAGAATCAGGGGAAAAAGTCATGGAGGAAGACACAACTTAGGGGGCAAGATATGAGGGACATGGCATGAATGCTTAAAAAAAAAAAAAAAAAAAAGAAAAAATCTTTCCCAAAGTCAAAGCCATCAAAATGCAGGCTGGCCATAGGCCAGCAAGTGCAGGCACATGCAGCAAAGCTTGCCAAAATTGATCCCCACTGAAGGCCAAAACAGAAAAGAAGGACCTACAAACACGCTGGAATGGAGTCAACATCAAAGGAATTGTAATTGGAGGAGAAAAAATGAAAATTTGGGAAATTTAGTGACTCTAAGAAAATGGCCTGGGTTTATATCAGGTGCAGTGCAAGGGACCAAAAGATGCCAAAACTAAGTTCACAGATGTTGCAAAAGCAGGGGAAAAAGTGAAGGAGGAAGACACAACTTAGGGGGCAAGATATGAGGGACATGGCATGAACACTTCAGAAAACAACCAAAAAAAGAAAAAAATCTTTCCCAAAGTCAAAGCCATCAAAAGGCAGGCAGGCCATACGCCAGCAAGTGCAGGCACATGCAGCAAAGCTTGCCAAAATTGATCCCCACTGAAGGCCAAAACAGAAAAGAAGGACTTACAAACACGCTGGAATGGAGACAACATGAAAGGAATTCAATTTCTATAAGAAAAAAAGAAAATTTGGGTAAGTTAGTGATTCTAAGAAAATGGCCTGGGTTTATATCAGGTGCAGTGCAAAGGACGAAAAAGTGCCAAAACTAAGCTCACAGATGTTGCAAAAGCAGGGGAAAAAGTCAAGGAGGAAGACACAACTTAGGGGGCAAGATGTGAGGGACATGGCATGAATACTTAAAAAAAAAAAAAAAAAAAGAAAAAATCTTTCCCAAACTCAAAGCCACCAAAATGCAGGCAGGCCATACGCCAGCAAGTGCAGGCACATGCAGCAAAGATTGCAAAAATTGATCCCCACTGAAGGCCAAAACAGAAAAGAAGGACTTACAAACACGCTGGAATGGAGACAACATCAAAGGAATTGCAATTGGAGGAGAAAAAAAGAAAATTTGGGAAATTTACTGACTCTAAGAAAATGGCCTGGGTTTATATCAGGTGCAGTGCAAAGGACCAAAAGATGCAAAAACTAAGCTCACAGATGTCTCAAACGCAGGGAAAAAAGTCAAGGAGGAAGACAACTTAGGGAGCATGATATGAGGGACACGGCATGAATACTTAAAATAATAAAAAAAATAAAAAGAAAAAAATCTTTCCCAAAGTCAAAGCCATCAAAATGCAGGCAGGCCATACGCTACCAAGGACAGGCACATGCAGCAAAGCTTGCCAAAATTGATCCCCACTGAAGGCCAAAACAGAAAAGAAGGACCTACAAACACGCTTGAAAGGAGTCAACATCAAATGAATTGCAATTGGAGGAGAAAAAAAGAAAATTAAGGAAATTACTGACTCTAAAAAAATGGCCTGGGGTTTTACCAGGTGCAGTGCAAAGGACCAAAAGGTGCCAAAACTAAGCTCACAGATGTTGCAAAAGCAGGGGAAAAAGTCAAGGAGGAAGACACAACTTAGGGGGCAAGATGTGAGGGACATGGCATGAACACTTCAGAAAACAACCAAAAAAAGAAAAAAATCTTTCCCAAAGTCAAAGCCATCAAAAGGCATGGCCTGCCTTCAAGTGCAGGGACATGCACCAAAGATTCCTCTATTGGTTCCAATTGAAATCACAAGATTCCTCTTTCTTCCCGAAAGGAAATGAAATTTCCTTTTGGGAAGGGAAAAGGAATCTTGCGAATCCCAAAAGAAAGGCTTACAAACACTCTGGAAAGGAGATAGGTTCAAATGAAATGCAATTGAAAAAAGCAGAAAATCGGGAATTTTAGTCTCTTCAAAAAATAGGCTGTGAGGAAATCAGCTGCATTGCAAAGGACCAAAAGGTGCCAAAACTAAGCTCACATATGTTGCAAAAGCAGGGGAAAAAGTCAAGGAGGAAGACACAACTTAGGGGGCAAGATATGAGGGACATGGATTGAACACTTCAGAAAACAACCAAAAAAAGAAAAAAATCTTTCCCAAAGTCAAAGCCATCAAAATGCAGGCAGGCCATACACCACCAAGGGCAGGCACATGCAGCAAAGCTTGCCAAAATTGATCCCCACTGAAGGCCAAAACAGAAAAGAAGGACCGACAAACACGCTGGAATGGAGACAACATCAAAGGATTTGCAATTGGAGGAGAAAAAAAGAAAATTAAGGAAATTACTGACTCTAAAAAAATGGCCTGGGTTTTAGCAGGTGCAGTGCAAAGGACCAAAAGGTGCCAAAACTAAGCTCACAGATGTTGCAGAAGCAGGGGAAAAAGTCAAGGTGGAAGACACAACTTAGGGGGCAAGGTGTGAGGGACATGGCATGAATACTTAAAACAAAAAAAAAAAAAAAAGAAAAAATCTTTCCCAAAGTCAAAGCCATCAAAATGCAGGCTGGCCATAGGCCAGCAAGTGCAGGCACATGCAGCAAAGCTTGCCAAAATTGATCCCCACTGAAGGACAAAACAGAAAAGAAGGACCTACAAACACGCTGGAATGGAGTCAACATCAAAGGAATTGTAATTGGAGGAGAAAAAATGAAAATTTTGGAAATTTAGTGACTCTAAGAAAATGGCCTGGGTTTATATCAGGTGCAGTGAAAGGGACCAAAAGGTGCCAAAACTAAGCTCACAGATGTTGCAAAAGCAGGGGAAAAAGTGAAGGAGGAAGACACAACTTAGGGAGCAAGATATGAGGGACATGGCATGAACACTTCAGAAAACAACCAAAAAAAGAAAAAAATCTTTCCCAAAGTCAAAGCCATCAAAATGCAGGCAGGCCATACGCCAGCAAGTGCAGGCACATGCAGCAAAGCTTGCCAAAATTGATCCCCACTGAAGGCCAAAACAGAAAAGAAGGACTTACAAACACGCTGGAATGGAGACAACATGAAAGTAATTCAATTTCTATAAGAAAAAAAGAAAATTTGGGTAAGTTAGTGACTCTAAGAAAATGGCCTGGGTTTATATCAGGTGCAGTGAAAAGGACCAAAAGATGCCCAAACAAAGCTCACAGATGTTGCAAAAGCAGGGGAAAAAGTCAAGGAGGAAGACACAACTTAGGGGGCAAGATATGAGGGATATGGCATGAATGCTTAAAAAAATAAAAAAAAAAAAGAAAAAATCTTTCCCAAAGTCAAAGCCATCAAAATGCAGGCAGGCAATACACCACCAAGGGCAGGCACATGCAGCAAAGCTTGCCAAAATTGATCCCCACTGAAGGCCAAAACAGAAAAGAAGGACCTACAAACACGCTGGAATGGAGACACCATCAAAGGATTTGCAATTGGAGGAGAAAAAAAGGAAATTGGGAAATTTAATGACTCTTAGAAAGTGGCCTGTGGTTTTAGCCGGTGCAGTGCAAAGGACCAAATGATGCCAAAAGTAAGCTCACAGATGTTGCAAAAGCAGGGGAAAAAGTCAAGGAGGAAGACACAACTTAGGGGGCAAGATATGAGGGACATGGATTGAACACTTCAGAAAACAACCAAAAAAAGAAAAAAATCTTTCCCAAAGTCAAAGCCATCAAAATGCAGGCAGGCCATACGCCAGCAACGGCAGGCACATGCAGCAAAGCTTGCCAAAATTGATCCCCACTGAAGGCCAAAACAGAAAAGAAGGACCGACAAACACGCTGGAATGGAGACAACATCAAAGGATTTACAATTGGAGGAGAAAAGAACAAAATTAAGGATATTACTGACTCTAAAAAAATGGCCTGGGTTTTAGCAGGTGCAGTGCAAAGGACCAAAAGGTGCCAAAACTAAGCTCACAGATGTTGCAGAATCAGGGGAAAAAGGCAAGGTGGAAGACACAACTTAGGGGGCAAGGTGTGAGGGACATGGCATGAATACATAAAACAAAAAAAAAAAAAAAAGAAAAAATCTTTCCCAAAGTCAAAGCCATCAAAATGCAGGCTGGCCATAGGCCAGCAAGTGCAGGCACATGCAGCAAAGCTTGCCAAAATTGATCCCCACTGAAGGCCAAAACAGAAAAGAAGGACCGACAAACACGCTGGAATGGAGACAACATCAAAGGATTTGCAATTGGAGGAGAAAAAAAGAAAATTAAGGAAATTACTGACTCTAAAAAAATGGCCTGGGTTTTAGCAGGTGCAGTGCAAAGGACCAAAAGGTGCCAAAACTAAGCTCACAGATGTTGCAAAAGCAGGGGAAAAAGTCAAGGTGGAAGACACAACTTAGGGGGCAAGGTGTGAGGGACATGGCATGAATACTTAAAACAAAAAAAAAAAAAAAAAGAAAAAATCTTTCCCAAAGTCAAAGCCATCAAAATGCAGGCTGGCCATAGGCCAGCAAGTGCAGGCACATGCAGCAAAGCTTGCCAAAATTGATCCCCACTGAAGGCCAAAACAGAAAAGAAGGACTTACAAACACGCTGGAATGGAGTCAACATCAAAGGAATTGCAATTGGAGGAGAAAAAAAGAAAATTTGGGAAATTTACTGACTCTAAGAAAATGGCCTGGGTTTATATCAGGTGCAGTGCAAAGGACCAAAAGATGCAAAAACTAAGCTCACAGATGTCTCAAACGCAGGGAAAAAAGTCAAGGAGGAAGACAACTTAGGGATCATGATATGAGGGACATGGCATGAATACTTAAAATAATAAAAAAAATAAAAAGAAAAAAATCTTTCCCAAAGTCAAAGCCATCAAAATGCAGGCAGGCCATACGCTACCAAGGACAGGCACATGCAGCAAAGCTTGCCAAAATTGATCCCCACTGAAGGCCAAAACAGAAAAGAAGGACCTACAAACACGCTTGAAAGGAGTCAACATCAAAGGAATTGCAATTGGAGGAGAAAAAAAGAAAATTAAGGAAATTACTGACTCTAAAAAAATGGCCTGGGGTTTTACCAGGTGCAGTGCAAAGGACCAAAAGGTGCCAAAACTAAGCTCACAGATGTTGCAAAAGCAGGGGAAAAAGACAAGGAGGAAGACACAACTTAGGGGGCAAGATGTGAGGGACATGGCATGAACACTTCAGAAAACAACCAAAACAAGAAAAAAATCTTTCCCAAAGTCAAAGCCATCAAAAGGCATGGCCTGCCTTCAAGTGCAGGGACATGCACCAAAGATTCCTCTATTGGTCCCCATTGAAATCGCAAGATTCCTTTTCCCTTCCCCAAAGGAAATGAAATTTCCTTTCGGGAAGGGAAAAGGAATCTTGCCAATCCCAAAACAAAGACTTACAAACACTCTGGAAAGGAGATAGGTTCAAATGAAATGCAATTGAAAAAAGCAGAAAATCGGGAATTTTAGTCTCTTCAAAAAATAGGCTGTGAGGAAATCAGCTGCATTGCAAAGGACCAAAAGGTGCCAAAACTAAGCTCACATATGTTGCAAAAGCAGGGGAAAAAGTCAAGGAGGAAGACACAACTTAGGGGGCAAGATATGAGGGACATGGCATGAACACTTCAGAAAACAACCAAAAAAAGAAAAAAATCTTTCCCAAAGTCAAAGCCATCAAAATGCAGGCAGGCCATACGCCAGCAAGTGCAGGCACATGCAGCAAAGCTTGCCAAAATTGATCCCCACTGAAGGCCAAAACAAAAAAGAAGGACCTACAAACATGCTGGAATGGAGTCAACATCAAAGGAATTGCAATTGGCGGAGAAAAAAAGAAAATTTTGGAAATTTAGTGATTCTAAGAAAATGGCCTGGGTTTATATCAGGTGCAGTGCAAGGGACCAAAAGGTGCCAAAACTAAGTTCACAGATGTTGCAAAAGCAGGGGAAAAAGTGAAGGAGGAAGACACAACTTAGGGGAAAGTCAAAGCCATCAAAATGCAGGCAGGCCATACGCCAGCAAAGTGCAGGCACATGCAGCAAAGCTTGCCAAAATTGATCCCCACTGAAGGACAAAACAAAAAAGAAGGACCTACAAACCACGCTGGAATGGAGTCAACATCAAAGGAATTGCAATTGGAGGAGAAAAAAAGAAAATTTTGGAAATTTAGTGACTCTAAGAAAATGGCCTGGGTTTATATCAGGTGCAGTGCAAGGGACCAAAAGGTGCCAAAACTAAGCTCACAGATGTTGCAAAAGCATGGGGAAAAAGTGAAGGAGGAAGACACAACTTAGGGAGCAAGATATGAGGGACATGGCATGAACACTTCAGAAAACAACCAAAAAAAGAAAAAAATCTTTCCCAAAGTCAAAGCCATGAAAATTGCAGGCAGGCCATACGCAGCAAGTGCAGGCACATGCAGCAAGGCTTGCCAAAATTGATCCCCACTGAAGGCCAAAACAGAAAAGAAGGACCTACAAACACGCTGGAATGGAGACACCATCAAAGGATTTTGCAATTGGAGGAGAAAAAAAGGAAATTGGGGAAATTTAATGACTCTTAGAAAGTGGCCTGTGGTTTTAGCCGGTGCAGTGCAAAGGACCAAATGATGCCAAAAGTAAGCTCACAGATGTTGCAAAAGCAGGGGAAAAAGTCAAGGAGGAAGACACAACTTAGGGGGCAAGATATGAGGGGACATGAACTGAACACTTCAGAAAACAACCAAAAAAAGAAAAAAATCTTTCCCAAAGTCAAAGCCATCAAAAGGCAGGCAGGCCATACGCCAGCAACGGCAGGCACATGCAGCAAAGCTTGCCAAAAATTGATCCCCACTGAAGGCCAAAACAGAAAAGAAGGACCGACAAACACGCTGGAATGGAGACAACATCAAAGGATTTGCAATTGGAGGAGAAAAAAACAAAATTAAGGAAATTACTGACTCTAAAAAAATGGCCTGGGTTTTAGCAGGTGCAGGTGCAAAGGACCAAAAGGTGCCAAAACTAAGCTCACAGATGTTGCAGAAGCAGGGGAAAAAGTCATGGAGGAAGACACAACTTAGGGGGCAAGATATGAGGGACATGGCATGAATGCTTAAAAAAAAAAAAAAAAAAAAAGAAAAAATCTTTCCCAAAGTCAAAGCCATCAAAATGCAGGCTGGCCATAGGCCAGCAGAGTGCAGGCACATGCAGCAAAGCTTGCCAAAATTGATCCCCACTGAAGGCCAAAACAGAAAAGAAGGACCTACAAACACGCTGGAATGGAGTCAACATCAAAGGAATTGTAATTGGAGGAGAAAAAATGAAAATTTTGGGAAATTTAGTGACTCTTAAGAAAATGGCCTGGGTTTATATCAGGTGCAGTGCAAGGGACCAAAAGATGCCAAAACTAAGTTCACAGATGTTGCAAAAAGCAGGGGAAAAAGTGAAGGAGGAAGACACAACTTAGGGGGCAAGATATGAGGGACATGGCATGAACACTTCCAGAAAACAACCAAAAAAAGAAAAAAATCTTTCCCAAAGTCAAAGCCATCAAAAGGCAGGCAGGCCATACGCCAGCAAGTGCAGGCACATGCAGCAAAGCTTGCCAAAATTGATCCCCACTGAAGGCCAAAACAGAAAAGAAGGACTTACAAACACGCTGGAATGGAGACAACATGAAAGGAATTCAATTTCTATAAGAAAAAAAGAAAATTTGGGTAAGTTAGTGATTCTAAGAAAATGGCCTGGGTTTATATCAGGTGCAGTGCAAAGGACGAAAAAAGTGCCAAAACTAAGCTCACAGATGTTGCAAAAGCAGGGGAAAAAGTCAAGGAGGAAGACACAACTTAGGGGGCAAGATGTGAGGGACATGGCATGAATACTTAAAAAAAAAAAAAAAAAAAAGAAAAAATCTTTCCCAAACTCAAAGCCACCAAAATGCAGGCAGGCCATACGCCAGCAAGTGCAGGCACATGCAGCAAAGATTGCAAAAATTGATCCCCACTGAAGGCCAAAACAGAAAAGAAGGACTTACAAACACGCTGGAATGGAGACAACATCAAAGGAATTGCAATTGGAGGAGAAAAAAAGAAAATTTGGGAAATTTTACTGACTCTAAGAAAATGGCCTGGGTTTATATCAGGTGCAGTGCAAAGGACCAAAAGATGCAAAAACTAAGCTCACAGATGTCTCAAACGCAGGGAAAAAAGTCAAGGAGGATGAACAACTTAGGGAGCATGATATGAGGGACACGGCATGAATACTTAAAAATAATAAAAAAAATAAAAAGAAAAAAATCTTTCCCCAAAGTCAAAGCCATCAAAATGCAGGCAGGCCATACGCTACCAAGGACAGGCACATGCAGCAAAGCTTGCCAAAATTGATCCCCACTGAAGGCCAAAACAGAAAAGAAGGACCTACCAAACACGCTTGAAAGGAGTCAACATCAAATGAATTGCAATTGGAGGAGAAAAAAAGAAAATTAAGGAAATTACTGACTCTAAAAAAATGGCCTGGGGTTTTACCAAGGTGCAGTGCAAAGGACCAAAAGGTGCCAAAACTAAGCTCACAGATGTTGCAAAAGCAGGGGAAAAAGTCAAGGAGGAAGACACAACTTAGGGGGCAAGATGTGAGGGGACATGGCATGAACACTTCAGAAAACAACCAAAAAAAGAAAAAAATCTTTCCCAAAGTCAAAGCCATCAAAAAGGCATGGCCTGCCTTCAAGTGCAGGGACATGCACCCATAGATTCCTCTATTTGGTTCCCAATTGAAATCACAAGATTCCTCTTTCTTCCCGAAAGGAAATGAAATTTCCTTTTGGGAAGGGAAAAGGAATCTTGCGAATCCCAAAAAGAAAGGCTTACAAACACTCTGGAAAGGAGATAGGTTCAAATGAAATGCAATTGAAAAAAGCAGAAAATCGGGAATTTTAGTCTCTTCAAAAAATAGGCTGTGAGGAAATCAGCTGCATTGCAAAGGACCAAAAGGTGCCAAAACTAAGCTCACATATGTTGCAAAAGCAGGGGAAAAAGTCAAGGAGGAAGACACAACTTAGGGGGCAAGATATGAGGGACATGGCATGAATCCTTAAAAAAATAAAAAAAAAAAAAAAAGAAAAAAATCTTTCCCAAAGTCAAAGCCATCAAAATGCAGGCAGGCCATACGCCACCAAGGGCAGGCACATGCAGCAAAGCTTGCCAAAATTGATCCCCCACTGAAGGCCAAAACAGAAAAGAAGGACCTACAGACACGCTGGAAAGGAGTCAACATCAAAGGAATTGCAATTGGAGGAGAAAAAAAGAAAATTTGGGAAAATTTAGTGACTCTAAGAAAATGGCCTGGGTTTATATCAGGTTGCAGTGCAAAGGACCAAAAGGTGCCAAAACTAAGCTCACAGATGTTGCAAAAGCAGGGGAAAAAGTCAAGGAGGAAGACACAACTTAGGGGGCAAGATGTGAGGGACATGGCATGAATACTTAAAAATAATAAAAAAAAAAAAAAGAAAAAATCTTTCCCAAAGTCAAAGCCATCAAAATTGCAGGCTGGCCATACGCCAGCAAGTGCAGGCACATGCAGCAAAGTTTGCCAAAATTGATCCCCACTGAAGGCCAAAACAGAAAAGAAGGACCTACAAACACGCTGGAATGGAGTCAACATCAAAGGAATTGTAATTTGGAGGAGAAAAAATGAAAATTTTGGAAATTTAGTGACTCTAAGAAAATGGCCTGGGTTTATATCAGGTGCAGTGCAAAGGACCAAAAGGTGCCAAAACTAAGTTCACAGATGTTGCAAAAGCAGGGGAAAAAGACAAGGAGGAAGACACAACTTAGGGGGCAAGATGTGAGGGGACATGCATGAACACATCAGAAAACAACCAAAAAAAGAAAAAATATCTTTCCCAAAGTCAAAGCCATCAAAATGCAGGCAGGCCATACGCCAGCAAGTGCAGGCACATGCAGCAAAGCTTGCCAAAATTTGATCCCCACTGAAGGCCAAAACAGAAAGAAGGACCTTACAAACACGCTGGAATGGAGACAACATGAAAGGAATTCAATTTCTATAAGAAAAAAAAGAAAAATTTGGGTAAGTTAGTGATTCTAATACAATGGCCTGGGTTTATATCAGGTGCAGTGAAAAGGACCAAAAGATGCCCCAAACTAAGCTCAAAGATGTTGCAAATAGCAGGGGAAAAAGTCAAGGAGGAAGGACACAACTTAGGGGGCAAGATATGAGGGACATGGCATGAATGCTTAAAAAAAAAAAAAAAAAAAGAAAAAATCTTTCCCAAAGTCAAAGCCATCAAAATGCAGGCAGGCAATACACCACCAAGGGCAGGGCACATGCAGCAAAGCTTGCCAAAATTGATCCCCACTGAAGGCCAAAACAGAAAAGAAGGACCCTACAAACACGCTGGAATGGAGACACCATCAAAGGATTTGCAATTGGAGGAGAAAAAAAGGAAATTGGGAAAATTTAATGACTCTTAGAAAGTGGCCTGTGGTTTTAGCCGGTGCAGTTGCAAAGGACCAAATGATGCCAAAAGTAAGCTCACAGATGTTGCAAAAGCAGGGGGAAAAAGTCAAGGAGGGAAAACACAACTTAGGGGGCAAGATATGAGGGACATGGATTGAACACTTCAGAAAACAACCAAAAAAAGAAAAAAAATCTTTCCCAAAGTCAAAGCCATCAAAATGCAGGCAGGCCATACGCCAGCAACGGCAGGCACATGCAGCAAAGCTTGCCAAAATTGAGCCCCACTGAAGGCCAAAACAGAAAAGAAGGACCGACAAACACGCCTGGAATGGAGACAACATCAAAGGGATTTGCAATTGGAGGAGAAAAAAACAAAATTAAGGACATTACTGACTCTAAAAAAATGGCCTGGGTTTTAGCAGGTGCAGTGCAAAGGACCAAAAGGTGCCAAAACTAAGCTCACAGATGTTGCAGAAGCAGGGGAAAAAGTCAAGGTGGAAGGACACAACTTAGGGGGCAAGGTGTGAGGGGACATGGCATGAATACTTAAAACAAAAGAAAAAAAAAAAAGGAAAAAATCTTTCCCAAAGTCAAAGCCATCAAAATGCATGCTGGCCATAGGCCAGCAAGTGCAGGCACATGCAGCAAAGCTTGCCAAAATTGATCCCCACTGAAGGCCAAAACAGAAAAGAAGGACCTACAAACACGCTGGAATGGAGTCAACATCAAAGGAATTGTAATTGGAGGAGAAAAAATGAAAATTTTGGAAATTTAGTGACTCTAAGAAAAATGGCCTGGGTTTATATCAGGTTGCAGTGCAAGGGACCAAAAGGTGCCAAAACGAAGCTCACAGATGTTGCAAAAGGCAGGGGAAAAAGTCAAGGAGGAAGACACAACTTAGGGAGCAAGATATGAGGGACATGGCATGAACACTTCAGAAAACAACCAAAAAAAGAAAAAAATCTTTCCCAAAGTCAAAGCCATCAAAATGCAGGCAGGCCCATACGCCAGCAAGTGCAGGCACATGCAGCAAAGCTTGCCAAAATTGATCCCCACTGAAGGCCTAAACAGAAAAGAAGGACTTACAAACACGCTGGAATGGAGAACAACATGAAAGGAATTCAATTTCTATAAGAAAAAAAGAAAATTTGAGTAAGTTAGTGATTCTAATAAAATGGCCTGGGTTTATATCAGGTGCAGTGAAAAGGACCAAAAGATGCCCAAACTAAGCTCACAGATGTTGCAAAAGCAGGGGGAAAAAGTCAAGGAGGAAGACACAACTTAGGGGGCAAGATATGAGAGATATGGCATGAATGCTTAAAAAAATAAAAAAAAAAAAGAAAAAATCTTTCCCAAAGTCAAAGCCATCAAAATGCAGGCAGGCAATACACCACCAAGGGCAGGCACATGCAGCAAAGCTTGCCAAAATTGATCCCCACTGAAGGCCAAAACAGAAAAGAAGGACCTACAAAACACGCTGGAATGGAGACAACATCAAAGGATTTCCAATTGGAGGAGAAAAAAAGGAAATTGGGGAAATTTAATGACTCTTAGAAAGTGGCCCTGTGGTTTTAGCCGGTGCAGTGCAAAGGACCAAAATGATGCCAAAAGTAAGCTCACAGATGTTGCAAAAGCAGGGGAAAAAGTCAAGGAGGAAGACACAACTTACGGGGGCAAGATGTGAGGGACATGGCATGAACACTTCAGAAAACAACCAAAAAAAGAAAAAATCTTTCCCAAAGTCAAAGCCATCAAAAGGCATGGCCTGCCTTCAAGTGCAGGGACATGCACCAAAGATTCCTCTATTGGTTCCAATTGAAATCACAAGATTCCTTTATCTTCCCGAAAGGAAATGAAATTTCCTTTTGGGAAGGGAAAAGGAATCTTGCGAATCCCAAAAGAAAGGCTTACAAACACTCTGGAAAGGAGATAGGTTCAAATGAAATGCAATTGAAAAAAGCAGAAAATCGGGAATTTTAGTCTCTTCAAAAAATAGGCTGTGAGGAAATCAGCTGCCATTGCAAAGGACCAAAAGGTGCCAAAACTAAGCTCACATATGTTGCAAAAGCAGGGGAAAAAGGTCAAGGAGGAAGACACCAACTTAGGGGGCAAGGTATGAGGGACATGGCATGTAACACTTCAGAAAACAACCAAAAAAGAAAAAAAATCTTTCCCAAAGTCAAAGCCATCAAAATGCAGGCAGGCCATACGCCAGCAAGTGCAGGCACATGCAGCAAAGCTTGCCAAAATTGATCCCCACTGAAGGCCAAAACAAAAAAGAAGGACCTACAAACACGCTGGAATGGAGTCAACATCAAAGGAATTGCAATTGGAGGAGAAAAAAAGAAAATTTTGGAAATTTAGTGATTCTAAGAAAATGGCCTGGGTTTATATCAGGTGCAGTGCAAGGGACCAAAAGGTGCCAAAACTAAGTTCACAGATGTTGCAAAAGCAGGGGAAAATGTGAAGGAGGAAGACACAACTTAGGGGGCAAGATGTGAGGGACATGGCATGAACACATCAGAAAATACCAAAAAAAGGAAAAAATCTTTCCCAAAGTCAAAGCCATCAAAATGCAGGGCAGGCCATACGCCAGCAAGTGCAGGCACATGCAGCAAAGCTTGCCAAAATTGATCCCCACTGAAGGCCAAAACAAAAAAGAAGGACCTACAAACACGCTGGAATGGCGTCAACATCAAAGGAATTGCAATTGGAGGAGAAAAAAAGAAAATTTTGGAAATTTAGTGACTCTAAGAAAATGGCCTGGGTTTATATCAGGTGCAGTGCAAGGGACCAAAAGGTGCCAAAACTAAGTTCACAGATGTTGCAAAAGCAGGGGAAAAAGTGAAGGAGGAAGACACAACTTAGGGAGCAAGATATGAGGGACATGGCATGAACACTTCAGAAAACAACCAAAAAAAGAAAAAAATCTTTCCCAAAGTCAAAGCCATCAAAATGCAGGCAGGCCATACGCCAGCAAGTGCAGGCACATGCAGCAAAGCTTGCCAAAATTGATCCCCACTGAAGGCCAAAACAGAAAAGAAGGACTTACAAACACGCTGGAATGGAGACAACATGAAAGGAATTCAATTTCTATAAGAAAAAAAGAAAATTTGGGTAAGTTAGTGATTCTAATAAAATGGCCTGGGTTTATATCAGGTGCAGTGAAAAGGACCAAAAGATGCCCAAACTAAGCTCACAGATGTTGCAAAAGCAGGGGAAAAAGTCAAGGAGGAAGACACAACTTAGGGGGCAAGGTGTGAGGGACATGGCATGAATGCTTAAAAAAATAAAAAAAAAAAAGAAAAAATCTTTCCCAAAGTCAAAGCCATCAAAATGCAGGCAGGCAATACACCACCAAGGGCAGGCACATGCAGCAAAGCTTGCCAAAATTGATCCCCACTGAAGGCCAAAACAGAAAAGAAGGACCTACAAACACGCTGGAATGGAGACAACATCAAAGGATTTCCAATTGGAGGAGAAAAAAAGGAAATTGGGAAATTTAATGACTCTTAGAAAGTGGCCTGTGGTTTTAGCCGGTGCAGTGCAAAGGACCAAATGATGCCAAAAGTAAGCTCACAGATGTTGCAAAAGCAGGGGAAAAAGTCAAGGAGGAAGACACAACTTAGGGGGCAAGATATGAGGGACATGGATTGAGCACTTCAGAAAACAACCACAAAAAGAAAAAAATCTTTCCCAAAGTCAAAGCCATCAAAATGCAGGCAGGCCATACGCCAGCAACGGCAGGCACATGCAGCAAAGCTTGCCAAAATTGATCCCCACTGAAGGCCAAAACAGAAAAGAAGGACCTACAAACACGCTGGAATGGAGTCAACATCAAAGGAATTGCAATTGGAGGAGAAAAAAAGAAAATTTGGGAAATTTAGTGACTCTAAGAAAATGGCCTTGGTTTATATCAGGTGCAGTGCAAAGGACCAAAAGGTGCCAAAACTAAGTTCACAGATGTTGCAAAAGCAGGGGAAAAAGTCAAGGAGGAAGACACAACTTAGGGGGCAAGATGTGAGGGACATGGCATGAATATTTAAACAAAAATAAAAAAAAAAGAAAAAATCTGTCCCAAAGTCGAAGCCATCAAAATGCAGGCAGGCCATACACCACCAAGGGCAGGCACATGCAGCAAAGCTTGCCAAAATTGATCCCCACTGAAGGCCAAAACAGAAAAGAAGGACCTACAAACACGCTGGAATGGAGACACCATCAAAGGAATTGCAATTGGAGGAGAAAAAAAGAAAATTTGGGAAAGTTAAAGACTCTTAGAAAGTGGCCTGGTGTTTTATCAGGTGCAGTGCAAAGGACCAAAAGATGCCAAAACTAAGCTCATAGGTGTTGCAAAAGCAGGGTAAAAAGTCAAGTAGGAAGACAGAACTTAGGGGGCAAGATATGAGGGACATGGCATGAACACTTCAGAAAACAACCAAAAAAAGAAAAAAATCTTTCCCAAAGTCAAAGCCATCAAAAGGCAGGCAGGCCATACGCCAGCAAGTGCAGGCACATGCAGCAAAGCTTGCCAAAATTGATCCCCATTGAAGGCCAAAACAGAAAAGAAGGACTTACAAACACGCTGGAATGGAGACAACATGAAAGGAATTCAATTTCTATAAGAAAAAAAGAAAATTTGGGTAAGTTAGTGATTCTAAGAAAATGGCCTGGGTTTATATCAGGTGCAGTGCAAAGGACGAAAAAGTGCCAAAACTAAGCTCACAGATGTTGCAAAAGCAGGGGAAAAAGTCAAGGAGGAAGACACAACTTAGGGGGCAAGATGTGAGGGACATGGCATGAATACTTAAAAAAAAAAAAAAAAAAAAAGAAAAAATCTTTCCCAAACTCAAAGCCATCAAAATGCAGGCAGGCCATACGCCAGCAAGTGCAGGCACATGCAGCAAAGCTTGCCAAAATTGATCCCCACTGAAGGCCAAAACAGAAAAGAAGGACTTACAAACACGCTGGAATGGAGACAACATCAAAGGAATTGCAATTGGAGGAGAAAAAAAAGAAAATTTGGGAAATTTACTGACTCTAAGAAAATGGCCTGG
The DNA here is from genome assembly GCA_021963965.1 of Artemisiospiza belli. Classification (NCBI taxonomy): domain Eukaryota; kingdom Metazoa; phylum Chordata; class Aves; order Passeriformes; family Passerellidae; genus Artemisiospiza; species Artemisiospiza belli. The sequence goes on from JAKDEW010000456.1 coordinate 85,569, forward strand.
GTTTATATCAGGTGCAGTGCAAAGGACCAAAAGATGCAAAAACTAAGCTCACAGATGTCTCAAACGCAGGGAAAAAAGTCAAGGAGGAAGACAACTTAGGGAGCATGATATGAGGGACATGGCATGAATACTTAAAATAATAAAAAAAATAAAAAGAAAAAAATCTTTCCCAAAGTCAAAGCCATCAAAATGCAGGCAGGCCATACGCTACCAAGGACAGGCACATGCAGCAAAGCTTGCCAAAATTGATCCCCACTGAAGGCCAAAACAGAAAAGAAGGACCTACAAACACGCTTGAAAGGAGTCAACATCAAAGGAATTGCAATTGGAGGAGAAAAAAAGAAAATTAAGGAAATTACTGACTCTAAAAAAATGGCCTGGGGTTTTACCAGGTGCAGTGCAAAGGACCAAAAGGTGCCAAAACTAAGCTCACAGATGTTGCAAAAGCAGGGGAAAAAGTCAAGGAGGAAGACACAACTTAGGGGGCAAGATGTGAGGGACATGGCATGAACACTTCAGAAAACAACCAAAAAAAGAAAAAAATCTTTCCCAAAGTCAAAGCCATCAAAAGGCATGGCCTGCCTTCAAGTGCAGGGACATGCACCAAAGATTCCTCTATTGGTTCCAATTGAAATCACAAGATTCCTTTATCTTCCCGAAAGGAAATGAAATTTCCTTTTGGGAAGGGAAAAGGAATCTTGCGAATCCCAAAAGAAAGGCTTACAAACACTCTGGAAAGGAGATAGGTTCAAATGAAATGCAATTGAAAAAAGCAGAAAATCGGGAATTTTAGTCTCTTCAAAAAATAGGCTGTGAGGAAATCAGCTGCATTGCAAAGGACCAAAAGGTGCCAAAACTAAGCTCACATATGTTGCAAAAGCAGGGGAAAAAGTCAAGGAGGAAGACACAACTTAGGGGGCAAGATATGAGGGACATGGCATGAATACTTAAAAAAATGAAAAAAAAAAAGAAAAAATCTTTCCCAAAGTCAAAGCCATCAAAATGCAGGCAGGCCATACGCCACCAAGGGCAGGCACATGCAGCAAAGCTTGCCAAAATTGATCCCCACTGAAGGCCAAAACAGAAAAGAAGGACCTACAGACACGCTGGAAAGGAGTCAACATCAAAGGAATTGCAATTGGAGGAGAAAAAAAGAAAATTTGGGAAATTTAGTGACTCTAAGAAAATGGCCTGGGTTTATATCAGGTGCAGTGCAAAGGACCAAAAGGTGCCAAAACTAAGCTCACAGATGTTGCAAAAGCAGGGGAAAAAGTCAAGGAGGAAGACACAACTTAGGGGGCAAGATGTGAGGGACATGGCATGAATACTTAAAATAATAAAAAAAAAAAAAAGGAAAAAATCTTTCCCAAAGTCAAAGCCATCAAAATGCAGGCTGGCCATACGCCAGCAAGTGCAGGCACATGCAGCAAAGCTTGCCAAAATTGATCCCCACTGAAGGCCAAAACAGAAAAGAAGGACCGACAAACACGCTGGAATGGAGACAACATCAAAGGATTTGCAATTGGAGGAGAAAAAAAGAAAATTAAGGAAATTACTGACTCTAAAAAAATGGCCTGGGTTTTAGCAGGTGCAGTGCAAAGGACCAAAAGGTGCCAAAACTAAGCTCACAGATGTTGCAAAAGCAGGGGAAAAAGTCAAGGTGGAAGACACAACTTAGGGGGCAAGGTGTGAGGGACATGGCATGAATACTTAAAACAAAAAAAAAAAAAAAAAGAAAAAATCTTTCCCAAAGTCATAGCAATCAAAATGCAGGCTGGCCATAGGCCAGCAAGTGCAGGCACATGCAGCAAAGCTTGCCAAAATTGATCCCCACTGAAGGCCAAAACAGAAAAGAAGGACTTACAAACACGCTGGAATGGAGTCAACATCAAAGGAATTGCAATTGGAGGAGAAAAAAAGAAAATTTGGGAAATTTACTGACTCTAAGAAAATGGCCTGGGTTTATATCAGGTGCAGTGCAAAGGACCAAAAGATGCAAAAACTAAGCTCACAGATGTCTCAAACGCAGGGAAAAAAGTCAAGGAGGAAGACAACTTAGGGATCATGATATGAGGGACATGGCATGAATACTTAAAATAATAAAAAAAATAAAAAGAAAAAAATCTTTCCCAAAGTCAAAGCCATCAAAATGCAGGCAGGCCATACGCTACCAAGGACAGGCACATGCAGCAAAGCTTGCCAAAATTGATCCCCACTGAAGGCCAAAACAGAAAAGAAGGACCTACAAACACGCTTGAAAGGAGTCAACATCAAAGGAATTGCAATTGGAGGAGAAAAAAAGAAAATTAAGGAAATTACTGACTCTAAAAAAATGGCCTGGGGTTTTACCAGGTGCAGTGCAAAGGACCAAAAGGTGCCAAAACTAAGCTCACAGATGTTGCAAAAGCAGGGGAAAAAGACAAGGAGGAAGACACAACTTAGGGGGCAAGATGTGAGGGACATGGCATGAACACTTCAGAAAACAACCAAAACAAGAAAAAAATCTTTCCCAAAGTCAAAGCCATCAAAAGGCATGGCCTGCCTTCAAGTGCAGGGACATGCACCAAAGATTCCTCTATTGGTCCCCATTGAAATCGCAAGATTCCTTTTCCCTTCCCCAAAGGAAATGAAATTTCCTTTCGGGAAGGGAAAAGGAATCTTGCCAATCCCAAAATAAAGACTTACAAACACTCTGGAAAGGAGATAGGTTCAAATGAAATGCAATTGAAAAAAGCAGAAAATCGGGAATTTTAGTCTCTTCAAAAAATAGGCTGTGAGGAAATCAGCTGCATTGCAAAGGACCAAAAGGTGCCAAAACTAAGCTCACATATGTTGCAAAAGCAGGGGAAAAAGTCAAGGAGGAAGACACAACTTAGGGGGCAAGATATGAGGGACATGGCATGAACACTTCAGAAAACAACCAAAAAAAGAAAAAAATCTTTCCCAAAGTCAAAGCCATCAAAATGCAGGCAGGCCATACGCCAGCAAGTGCAGGCACATGCAGCAAAGCTTGCCAAAATTGATCCCCACTGAAGGCCAAAACAAAAAAGAAGGACCTACAAACATGCTGGAATGGAGTCAACATCAAAGGAATTGCAATTGGCGGAGAAAAAAAGAAAAATTTTGGAAATTTAGTGATTCTAAGAAAATGGCCTGGGTTTATATCAGGTGCAGTGCAAGGGACCAAAAGGTGCCAAAACTAAGTTCACAGATGTTGCAAAAGCAGGGGAAAAAGTGAAGGAGGAAGACACAACTTAGGGGGCAAGATGTGAGGGACATGGCATGAACACATCAGAAAATACCAAAAAAAGGAAAAAATCTTTCCCAAAGTCAAAGCCATCAAAATGCAGGCAGGCCATACGCCAGCAAGTGCAGGCACATGCAGCAAAGCTTGCCAAAATTGATCCCCACTGAAGGCCAAAACAAAAAAGAAGGACCTACAAACACGCTGGAATGGAGTCAACATCAAAGGAATTGCAATTGGAGGAGAAAAAAAGAAAATTTTGGAAATTTAGTGACTCTAAGAAAATGGCCTGGGTTTATATCAGGTGCAGTGCAAGGGACCAAAAGGTGCCAAAACTAAGCTCACAGATGTTGCAAAAGCAGGGGAAAAAGTGAAGGAGGAAGACACAACTTAGGGAGCAAGATATGAGGGACATGGCATGAACACTTCAGAAAACAACCAAAAAAAGAAAAAAATCTTTCCCAAAGTCAAAGCCATGAAAATGCAGGCAGGCCATACGCCAGCAAGTGCAGGCACATGCAGCAAGGCTTGCCAAAATTGATCCCCACTGAAGGCCAAAACAGAAAAGAAGGACCTACAAACACGCTGGAATGGAGACACCATCAAAGGATTTGCAATTGGAGGAGAAAAAAAGGAAATTGGGAAATTTAATGACTCTTAGAAAGTGGCCTGTGGTTTTAGCCGGTGCAGTGCAAAGGACCAAATGATGCCAAAAGTAAGCTCACAGATGTTGCAAAAGCAGGGGAAAAAGTCAAGGAGGAAGACACAACTTAGGGGGCAAGATATGAGGGACATGAACTGAACACTTCAGAAAACAACCAAAAAAAGAAAAAAATCTTTCCCAAAGTCAAAGCCATCAAAAGGCAGGCAGGCCATACGCCAGCAACGGCAGGCACATGCAGCAAAGCTTGCCAAAATTGATCCCCACTGAAGGCCAAAACAGAAAAGAAGGACCGACAAACACGCTGGAATGGAGACAACATCAAAGGATTTGCAATTGGAGGAGAAAAAAACAAAATTAAGGAAATTACTGACTCTAAAAAAATGGCCTGGGTTTTAGCAGGTGCAGTGCAAAGGACCAAAAGGTGCCAAAACTAAGCTCACAGATGTTGCAGAAGCAGGGGAAAAAGTCATGGAGGAAGACACAACTTAGGGGGCAAGATATGAGGGACATGGCATGAATGCTTAAAAAAAAAAAAAAAAAAAAAGAAAAAATCTTTCCCAAAGTCAAAGCCATCAAAATGCAGGCTGGCCATAGGCCAGCAAGTGCAGGCACATGCAGCAAAGCTTGCCAAAATTGATCCCCACTGAAGGCCAAAACAGAAAAGAAGGACCTACAAACACGCTGGAATGGAGTCAACATCAAAGGAATTGTAATTGGAGGAGAAAAAATGAAAATTTGGGAAATTTAGTGACTCTAAGAAAATGGCCTGGGTTTATATCAGGTGCAGTGCAAGGGACCAAAAGATGCCAAAACTAAGTTCACAGATGTTGCAAAAGCAGGGGAAAAAGTGAAGGAGGAAGACACAACTTAGGGGGCAAGATATGAGGGACATGGCATGAACACTTCAGAAAACAACCAAAAAAAGAAAAAAATCTTTCCCAAAGTCAAAGCCATCAAAAGGCAGGCAGGCCATACGCCAGCAAGTGCAGGCACATGCAGCAAAGCTTGCCAAAATTGATCCCCACTGAAGGCCAAAAACAGAAAAGAAGGACTTACAAACACGCTGGAATGGAGACAACATGAAAGGAATTCAATTTCTATAAGAAAAAAAGAAAATTTGGGTAAGTTAGTGATTCTAAGAAAATGGCCTGGGTTTATATCAGGTGCAGTGCAAAGGACGAAAAAGTGCCAAAACTAAGCTCACAGATGTTGCAAAAGCAGGGGAAAAAGTCAAGGAGGAAGACACAACTTAGGGGGCAAGATGTGAGGGACATGGCATGAATACTTAAAAAAAAAAAAAAAAAAAAGAAAAAATCTTTCCCAAACTCAAAGCCACCAAAATGCAGGCAGGCCATACGCCAGCAAGTGCAGGCACATGCAGCAAAGATTGCAAAAATTGATCCCCACTGAAGGCCAAAACAGAAAAGAAGGACTTACAAACACGCTGGAATGGAGACAACATCAAAGGAATTGCAATTGGAGGAGAAAAAAAGAAAATTTGGGAAATTTACTGACTCTAAGAAAATGGCCTGGGTTTATATCAGGTGCAGTGCAAAGGACCAAAAGATGCAAAAACTAAGCTCACAGATGTCTCAAACGCAGGGAAAAAAGTCAAGGAGGAAGACAACTTAGGGAGCATGATATGAGGGACACGGCATGAATACTTAAAATAATAAAAAAAATAAAAAGAAAAAAATCTTTCCCAAAGTCAAAGCCATCAAAATGCAGGCAGGCCATACGCTACCAAGGACAGGCACATGCAGCAAAGCTTGCCAAAATTGATCCCCACTGAAGGCCAAAACAGAAAAGAAGGACCTACAAACACGCTTGAAAGGAGTCAACATCAAATGAATTGCAATTGGAGGAGAAAAAAAGAAAATTAAGGAAATTACTGACTCTAAAAAAATGGCCTGGGGTTTTACCAGGTGCAGTGCAAAGGACCAAAAGGTGCCAAAACTAAGCTCACAGATGTTGCAAAAGCAGGGGAAAAAGTCAAGGAGGAAGACACAACTTAGGGGGCAAGATGTGAGGGACATGGCATGAACACTTCAGAAAACAACCAAAAAAAGAAAAAAATCTTTCCCAAAGTCAAAGCCATCAAAAGGCATGGCCTGCCTTCAAGTGCAGGGACATGCACCAAAGATTCCTCTATTGGTTCCAATTGAAATCACAAGATTCCTCTTTCTTCCCGAAAGGAAATGAAATTTCCTTTTGGGAAGGGAAAAGGAATCTTGCGAATCCCAAAAGAAAGGCTTACAAACACTCTGGAAAGGAGATAGGTTCAAATGAAATGCAATTGAAAAAAGCAGAAAATCGGGAATTTTAGTCTCTTCAAAAAATAGGCTGTGAGGAAATCAGCTGCATTGCAAAGGACCAAAAGGTGCCAAAACTAAGCTCACATATGTTGCAAAAGCAGGGGAAAAAGTCAAGGAGGAAGACACAACTTAGGGGGCAAGATATGAGGGACATGGCATGAATCCTTAAAAAAATAAAAAAAAAAAAAAAGAAAAAATCTTTCCCAAAGTCAAAGCCATCAAAATGCAGGCAGGCCATACGCCACCAAGGGCAGGCACATGCAGCAAAGCTTGCCAAAATTGATCCCCACTGAAGGCCAAAACAGAAAAGAAGGACCTACAGACACGCTGGAAAGGAGTCAACATCAAAGGAATTGCAATTGGAGGAGAAAAAAAGAAAATTTGGGAAATTTAGTGACTCTAAGAAAATGGCCTGGGTTTATATCAGGTGCAGTGCAAAGGACCAAAAGGTGCCAAAACTAAGCTCACAGATGTTGCAAAAGCAGGGGAAAAAGTCAAGGAGGAAGACACAACTTAGGGGGCAAGATGTGAGGGACATGGCATGAATACTTAAAATAATAAAAAAAAAAAAAAAGAAAAAATCTTTCCCAAAGTCAAAGCCATCAAAATGCAGGCTGGCCATACGCCAGCAAGTGCAGGCACATGCAGCAAAGTTTGCCAAAATTGATCCCCACTGAAGGCCAAAACAGAAAAGAAGGACCTACAAACACGCTGGAATGGAGTCAACATCAAAGGAATTGTAATTGGAGGAGAAAAAATGAAAATTTTGGAAATTTAGTGACTCTAAGAAAATGGCCTGGGTTTATATCAGGTGCAGTGCAAAGGACCAAAAGGTGCCAAAACTAAGTTCACAGATGTTGCAAAAGCAGGGGAAAAAAGACAAGGAGGAAGACACAACTTAGGGGGCAAGATGTGAGGGACATGGCATGAACACTTCAGAAAACAACCAAAAAAAGAAAAAAATCTTTCCCAAAGTCAAAGCCATCAAAATGCAGGCAGGCCATACGCCAGCAAGTGCAGGCACATGCAGCAAAGCTTGCCAAAATTGATCCCCACTGAAGGCCAAAACAGAAAAGAAGGACTTACAAACACGCTGGAATGGAGACAACATGAAAGGAATTCAATTTCTATAAGAAAAAAAGAAAATTTGGGTAAGTTAGTGATTCTAATACAATGGCCTGGGTTTATATCAGGTGCAGTGAAAAGGACCAAAAGATGCCCAAACTAAGCTCAAAGATGTTGCAAAAGCAGGGGAAAAAGTCAAGGAGGAAGACACAACTTAGGGGGCAAGATATGAGGGACATGGCATGAATGCTTAAAAAAAAAAAAAAAAAAAGAAAAAATCTTTCCCAAAGTCAAAGCCATCAAAATGCAGGCAGGCAATACACCACCAAGGGCAGGCACATGCAGCAAAGCTTGCCAAAATTGATCCCCACTGAAGGCCAAAACAGAAAAGAAGGACCTACAAACACGCTGGAATGGAGACACCATCAAAGGATTTGCAATTGGAGGAGAAAAAAAGGAAATTGGGAAATTTAATGACTCTTAGAAAGTGGCCTGTGGTTTTAGCCGGTGCAGTGCAAAGGACCAAATGATGCCAAAAGTAAGCTCACAGATGTTGCAAAAGCAGGGGAAAAAGTCAAGGAGGAAAACACAACTTAGGGGGCAAGATATGAGGGACATGGATTGAACACTTCAGAAAACAACCAAAAAAAGAAAAAAATCTTTCCCAAAGTCAAAGCCATCAAAATGCAGGCAGGCCATACGCCAGCAACGGCAGGCACATGCAGCAAAGCTTGCCAAAATTGAGCCCCACTGAAGGCCAAAACAGAAAAGAAGGACCGACAAACACGCTGGAATGGAGACAACATCAAAGGATTTGCAATTGGAGGAGAAAAAAACAAAATTAAGGACATTACTGACTCTAAAAAAATGGCCTGGGTTTTAGCAGGTGCAGTGCAAAGGACCAAAAGGTGCCAAAACTAAGCTCACAGATGTTGCAGAAGCAGGGGAAAAAGTCAAGGTGGAAGACACAACTTAGGGGGCAAGGTGTGAGGGACATGGCATGAATACTTAAAACAAAAGAAAAAAAAAAAAGAAAAAATCTTTCCCAAAGTCAAAGCCATCAAAATGCATGCTGGCCATAGGCCAGCAAGTGCAGGCACATGCAGCAAAGCTTGCCAAAATTGATCCCCACTGAAGGCCAAAACAGAAAAGAAGGACCTACAAACACGCTGGAATGGAGTCAACATCAAAGGAATTGTAATTGGAGGAGAAAAAATGAAAATTTTGGAAATTTAGTGACTCTAAGAAAATGGCCTGGGTTTATATCAGGTGCAGTGCAAGGGACCAAAAGGTGCCAAAACTAAGCTCACAGATGTTGCAAAAGCAGGGGAAAAAGTCAAGGAGGAAGACACAACTTAGGGAGCAAGATATGAGGGACATGGCATGAACACTTCAGAAAACAACCAAAAAAAGAAAAAAATCTTTCCCAAAGTCAAAGCCATCAAAATGCAGGCAGGCCATACGCCAGCAAGTGCAGGCACATGCAGCAAAGCTTGCCAAAATTGATCCCCACTGAAGGCCAAAACAGAAAAGAAGGACTTACAAACACGCTGGAATGGAGACAACATGAAAGGAATTCAATTTCTATAAGAAAAAAAGAAAATTTGAGTAAGTTAGTGATTCTAATAAAATGGCCTGGGTTTATATCAGGTGCAGTGAAAAGGACCAAAAGATGCCCAAACTAAGCTCACAGATGTTGCAAAAGCAGGGGAAAAAGTCAAGGAGGAAGACACAACTTAGGGGGCAAGATATGAGAGATATGGCATGAATGCTTAAAAAAATAAAAAAAAAAAAGAAAAAATCTTTCCCAAAGTCAAAGCCATCAAAATGCAGGCAGGCAATACACCACCAAGGGCAGGCACATGCAGCAAAGCTTGCCAAAATTGATCCCCACTGAAGGCCAAAACAGAAAAGAAGGACCTACAAACACGCTGGAATGGAGACAACATCAAAGGATTTCCAATTGGAGGAGAAAAAAAAGGAAATTGGGAAATTTAATGACTCTTAGAAAGTGGCCTGTGGTTTTAGCCGGTGCAGTGCAAAGGACCAAATGATGCCAAAAGTAAGCTCACAGATGTTGCAAAAGCAGGGGAAAAAGTCAAGGAGGAAGACACAACTTAGGGGGCAAGATGTGAGGGACATGGCATGAACACTTCAGAAAACAACCAAAAAAAGAAAAAAATCTTTCCCAAAGTCAAAGCCATCAAAAGGCATGGCCTGCCTTCAAGTGCAGGGACATGCACCAAAGATTCCTCTATTGGTTCCAATTGAAATCACAAGATTCCTTTATCTTCCCGAAAGGAAATGAAATTTCCTTTTGGGAAGGGAAAAGGAATCTTGCGAATCCCAAAAGAAAGGCTTACAAACACTCTGGAAAGGAGATAGGTTCAAATGAAATGCAATTGAAAAAAGCAGAAAATCGGGAATTTTAGTCTCTTCAAAAAATAGGCTGTGAGGAAATCAGCTGCATTGCAAAGGACCAAAAGGTGCCAAAACTAAGCTCACATATGTTGCAAAAGCAGGGGAAAAAGTCAAGGAGGAAGACACAACTTAGGGGGCAAGGTATGAGGGACATGGCATGAACACTTCAGAAAACAACCAAAAAAAGAAAAAAATCTTTCCCAAAGTCAAAGCCATCAAAATGCAGGCAGGCCATACGCCAGCAAGTGCAGGCACATGCAGCAAAGCTTGCCAAAATTGATCCCCACTGAAGGCCAAAACAAAAAAGAAGGACCTACAAACACGCTGGAATGGAGTCAACATCAAAGGAATTGCAATTGGAGGAGAAAAAAAGAAAATTTTGGAAATTTAGTGATTCTAAGAAAATGGCCTGGGTTTATATCAGGTGCAGTGCAAGGGACCAAAAGGTGCCAAAACTAAGTTCACAGATGTTGCAAAAGCAGGGGAAAATGTGAAGGAGGAAGACACAACTTAGGGGGCAAGATGTGAGGGACATGGCATGAACACATCAGAAAATACCAAAAAAAGGAAAAAATCTTTCCCAAAGTCAAAGCCATCAAAATGCAGGCAGGCCATACGCCAGCAAGTGCAGGCACATGCAGCAAAGCTTGCCAAAATTGATCCCCACTGAAGGCCAAAACAAAAAAGAAGGACCTACAAACACGCTGGAATGGCGTCAACATCAAAGGAATTGCAATTGGAGGAGAAAAAAAGAAAATTTTGGAAATTTAGTGACTCTAAGAAAATGGCCTGGGTTTATATCAGGTGCAGTGCAAGGGACCAAAAGGTGCCAAAACTAAGTTCACAGATGTTGCAAAAGCAGGGGAAAAAGTGAAGGAGGAAGACACAACTTAGGGAGCAAGATATGAGGGACATGGCATGAACACTTCAGAAAACAACCAAAAAAAGAAAAAAATCTTTCCCAAAGTCAAAGCCATCAAAATGCAGGCAGGCCATACGCCAGCAAGTGCAGGCACATGCAGCAAAGCTTGCCAAAATTGATCCCCACTGAAGGCCAAAACAGAAAAGAAGGACTTACAAACACGCTGGAATGGAGACAACATGAAAGGAATTCAATTTCTATAAGAAAAAAAGAAAATTTGGGTAAGTTAGTGATTCTAATAAAATGGCCTGGGTTTATATCAGGTGCAGTGAAAAGGACCAAAAGATGCCCAAACTAAGCTCACAGATGTTGCAAAAGCAGGGGAAAAAGTCAAGGAGGAAGACACAACTTAGGGGGCAAGGTGTGAGGGACATGGCATGAATGCTTAAAAAAATAAAAAAAAAAAAAGAAAAAATCTTTCCCAAAGTCAAAGCCATCAAAATGCAGGCAGGCAATACACCACCAAGGGCAGGCACATGCAGCAAAGCTTGCCAAAATTGATCCCCACTGAAGGCCAAAACAGAAAAGAAGGACCTACAAACACGCTGGAATGGAGACAACATCAAAGGATTTCCAATTGGAGGAGAAAAAAAGGAAATTGGGAAATTTAATGACTCTTAGAAAGTGGCCTGTGGTTTTAGCCGGTGCAGTGCAAAGGACCAAATGATGCCAAAAGTAAGCTCACAGATGTTGCAAAAGCAGGGGAAAAAGTCAAGGAGGAAGACACAACTTAGGGGGCAAGATATGAGGGACATGGATTGAGCACTTCAGAAAACAACCACAAAAAGAAAAAAATCTTTCCCAAAGTCAAAGCCATCAAAATGCAGGCAGGCCATACGCCAGCAACGGCAGGCACATGCAGCAAAGCTTGCCAAAATTGATCCCCACTGAAGGCCAAAACAGAAAAGAAGGACCTACAAACACGCTGGAATGGAGTCAACATCAAAGGAATTGCAATTGGAGGAGAAAAAAAGAAAATTTGGGAAATTTAGTGACTCTAAGAAAATGGCCTTGGTTTATATCAGGTGCAGTGCAAAGGACCAAAAGGTGCCAAAACTAAGTTCACAGATGTTGCAAAAGCAGGGGAAAAAGTCAAGGAGGAAGACACAACTTAGGGGGCAAGATGTGAGGGACATGGCATGAATATTTAAACAAAAATAAAAAAAAAAGAAAAAATCTGTCCCAAAGTCGAAGCCATCAAAATGCAGGCAGGCCATACACCACCAAGGGCAGGCACATGCAGCAAAGCTTGCCAAAATTGATCCCCACTGAAGGCCAAAACAGAAAAGAAGGACCTACAAACACGCTGGAATGGAGACACCATCAAAGGAATTGCAATTGGAGGAGAAAAAAAGAAAATTTGGGAAAGTTAAAGACTCTTAGAAAGTGGCCTGGTGTTTTATCAGGTGCAGTGCAAAGGACCAAAAGATGCCAAAACTAAGCTCATAGGTGTTGCAAAAGCAGGGTAAAAAGTCAAGTAGGAAGACAGAACTTAGGGGGCAAGATATGAGGGACATGGCATGAACACTTCAGAAAACAACCAAAAAAAGAAAAAAATCTTTCCCAAAGTCAAAGCCATCAAAAGGCAGGCAGGCCATACGCCAGCAAGTGCAGGCACATGCAGCAAAGCTTGCCAAAATTGATCCCCATTGAAGGCCAAAACAGAAAAGAAGGACTTACAAACACGCTGGAATGGAGACAACATGAAAGGAATTCAATTTCTATAAGAAAAAAAGAAAATTTGGGTAAGTTAGTGATTCTAAGAAAATGGCCTGGGTTTATATCAGGTGCAGTGCAAAGGACGAAAAAGTGCCAAAACTAAGCTCACAGATGTTGCAAAAGCAGGGGAAAAAGTCAAGGAGGAAGACACAACTTAGGGGGCAAGATGTGAGGGACATGGCATGAATACTTAAAAAAAAAAAAAAAAAAAAAGAAAAAATCTTTCCCAAACTCAAAGCCATCAAAATGCAGGCAGGCCATACGCCAGCAAGTGCAGGCACATGCAGCAAAGCTTGCCAAAATTGATCCCCACTGAAGGCCAAAACAGAAAAGAAGGACTTACAAACACGCTGGAATGGAGACAACATCAAAGGAATTGCAATTGGAGGAGAAAAAAAGAAAATTTGGGAAATTTACTGACTCTAAGAAAATGGCCTGGGTTTATATCAGGTGCAGTGCAAAGGACCAAAAGATGCAAAAACTAAGCTCACAGATGTCTCAAACGCAGGGAAAAAAGTCAAGGAGGAAGACAACTTAGGGAGCATGATATGAGGGACATGGCATGAATACTTAAAATAATAAAAAAAATAAAAAGAAAAAAATCTTTCCCAAAGTCAAAGCCATCAAAATGCAGGCAGGCCATACGCTACCAAGGACAGGCACATGCAGCAAAGCTTGCCAAAATTGATCCCCACTGAAGGCCAAAACAGAAAAGAAGGACCTACAAACACGCTTGAAAGGAGTCAACATCAAAGGAATTGCAATTGGAGGAGAAAAAAAGAAAATTAAGGAAATTACTGACTCTAAAAAAATGGCCTGGGGTTTTACCAGGTGCAGTGCAAAGGACCAAAAGGTGCCAAAACTAAGCTCACAGATGTTGCAAAAGCAGGGGAAAAAGTCAAGGAGGAAGACACAACTTAGGGGGCAAGATGTGAGGGACATGGCATGAACACTTCAGAAAACAACCAAAAAAAGAAAAAAATCTTTCCCAAAGTCAAAGCCATCAAAAGGCATGGCCTGCCTTCAAGTGCAGGGACATGCACCAAAGATTCCTCTATTGGTTCCAATTGAAATCACAAGATTCCTTTATCTTCCCGAAAGGAAATGAAATTTCCTTTTGGGAAGGGAAAAGGAATCTTGCGAATCCCAAAAGAAAGGCTTACAAACACTCTGGAAAGGAGATAGGTTCAAATGAAATGCAATTGAAAAAAGCAGAAAATCGGGAATTTTAGTCTCTTCAAAAAATAGGCTGTGAGGAAATCAGCTGCATTGCAAAGGACCAAAAGGTGCCAAAACTAAGCTCACATATGTTGCAAAAGCAGGGGAAAAAGTCAAGGAGGAAGACACAACTTAGGGGGCAAGATATGAGGGACATGGCATGAATACTTAAAAAAATGAAAAAAAAAAAGAAAAAATCTTTCCCAAAGTCAAAGCCATCAAAATGCAGGCAGGCCATACGCCACCAAGGGCAGGCACATGCAGCAAAGCTTGCCAAAATTGATCCCCACTGAAGGCCAAAACAGAAAAGAAGGACCTACAGACACGCTGGAAAGGAGTCAACATCAAAGGAATTGCAATTGGAGGAGAAAAAAAGAAAATTTGGGAAATTTAGTGACTCTAAGAAAATGGCCTGGGTTTATATCAGGTGCAGTGCAAAGGACCAAAAGGTGCCAAAACTAAGCTCACAGATGTTGCAAAAGCAGGGGAAAAAGTCAAGGAGGAAGACACAACTTAGGGGGCAAGATGTGAGGGACATGGCATGAATACTTAAAATAATAAAAAAAAAAAAAAGAAAAAATCTTTCCCAAAGTCAAAGCCATCAAAATGCAGGCTGGCCATACGCCAGCAAGTGCAGGCACATGCAGCAAAGCTTGCCAAAATTGATCCCCACTGAAGGCCAAAACAGAAAAGAAGGACCTACAAACACGCTGGAATGGAGTCAACATCAAAGGAATTGCAATTGGAGGAGAAAAAAAGAAAATTTTGGAAATTTAGTGACTCTAAGAAAATGGCCTGGGTTTATATCAGGTGCAGTGCAAGGGACCAAAAGGTGCCAAAACTAAGCTCACAGATGTTGCAAAAGCAGGGGAAAAAGTGAAGGAGGAAGACACAACTTAGGGAGCAAGATATGAGGGACATGGCATGAACACTTCAGAAAACAACCAAAAAAAGAAAAAAATCTTTCCCAAAGTCAAAGCCATCAAAATGCAGGCAGGCCATACGCCAGCAAGTGCAGGCACATGCAGCAAAGCTTGCCAAAATTGATCCCCACTGAAGGCCAAAACAGAAAAGAAGGACTTACAAACACGCTGTAATGGAGATAACATGAAAGGAATTCAATTTCTATAAGAAAAAAAGAAAATTTGGGTAAGTTAGTGATTCTAATAAAATGGCCTGGGTTTATATCAGGTGCAGTGCAAAGGACCAAAAGATGCCCAAACTAAGCTCAGAGATGTTGCAAAAGCAGGGGAAAAAGTCAAGGAGGAAGACACAACTTAGGGGGCAAGATATGAGGGACATGGCATGAATGCTTAAAAAAATAAAAAAAAAAAAGAAAAAATCTTTCCCAAAGTCAAAGCCATCAAAATGCAGGCAGGCAATACACCACCAAGGGCAGGCACATGCAGCAAAGCTTGCCAAAATTGATCCCCACTGAAGGCCAAAACAGAAAAGAAGGACCTACAAACACGCTGGAATGGAGACACCATCAAAGGATTTGCAATTGGAGGAGAAAAAAAGGAAATTGGGAAATTTAATGACTCTTAGAAAGTGGCCTGTGGTTTTAGCCGGTGCAGTGCAAAGGACCAAATGATGCCAAAAGTAAGCTCACAGATGTTGCAAAAGCAGGGGAAAAAGTCAAGGACGAAGACACAACTTAGGGGGCAAGATATGAGGGACATGGATTGAACACTTCAGAAAACAACCAAAAAAAGAAAAAAATCTTTCCCAAAGTCAAAGCCATCAAAATGCAGGCAGGCCATACGCCAGCAACGGCAGGCACATGCAGCAAAGCTTGCCAAAATTTATCCCCACTGAAGGCCAAAACAGAAAAGAAGGACGTACAAACACGCTGGAAAGGAGTCAACATAAAGGATTTGCAATTGGAGGAGAAAAAAAGAAAATTAAGGAAATTACTGACTCTAAAAAAATGGCCTGGGGTTTTAGCAGGTGCAGTGCAAAGGACCAAAAGATGCCAAAACTAAGTTCACAGATGTTGCAAAAGCAGGGGAAAAAGTCAAAGTGGAAGACACAACTTAGGGGGCAAGGTGTGAGGGACATGGCATGAATACTTAAAACAAAAAAAAAAAAAAAAGAAAAAATCTTTCCCAAAGTCAAAGCCATCAAAATGCAGGCAGGCCATACGCTACCAAGGACAGGCACATGCAGCAAAGCTTGCCAAAATTGATCCCCACTCAAGGCCAAAACAGAAAAGAAGGACCTACAAACACGCTGGAATGGAGTCAACATCAAAGGAATTGCAATTGGAGGAGAAAAAAAGAAAATTTGGGAAATTTAGTGACTCTAAGAAAATGGCCTGGGTTTATATCAGGTGCAGTGCAAAGGACCAAAAGGTGCCAAAACTAAGTTCACAGATGTTGCAAAAGCAGGGGAAAAAGTCAAGGAGGAAGACACAACTTAGGGGGCAAGATGTGAGGGACATGGCATGAATATTTAAACAAAAATAAAAAAAAAAGAAAAAATCTGTCCCAAAGTCGAAGCCATCAAAATGCAGGCAGGCCATACGCCACCAAGGGCAGGCACATGCAGCAAAGCTTGCCAAAATTGATCCCCACTGAAGGCCAAAACAGAAAATAAGGACCTACAAACACGCTGGAATGGAGACACCATCAAAGGAATTGCAATTGGAGGAGAAAAAAAGAAAATTTGGGAAACTTAAAGACTCTTAGAAAGTGGCCTGGGGTTTTATCAGGTGCAGTGCAAAGGACCAAAAGGTGCCAAAACTAAGTTCACAGATGTTGCAAAAGCAGGGGAAAAAGTCAAGTAGGAAGACAGAACATAGGGGGCAAGATATGAGGGACATGGCATGAACACTTCAGAAAACAACCAAAAAAAGAAAAAAATCTTTCCCAAAGTCAAAGCCATCAAAAGGCATGCAGGCCATACGCCAGCAAGTGCAGGCACATGCAGCAAAGCTTGCCAAAATTGATCCCCATTGAAGGCCAAAAGAGAAAAGAAGGACTTACAAACACGCTGGAATGGAGACAACATGAAAGGAATTCAATTTCTATGAGAAAAAAAAGAAAATTTGGGTATGTTAGTGATTCTAAGAAAATGGCCTGGGTTTATATCAGGTGCAGTGCAAAGGACCAAAAGGTGCCAAAACTAAGCTCACGGATGTTGCAAAAGCAGAGGAAAAAGTCAAGGAGGAAGACACAACTTAGGGGGCAAGATGTGAGGGACATGGCATGAATACTTAAAACAAAAAAAAAAAAAAGAAAAAATCTTTCCCAAAGTCAAAGCCATCAAAATGCAGGCAGGCCATACGCCAGCAAGTGCAGGCACATGCAGCAAAGCTTGCCAAAATTGATCCCCACTGAAGGCCAAAACAGAAAAGAAGGACTTACAAACACGCTGGAATGGAGACAATATCAAAGAATTGCAATTGGAGGAGAAAAAAAGAAAATTTGGGAAATTTAATGACTCTTAGAAAGCGGCCTGGGGTTTTAGCAGGTGCAGTGCAAAGGACCAAAAGGTGCCAAAACTAAGCTCACAGATGTTGCAAAAGCAGGGGAAAAAGTGAAGGAGGAAGACACAACTTAGGGGGCAAGATATGAGGGACATGGCATGAATACTTAAAACAAAAAAAAAAAAAAAAAAAAAGAAAAAAGTCTTTCCCAAAGTCAAAGCCATCAAAATGCAGGCAGGCCATACGCTACCAAAGGCAGGCACATGCAGCAAAGCTTGCCAAAATTGATCCCCACTGAAGGCCAAAACAGAAAAGAAGGACCTACAAACACGCTGGAAAGGAGTCAACATCAAAGGAATTGCAATTGGAGGAGAAAAAAAGAAAATCTGGGAGATTTAGTGACTCTAAGAAAATGGCCTGGGGTTTTATCAGGTGCATTTCAAAGGACCAAAAGGTGCCAAAACTAAGCTCACAGATGTTGCAAAAGCAGGGGAAAAAGTCCAGGAGGAAGACAGAACTTAGGGGGCAAGATATGAGGGACATGGCATGAATACTTAAAATAATAGAAAAAAAAAAAAAAAGAAAAAATCTTTCCCAAAGTCAAAGCCATCAAAATGCAGGCAGGCCATACACCACCAAGGGCAGGCACATGCAGCAAAGCTTGCCAAAATTGATCCCCACTGAAGGCCAAAACAGAAAAGAAGGATCTACAAACACGCTGGAATGGAGACACCATCAAAGGATTTGCAATTGGAGGAGAAAAAAAGGAAATTGGGAAATTTAATGACTCTTAGAAAGTGGCCTGTGGTTTTAGCCGGTGCAGTGCAAAGGACCAAATGATGCCAAAAGTAAGCTCACAGATGTTGCAAAAGCAGGGGAAAAAGTCAAGGAGGAAGACACAACTTAGGGGGCAAGATATGAGGGACATGGATTGAACACTTCAGAAAACAACCAAAAAAAGAAAAAAATCTTTCCCAAAGTCAAAGCCATCAAAATGCAGGCAGGCCATACGCCAGCAACGGCAGGCACATGCAGCAAAGCTTGCCAAAATTGATCCCCACTGAAGGCCAAAACAGAAAAGAAGGACCGACAAACACGCTGGAATGGAGAAAACATCAAAGGATTTGCAAATGGAGGAGAAAAAAAGAAAATTAAGGAAATTACTGACTCTAAAAAAATGGCCTGGGGTTTTAGCAGGTGCAGTGCAAAGGACCAAAAGGTGCCAAAACTAAGCTCACAGATGTTGCAAAAGCAGGGGAAAAAGTCAAGGTGGAAGACACAACTTAGGGGGCAAGGTGTGAGGGACATGGCATGAATACTTGAAACAAAAAAAAAAATAAAAGAAAAAAATCTTTCCCAAAGTCAAAGCCATCAAAATGCAGGCTGGCCATAGGCCAGCAAGTGCAGGCACATGCAGCAAAGCTTGCCAAAATTGATCCCCACTGAAGGCCAAAACAGAAAAGAAGGACCTACAAACACGCTGGAATGGAGTCAACATCAAAGGAATTGCAATTGGAGGAGAAAAAAAGAAAATTTGGGAAATTTAGTGACTCTAAGAAAATGGCCTGGGTTTATATCAGGTGCAGTGCAAAGGACCAAAAGGTGCCAAAACTAAGTTCACAGATGTTGCAAAAGCAGGGGAAAAAGTCAAGGAGGAAGACACAACTTAGGGGGCAAGATTTGAGGGACATGGCATGAATATTTAAACAAAAATAAAAAAAAAAAGAAAAAATCTGTCCCAAAGTCGAAGCCATCAAAATGCAGGCAGGCCATACACCACCAAGGGCAGGCACATGCAGCAAAGCTTGCCAAAATTGATCCCCACTGAAGGCCAAAACAGAAAAGAAGGACCTCCAAACACGCTGGAATGGAGACAACATCAAAGGAATTGCAATTGGAGGAGAAAAAAAGAAAATTGGGAAACTTAAAGACTCTTAGAAAGTGGCCTGGGGTTTTATCAGGTGCAGTGCAAAGGACCAAAAGATGCCAAAACTAAGCTCACAGATGTTGCAAAAGCAGGGTAAAAAGTCAAGTAGGAAGACAGGACATAGGGGGCAAGATATGAGGGACATGGCATGAACACTTCAGAAAACAACCAAAAAAAGAAAAAAATCTTTCCCAAAGTCAAAGCCATCAAAAGGCATGCAGGCCATACGCCAGCAAGCGCAGGCACATGCAGCAAAGCTTGCCAAAATTGATCCCCATTGAAGGCCAAAACAGAAAAGAAGGACTTACAAACACGCTGGAATGGAGACAACATGAAAGGAATTCAATTTCTATGAGAAAAAAAAGAAAATTTGGGTATGTTAGTGATTCTAAGAAAATGGCCTGGGTTTATATCAGGTGCAGTGCAAAGGACCAAAAGGTGCCAAAACTAAGCTCACGGATGTTGCAAAAGAAGAGGAAAAAGTCAAGGAGGAAGACACAACTTAGGGGGCAAGATGTGAGGGACATGGCATGAATACTTAAAATAATAAAAAAAAAAAAGAAAAAATCTTTCCCAAAGTCAAAACCATCAAAATGCAGGCAGGCCATACGCCAGCAAGTGCAGGCACATGCAGCAAAGCTTGCCAAAATTGATCCCCACTGAAGGCCAAAACAGAAAAGAAGGACTTACAAACACGCTGGAATGGAGACAACATCAAAGGATTTGCAATTGGAGGAGAAAAAAAGAAAATTTGGGAAATTTAATGACTCTTAGAAAGTGGCCTGTGGTTTTAGCAGGTGCAGTGCAAAGGACCAAAAGGTGCCAAAACTAAGCTCACAGATGTTGCAAAAGCAGGGGAAAAAGTCAAGGAGGAAGACACAACTTAGGGGGCAAGATATGAGGGACATGGCATGAATACTTAAAACAAAAAAAAAAAAAAAAAAAAAGAAAAAAGTCTTTCCCAACGTCAAAGCCATCAAAATGCAGGCAGGCCATACGCTACCAAAGGCAGGCACATGCAGCAAAGCTTGCCAAAATTGATCCCCACTGAAGGCCAAAACAGAAAATAAGGACGTACAAACACGCTGGAAAGGAGTCAACATCAAAGGAATTGCAATTGGAGGAGAAAAAAAGAAAATTTGGGAAATTTAGTGATTCTAAGAAAATGGCCTGGGTTTATATCAGGTGCAGTGCAAAGGACCAAAGATGCAAAAGCTAAGCTCACAGATGTTGCAAAAGCAGGGGAAAAAATTGAAGGAGGAAGACACAACTTAGGGGGCAAGATGTGAGGGACATGGCATGAACACTTCAGAAAAAAACCAAAAAAAGAAAAAAATCTTTCCCAAAGTCAAAGCCATCAAAATGCAGGCAGGCCATACGCCAGCAAGTGCAGGCACATGCAGCAAAGCTTGCCAAAATTGATCCCCACTGAAGGCCAAAACAGAAAAGAAGGACCTACAAACACGCTGGAATGGAGACAACATCAATGGATTTGCAATTGGAGGAGAAAAAAAGAAAATTAAGGAAATTACTGACTCTAAAAAAATGGCCTGGGGTTTTAGCAGGTACAGTGCAAAGGACCAAAAGGTGCCAAAACTAAGCTCACAGATGTTGCAAAAGCAGGGGAAAAAGTGAAGGAGGAAGACACAACTTAGGGGGCAAGATATGAGGGACATGGCATGAATACTTACAAAAATAAATGAAAAAAAAAATAAAAATCTTTCCCAAAGTCAAAGCCATCAAAATGCAGGCAGGCCATACGCCAGCAAGGGCAGGCACATGCAGCAAAGCTTGCCAAAATTGATCCCCACTGAAGGCCAAAACAGAAAAGAAGGACCTACAAACACGCTGGAAAGGAGTCAACATCAAAGGAATTGCAATTGGAGGAGAAAAAAAGAAAATTTGGGAAATTAATGAATCTAAAAAAATGGCCTGGGTTTATATCAGGTGCATTGCAAAGGACCAAAAGGTGCCAAAACTAAGCTCACAGATGTTGCAAAAGCAGGGGAAAAAGTCAAGGAGGAAGACACAACGTAGTGAGCAAGATGTGAGGGACATGGCATGAACACTTCAGAAAACAACCAAAAAAAGAAAAAAATCTTTCCCAAAGACAAAGCCATCAAAAGGCATGGCCTGCCATCAAGTGCAGGGACATGCACCAAAGATTCCTCTATTGGTCCCCATTGAAATGGCAAGATTCCTTTTCCATTCCCGAAAGGAAATGAAATTTCCTTTCGGGAAGGGAAAAGGAATCTTGCGAATCCCAAAAGAAAGGCTTACAAAAACTCTGGAAAGGAGATAGGTTCAAATGAAATGCAATTGAAAAAAGCAGAAAATTGGGAATTTTAGTCTCTTCAAAAAATAGGCTGTGAGGAAATCAGCTGCATTGCAAAGGACCAAAAGGTGCCAAAACTAAGCTCACAGATGTTGCAAAAGCAGGGGAAAAAGTCAAGGAGGAAGACACAGCTTAGGGGGCAAGATATGAGGGACATGGCATGAATACTTAAAATAATAAAAAAAAAAAAAAAGAAAAAATCTTTCCCAAAGTCAAAGCCATCAAAATGCAGGCAGGCCATATGCCAGCAAGGGCACGCACATGCAGCAAAGCTTGCCAAAATTGATCCCCACTGAAGGCCAAAACAGAAAAGAAGGACCTACAAACACGCTGGAATGGAGACAGCATCAAAGGATTTGCAATTGGAGGAGAAAAAAAGAAAATTAAGGAAATTACAGACTGTAAAAAAATGGCCTGGGGATTTAGCAGGGGCATTGCAAAGGACCAAAAGGTGCCAAAACTAAGCTCACAGATATTGCAAAAGCAGGGGAAAAAGTGAAGGAGGAAGACACAACTTAGGGAGCAAGATATGAGGGACATGGCATGAATACTTAAAACAAAAAAAAAAAAAAAAAAAAAGAAAAAATCTATCCCAAAGTCAAAGCCATCAAATTGCAGGCAGGCCATAGGCCAGCAAGTGCAGGCACATGCAGCAAAGCTTGCCAAAATTGATCCCCACTGAAGGCCAAAACAGAAAAGAAGGACTTACAAACACGCTGGAATGGAGACACCATCAAAGGATTTGCAATTGGAGGAGAAAAAAAGAAAATTTGGGAAATTTAATGACTCTTAGAAAGTGGCCTGAGGTTTTAGCAGGTGCAGTGCAAAGGACCAAAAGGTGCCAAAACTAAGCTCACAGATGTTGCAAAAGCAGGGGGAAAAGTCAAGGAGGAAGACAACTTAGGGAGCAAGATATGAGGGACATGGCATGAATACTTAAAACAAAAAAAAAAAAAAAAAAGAAAAAATCTTTCCCAAAGTCAAAGCCATCAAAATGCAGGCAGGCCATACGCCACCAAGGGCAGGCACATGCAGCAAAGTTTTCCAAAATTGATCCCCACTGAAGGCCAAAACAGAAAAGAAGGACCTACAAACACGCTGGAATAGAGTCAACATCAAAGGAATTGCAATTGGAGGAGAAAAAAAGAAAATTTGGGAAATTTAGTGACTCTAACAAAATGGCCTGGGGTTTTATCAGGTGCATTGCAAAGGACCAAAAGATGCAAAAACTAAGCTCACAGATGTTGCAAAAGCAGGGTAAAAAGTCAAGGAGGAAGACACAACTTAGGGGGCAAGATATGAGGGACATGGCATGAACACTTCAGAAAACAACCAAAAAAAGAAAAAAATCTTTCCCAAAGTCAAAGCCATCAAAAGGCATGGCCTGCCATCTAGTGCAGGGAAATGCACCAAAGATTCCTCTATTGGTCCCAATTGAAATCGCAAGATTCCTTTTCCCTTCCCCAAAGGAAATTTCATTTCCTTTTAGGAAGGGAAAAGGAATCTTGCGAATCCCAAAAGAAAGGCTTACAAACACTCTGGAAAGGAGATAGGTTCAAATGAAATGCAATTGAAAAAAGCAGAAAATCGGGAATTTTAGTCTCTTCAAAAAATAGGCTGTGAGGAAATCAGCTGCATTTCAAAGGACCAAAAGGTGCCAAAACTAAGCTCACAGATGTTGCAAAAGCAGGGGAAAAAGTCAAGGAGGAAGACACAACTTAGGGGGCAAGATATGAGGGACATGGCATGAATACCTAAAATAATAAAAACAAAAAAAGAAAAAATCTTTCCCAAAGACAAAGCCATCAAAATGCAGGCAGGCCATACACCACCAAGGGCAGGCACATGCAGCAAAGCTTGCCAAAATTGATCCCCACTGAAGGCCAAAACAGAAAAGAAGGACTTACAAACACGCTGGAATGGAGACAACATCAAAGGAATTGCAATTGGAGGAGAAAAATAGAAAATTTGGGAAATTACTGACTCTAAAAAAATGGCGTGGGTTTATATCAGGTGCATTGCAAAGGACCAAAAGGTGCCAAAACTAAGCTCACAGATGTTGCAAAAGCAGGGGAAAAAGTCAAGGAGGAAGACACAACTTAGGGGGCAAGATATGAGGGACATGGCATGAATACTTAAAATAATAAAAAAAAAAAAAACAGAAAAAATCTTTCCCAAAGTCAAAGCCATCAAAATGCAGGCTGGCCATAGGCCAGCAAGTGCAGGCACATGCAGCAAAGCTTGCCAAAATTGATCCCCACTGAAGGCCAAAACAGAAAAGAAGGATTTACAAACACGCTGGAATGGAGACAGCATCAAAGGAATTGCAATTGGAGGAGAAAAAAAAAAAATTGGGAAATTTAGTGACTCTAAGAAAATGGCCTGGGTTTATATCAGGTGCAGTGCAAAGGACCAAAAGGTGCCAAAACTAAGCTCACAGATGTTGCAAAAGCAGGGGAAAAAGTCAAGGAGGAAGACACAACTTAGGGGGCAAGATGTGAGGGACATGGCATGAATACTTAAAACAAAAAAAAAAAAAAAAAGAAAAAATCTTTCCCAAAGTCAAAGCCATCAAAATGCAGGCAGGCCATACGCCAGCAAGTGCAGGCACATGCAGCAAAGCTTGCCAAAATTGATCCCCACTGAAGGCCAAAACAGAATAGAAGGACTTACAAACACGCTGGAATGGAGACAACATGAAAGGAATTCAATTTCTATGAGAAAAAAAGAAAATTTGGGTAAGTTAGTGATTCTAAGAAAATGGTCTGGGTTTATATCAGGTGCAGTGCAAAGGACCAAAAGGTGCCAAAACTAAGCTCACAGATGTTGCAAAAGCAGGGGAAAAAGTCAAGGAGGAAGACACAACTTAGGGGGCAAGATGTGAGGGACATGGCATGAATACTTAAAATAATAAAAAAAAAAAAAAAAAGAAAAAATCTTTCCCAAAGTCAAAGCCATCAAAATGCAGGCAGGCCATAGGCCAGCAAGTGCAGGCACATGCAGCAAAGCTTGCCAAAATTGATCCCCACTGAAGGCCAAAACAGAAAAGAAGGACTTACAAACACACTGGAATGGAGACACCATCAAAGGAATTGCAATTGGAGGAGAAAAAAAGAAAATTTGGGAAATTTAGTGACTCTTAGAAAGTGGCCTGGGGTTTTATCAGGTGCAGTGCAAAGGACCAAAAGATGCCAAAACTAAGCTCACAGATGTTGCAAAAGCAGGGTAAAAAGTCAAGGAGGAAGACACAACTTAGGGGGCAAGATATGAGGGACATGGCATGAACACTTCAGAAAACAACCAAAAAAAGAAAAAAATCTTTCCCAAAGTCAAAGCCATCAAAAGGCATGGCCTGCCATCAAGTGCAGGGACATGCACCAAAGATTCCTCTATTGGTCCCCATTGAAATCGCAAGATTCCTTTTCCCTTCCCAAAAGGAAATGAAATTTCCTTTCGGGAAGGGAAAAGGAATCTTGCGAATCCCAAAAGAAAGGCTTACAAACACTCTGGAAAGGAGATAGGTTCAAATGAAATGCAATTGAAAAAAGCAGAAAATCGGGAATTTTAGTCTCTTCAAAAAATAGGCTGTGAGGAAATCAGCTGCATTGCAAAGGACCAAAAGGTGCCAAAACTAAGCTCACAGATGTTGCAAAAGCAGGGGAAAAAGTCAAGGAGGAAGACACAACTTAGGGGGCAAGATATGAGGGACATGGCATGAATACCTAAAATAATAAAAAAAAAAAAGAAAAAATCTTTCCCAAAGACAAAGCCACCAAAATGCAGGCAGGCCATACGCAAGCAAGGGCAGGCACATGCAGCAAAGCTTGCCAAAATTGATCCCCACTGAAGGCCAAAACAGAAAAGAAGGACTTACAAACACGCTGGAATGGAGACAACATCAAAGGAATTGCAATTGGAGGAGAAAAAAAGAAAATTTGGGAAATTACTGACTCTAAAAAAATGGCGTGGGTTTATATCAGGTGCATTGCAAAGGACCAAAAGGTGCCAAAACTAAGCTCACAGATGTTGCAAAAGCAGGGGAAAAAGTCAAGGAGGAAGACACAACTTAGGGGGCAAGATATGAGGGACATGGCATGAATGCTTAAAATAATAAAAAAAAAAAAAAAAGAAAAAATCTTTCCCAAAGTCAAAGCCATCAAAATGCAGGCTGGCCATAGGCCAGCAAGTGCAGGCACATGCAGCAAAGCTTGCCAAAATTGATCCCCACTGAAGGCCAAAACAGAAAAGAAGGATTTACAAACACGCTGGAATGGAGACAGCATCAAAGGAATTGCAATTGGAGGAGAAAAAAAAAAAATTGGGAAATTTAGTGACTCTAAGAAAATGGCCTGGGTTTATATCAGGTGCAGTGCAAAGGACCAAAAGGTGCCAAAACTAAGCTCACAGATGTTGCAAAAGCAGGGGAAAAAGTCAAGGAGGAAGACACAACTTAGGGGGCAAGATGTGAGGGACATGGCATGAATACTTAAAACAAAAAAAAAAAAAAAAAAAGAAAAAATCTTTCCCAAAGTCAAAGCCATCAAAATGCAGGCAGGCCATAGGCCAGCAAGTGCAGGCACATGCAGCAAAGCTTGCCAAAATTGATCCCCACTGAAGGCCAAAACAGAATAGAAGGACTTACAAACACGCTGGAATGGAGACAACATGAAAGGAATTCAATTTCTATGAGAAAAAAAGAAAATTTGGGTAAGTTAGTGATTCTAAGAAAATGGTCTGGGTTTATATCAGGTGCAGTGCAAAGGACCAAAAGATGCCAAAACTAAGCTCACAGATGTTGCAAAAGCAGGGGAAAAAGTCAAGGAGGAAGACACAACTTAGGGGGCAAGATATGAGGGACATGGCATGAATACCTAAAATAATAAAAAAAAAAAAGAAAAAATCTTTCCCAAAGACAAAGCCATCAAAATGCAGGCAGGCCATACACCACCAAGGGCAGGCACATGCAGCAAAGCTTGCCAAAATTGATCCTCACTGAAGGCCAAAACAGAAAAGAAGGACCTACAAACACGCTGGAATGGAGAAACCATCAAAGGAATTGCAATTGGAGGAGAAAAAAAGAAAATTTGGGAAATTTAATGACTCTTAGAAAGTGGCCTGGGGTTTTATCAGGTGCAGTGCAAAGGACCAAAAGATGCCAAAACTAAGCTCACAGATGTTGCAAAAGCAGGGTAAAAAGTCAAGGAGGAAGACACAACTTAGGGGGCAAGATATGAGGGACATGGCATGAACACTTCAGAAAACAACCAAAAAAAGAAAAAAATCTTTCCCAAAGTCAAAGCCATCAAAAGGCATGGCCTGCCATCAAGTGCAGGGACATGCACCAAAGATTCCTCTATTGGTCCCCATTGAAATCGCAAGATTCCTTTTCTCTTCCCGAAAGGAAATGAAATTTCCTTTCGGGAAGGGAAAAGGAATCTTGCGAATCCCAAAAGAAAGGCTTACAAACACTCTGGAAAGGAGATAGGTTCAAATGAAATGCAATTGAAAAAAGCAGAAAATTGGGAATTTTAGTCTCTTCAAAAAATAGGCTGTGAGGAAATCAGCTGCATTGCAAAGGACCAAAAGGTGCCAAAACTAAGCTCACAGATGTTGCAAAAGCAGGGGAAAAAGTCAAGGAGGAAGACACAACTTAGGGGGCAAGATATGAGGGACATGGCATGAATACCTAAAATAATAAAAAAAAAAAGAAAAAATCTTTCCCAAAGACAAAGCCATCAAAATGCAGGCAGGCCATACGCAAGCAAGGGCAGGCACATGCAGCAAAGCTTGCCAAAATTGATCCCCACTGAAGGCCAAAACAGAAAAGAAGGACTTACAAACACGCTGGAATGGAGACAACATCAAAGGAATTGCAATTGGAGGAGAAAAAAAGAAAATTTGGGAAATTACTGACTCTAAAAAAATGGCGTGGGTTTATATCAGGTGCATTGCAAAGGACCAAAAGGTGCCAAAACTAAGTTCACAGATGTTGCAAAAGCAGGGGAAAAAGTCAAGGAGGAAGACACAACTTAGGGGGCAAGATATGAGGGACATGGCATGAATACTTAAAATAATAAAAAAAAAAAAAAAAGAAAAAATCTTTCCCAAAGTCAAAGCCATCAAAATGCAGGCAGGCCATACGCCAGCAAGTGCAGGCACATGCAGCAAAGCTTGCCAAAATTGATCCCCACTGAAGGCCAAAACAGAAAAGAAGGACTTACAAACACACTGGAATGGAGACACCATCAAAGGAATTGCAATTGGAGGAGAAAAAAAGAAAATTTGGGAAATTTAGTGACTCTTAGAAAGTGGCCTGGGGTTTTATCAGGTGCAGTGCAAAGGACCAAAAGATGCCAAAACTAAGCTCACAGATGTTGCAAAAGCAGGGTAAAAAGTCAAGGAGGAAGACACAACTTAGGGGGCAAGATATGAGGGACATGGCATGAACACTTCAGAAAACAACCAAAAAAAGAAAAAAATCTTTCCCAAAGTCAAAGCCATCAAAAGGCATGGCCTGCCATCAAGTGCAGGGACATGCACCAAAGATTCCTCTATTGGTCCCCATTGAAATCGCAAGATTCCTTTTCCCTTCCCGAAAGGAAATGAAATTTCCTTTCGGGAAGGGAAAAGGAATCTTGCGAATCCCAAAAGAAAGGCTTACAAACACTCTGGAAAGGAGATAGGTTCAAATGAAATGCAATTGAAAAAAGCAGAAAATCGGGAATTTTAGTCTCTTCAAAAAATAGGCTGTGAGGAAATCAGCTGCATTGCAAAGGACCAAAAGGTGCCAAAACTAAGCTCACAGATGTTGCAAAAGCAGGGGAAAAAGTCAAGGAGGAAGACACAACTTAGGGGGCAAGATATGAGGGACATGGCATGAATACCTAAAATAATAAAAAAAAAAAAGAAAAAATCTTTCCCAAAGACAAAGCCACCAAAATGCAGGCAGGCCATACGCCAGCAAGGGCAGGCACATGCAGCAAAGCTTGCCAAAATTGATCCCCACTGAAGGCCAAAACAGAAAAGAAGGACTTACAAACACGCTGGAATGGAGACAACATCAAAGGAATTGCAATTGGAGGAGAAAAAAAGAAAATTTGGGAAATTACTGACTCTAAAAAAATGGCGTGGGTTTATATCAGGTGCATTGCAAAGGACCAAAAGGTGCCAAAACTAAGCTCACAGATGTTGCAAAAGCAGGGGAAAAAGTCAAGGAGGAAGACACAACTTAGGGGGCAAGATATGAGGGACATGGCATGAATACTTAAAATAATAAAAAAAAAAAAAAAAGAAAAAATCTTTCCCAAAGTCAAAGCCATCAAAATGAAGGCTGGCCATAGGCCAGCAAGTGCAGGCACATGCAGCAAAGCTTGCCAAAATTGATCCCCCCTGAAGGCCAAAACAGAAAAGAAGGATTTACAAACACGCTGGAATGGAGACAGCATCAAAGGAATTGCAATTGGAGGAGAAAAAAAAAAAAATTGGGAAATTTAGTGACTCTAAGAAAATGGCCTGGGTTTATATCAGGTGCAGTGCAAAGGACCAAAAGGTGCCAAAACTAAGCTCACAGATGTTGCAAAAGCAGGGGAAAAAGTCAAGGAGGAAGACACAACTTAGGGGGCAAGATGTGAGGGACATGGCATGAATACTTAAAACAAAAAAAAAAAAAAAAAAGAAAAAATCTTTCCCAAAGTCAAAGCCATCAAAATGCAGGCAGGCCATAGGCCAGCAAGTGCAGGCACATGCAGCAAAGCTTGCCAAAATTGATCCCCACTGAAGGCCAAAACAGAATAGAAGGACTTACAAACACGCTGGAATGGAGACAACATGAAAGGAATTCAATTTCTATGAGAAAAAAAGAAAATTTGGGTAAGTTAGTGATTCTAAGAAAATGGTCTGGGTTTATATCAGGTGCAGTGCAAAGGACCAAAAGATGCCAAAACTAAGCTCACAGATGTTGCAAAAGCAGGGGAAAAAGTCAAGGAGGAAGACACAACTTAGGGGGCAAGATATGAGGGACATGGCATGAATACCTAAAATAATAAAAAAAAAAAAGAAAAAATCTTTCCCAAAGTCAATGCCATCAAAATGCAGGCAGGCCATACACCACCAAGGGCAGGCACATGCAGCAAAGCTTGCCAAAATTGATCCTCACTGAAGGCCAAAACAGAAAAGAAGGACCTACAAACACGCTGGAATGGAGAAACCATCAAAGGAATTGCAATTGGAGGAGAAAAAAAGAAAATTTGGGAAATTTAATGACTCTTAGAAAGTGGCCTGGTGTTTTATCAGGTGCAGTGCAAAGGACCAAAAGATGCCAAAACTAAGCTCACAGATGT
Source organism: Artemisiospiza belli (assembly GCA_021963965.1). Taxonomy (NCBI): domain Eukaryota; kingdom Metazoa; phylum Chordata; class Aves; order Passeriformes; family Passerellidae; genus Artemisiospiza; species Artemisiospiza belli. The sequence continues at coordinate 115,168 of JAKDEW010000456.1, forward strand.
TGCAAAAGCAGGGTAAAAAGTCAAGGAGGAAGACACAACTTAGGGAGCAAGATATGAGGGACATGGCATGAACACTTCAGAAAACAACCAAAAAAAGAAAAAAATCTTTCCCAAAGTCAAAGCCATCAAAAGGCATGGCCTGCCATCAAGTGCAGGGACATGCACCAAAGATTCCTCTATTGGTCCCCATTGAAATCGCAAGATTCCTTTTCCCTTCCCAAAAGGAAATGAAATTTCCTTTCGGGAAGGGAAAAGGAATCTTGCGAATCCCAAAAGAAAGGCTTACAAACACTCTGGAAAGGAGATAGGTTCAAATGAAATGCAATTGAAAAAAGCAGAAAATCGGGAATTTTAGTCTCTTCAAAAAATAGGCTGTGAGGAAATCAGCTGCATTGCAAAGGACCAAAAGGTGCCAAAACTAAGCTCACAGATGTTGCAAAAGCAGGGGAAAAAGTCAAGGAGGAAGACACAACTTAGGGGGCAAGATATGAGGGACATGGCATGAATACCTAAAATAATAAAAAAAAAAAAAGAAAAAATCTTTCCCAAAGACAAAGCCATCAAAATGCAGGCAGGCCATACACCACCAAGGGCAGGCACATGCAGCAAAGCTTGCCAAAATTGATCCCCACTGAAGGCCAAAACAGAAAAGAAGGACTTACAAACACGCTGGAATGGAGACAACATCAAAGGAATTGCAATTGGAGGAGAAAAATAGAAAATTTGGGAAATTACTGACTCTAAAAAAATGGCGTGGGTTTATATCAGGTGCATTGCAAAGGACCAAAAGGTGCCAAAACTAAGCTCACAGATGTTGCAAAAGCAGGGTAAAAAGTCAAGGAGGAAGACACAACTTAGGGGGCAAGATATGAGGGACATGGCATGAATACTTAAAATAATAAAAAAAAAAAAAAGAAAAAATCTTTCCCAAAGTCAATGCCATCAAAATGCAGGCAGGCCATACACCACCAAGGGCAGGCACATGCAGCAAAGCTTGCCAAAATTGATCCTCACTGAAGGCCAAAACAGAAAAGAAGGACCTACAAACACGCTGGAATGGAGAAACCATCAAAGGAATTGCAATTGGAGGAGAAAAAAAGAAAATTTGGGAAATTTAATGACTCTTAGAAAGTGGCCTGGGGTTTTATCAGGTGCAGTGCAAAGGACCAAAAGATGCCAAAACTAAGCTCACAGATGTTGCAAAAGCAGGGTAAAAAGTCAAGGAGGAAGACACAACTTAGGGGGCAAGATATGAGGGACATGGCATGAACACTTCAGAAAACAACCAAAAAAAGAAAAAAATCTTTCCCAAAGTCAAAGCCATCAAAAGGCATGGCCTGCCATCAAGTGCAGGGACATGCACCAAAGATTCCTCTATTGGTCCCCATTGAAATCGCAAGATTCCTTTTCCCTTCCCAAAAGGAAATGAAATTTCCTTTCGGGAAGGGAAAAGGAATCTTGCGAATCCCAAAAGAAAGGCTTACAAACACTCTGGAAAGGAGATAGGTTCAAATGAAATGCAATTGAAAAAAGCAGAAAATTGGGAATTTTAGTCTCTTCAAAAAATAGGCTGTGAGGAAATCAGCTGCATTGCAAAGGACCAAAAGGTGCCAAAACTAAGCTCACAGATGTTGCAAAAGCAGGGGAAAAAGTGAAGGAGGAAGACACAACTTAGGGGGCAAGATATGAGGGACATGGCATGAATACCTAAAATAAAAAAAAAAAAAAAGAAAAAATCTTTCCCCAAGACAAAGCCATCAAAATGCAGGCAGGCCATACACCACCAAGGGCAGGCACATGCAGCAAAGCTTGCCAAAATTGATCCCCACTGAAGGCCAAAACAGAAAAGAAGGACTTACAAACACGCTGGAATGGAGACAACATCAAAGGAATTGCAATTGAAGGAGAAAAATAGAAAATTTGGGAAATTACTGACTCTAAAAAAATGGCGTGGGTTTATATCAGGTGCATTGCAAAGGACCAAAAGGTGCCAAAACTAAGCTCACAGATGTTGCAAAAGCAGGGGAAAAAGTCAAGGAGGAAGACACAACTTAGGGGGCAAGATATGAGGGGACATGGCATGAATACTTAAAATAATAAAAAAAAAAAAAACAGAAAAAATCTTTCCCAAAGTCAAAGCCATCAAAATGCAGGCTGGCCATAGGCCAGCAAGTGCAGGCACATGCAGCAAAGCTTGCCAAAATTGATCCCCACTGAAGGCCAAAACAGAAAAGAAGGATTTACAAACACGCTGGAATGGAGACAGCATCAAAGGAATTGCAATTGGAGGAGAAAAAAAAAAAATTGGGAAATTTAGTGACTCTAAGAAAATGGCCTGGGTTTATATCAGGTGCAGTGCAAAGGACCAAAAGGTGCCAAAACTAAGCTCACAGATGTTGCAAAAGCAGGGGAAAAAGTCAAGGAGGAAGACACAACTTAGGGGGCAAGATGTGAGGGACATGGCATGAATACTTAAAACAAAAAAAAAAAAAAAAAAAGAAAAAATCTTTCCCAAAGTCAAAGCCATCAAAATGCAGGCAGGCCATACGCCAGCAAGTGCAGGCACATGCAGCAAAGCTTGCCAAAATTGATCCCCACTGAAGGCCAAAACAGAATAGAAGGACTTACAAACACGCTGGAATGGAGACACCATCAAAGGATTTGCAATTGGAGGAGAAAAAAACAAAATTTGGGAAATTTAGTGACTCTAAGAAAATGGCCTGGGTTTATATCAGGTGCAGTGCAAAGGACCAAAAGGTGCCAAAACTAAGCTCACAGATCTTGCAAAAGCAGGGGAAAAAGTCAAGGAGGAAGACACAACTTAGGGGGCAAGATGTGATGGACATGGCATGAATACTTAAAAGAAAAAAGAAAAAAAAAAGAAAAAATCTTTCCCAAAGTCTAAGCCATCAAAATGCAGGCAGGCCATACACCACCAAGGGCAGGCACATGCAGCAAAGCTTGCCAAAATTGATCCCCACTGAAGGCCAAAACAGAAAAGAAGGACCTACAAACACGCTGGAATGGAGAAACCATCAAAGGAATTGCAATTGGAGGAGAAAAAAAGAAAATTTGGGAAATTTAATGACTCTTAGAAAGTGGCCTGGGGTTTTATCAGGTGCAGTGCAAAGGACCAAAAGATGCCAAAACTAAGCTCACAGATGTTGCAAAAGCAGGGTAAAAAGTCAAGGAGGAAGACACAACTTAGGGGGCAAGATATGAGGGACATGGCATGAACACTTCAGAAAACAACCAAAAAAAGAAAAAAATCTTTCCCAAAGTCAAAGCCATCAAAAGGCATGGCCTGCCATCAAGTGCAGGGACATGCACCAAAGATTCCTCTATTGGTCCCCATTGAAATCGCAAGATTCCTTTTCCCTTCCCAAAAGGAAATGAAATTTCCTTTCGGGAAGGGAAAAGGAATCTTGCGAATCCCAAAAGAAAGGCTTACAAACACTCTGGAAAGGAGATAGGTTCAAATGAAATGCAATTGAAAAAAGCAGAAAATCGGGAATTTTAGTCTCTTCAAAAAATAGGCTGTGAGGAAATCAGCTGCATTGCAAAGGACCAAAAGGTGCCAAAACTAAGCTCACAGATGTTGCAAAAGCAGGGGAAAAAGTCAAGGAGGAAGACACAACTTAGGGGGCAAGATATGAGGGACATGGCATGAATACCTAAAATAATAAAAAAAAAAAAAGAAAAAATCTTTCCCAAAGACAAAGCCATCAAAATGCAGGCAGGCCATACACCACCAAGGGCAGGCACATGCAGCAAAGCTTGCCAAAATTGATCCCCACTGAAGGCCAAAACAGAAAAGAAGGATTTACAAACACGCTGGAATGGAGACAACATCAAAGGAATTGCAATTGGAGGAGAAAAATAGAAAATTTGGGAAATTACTGACTCTAAAAAAATGGCGTGGGTTTATATCAGGTGCATTGCAAAGGACCAAAAGGTGCCAAAACTAAGCTCACAGATGTTGCAAAAGCAGGGGAAAAAGTCAAGGAGGAAGACACAACTTAGGGGGCAAGATATGAGGGACATGGCATGAATACTTAAAATAATAAAAAAAAAAAAAAAGAAAAAATCTTTCCCAAAGTCAAAGCCATCAAAATGCAGGCAGGCCATACACCACCAAGGGCAGGCACATGCAGCAAAGCTTGCCAAAATTGATCCTCACTGATGGCCAAAACAGAAAAGAAGGACCTACAAACACGCTGGAATGGAGAAACCATCAAAGGAATTGCAATTGGAGGAGAAAAAAAGAAAATTTGGGAAATTTAATGACTCTTAGAAAGTGGCCTGGGGTTTTATCAGGTGCAGTGCAAAGGACCAAAAGATGCCAAAACTAAGCTCACAGATGTTGCAAAAGCAGGGTAAAAAGTCAAGGAGGAAGACACAACTTAGGGGGCAAGATATGAGGGACATGGCATGAACACTTCAGAAAACAACCAAAAAAAGAAAAAAATCTTTCCCAAAGTCAAAGCCATCAAAAGGCATGGCCTGCCATCAAGTGCAGGGACATGCACCAAAGATTCCTCTATTGGTCCCCATTGAAATCGCAAGATTCCTTTCCCTTCCCAAAAGGAAATGAAATTTCCTTTCGGGAAGGGAAAAGGAATCTTGCGAATCCCAAAAGAAAGGCTTACAAACACTCTGGAAAGGAGATAGGTTCAAATGAAATGCAATTGAAAAAAGCAGAAAATCGGGAATTTTAGTCTCTTCAAAAAATAGGCTGTGAGGAAATCAGCTGCATTGCAAAGGACCAAAAGGTGCCAAAACTAAGCTCACAGATGTTGCAAAAGCAGGGGAAAAAGTCAAGGAGGAAGACACAACTTAGGGGGCAAGATATGAGGGACATGGCATGAATACCTAAAATAAAAAAAAAAAAAAAGAAAAAATCTTTCCCAAAGACAAAGCCATCAAAATGCAGGCAGGCCATACACCACCAAGGGCAGGCACATGCAGCAAAGCTTGCCAAAATTGATCCCCACTGAAGGCCAAAACAGAAAAGAAGGACTTACAAACACGCTGGAATGGAGACAACATCAAAGGAATTGCAATTGAAGGAGAAAAATAGAAAATTTGGGAAATTACTGACTCTAAAAAAATGGCGTGGGTTTATATCAGGTGCATTGCAAAGGACCAAAAGGTGCCAAAACTAAGCTCACAGATGTTGCAAAAGCAGGGGAAAAAGTCAAGGAGGAAGACACAACTTAGGGGGCAAGATATGAGGGACATGGCATGAATTCTTAAAATAATAAAAAAAAAAAAAACAGAAAAAATCTTTCCCAAAGTCAAAGCCATCAAAATGCAGGCTGGCCATAGGCCAGCAAGTGCAGGCACATGCAGCAAAGCTTGCCAAAATTGATCCCCACTGAAGGCCAAAACAGAAAAGAAGGATTTACAAACACGCTGGAATGGAGACAGCATCAAAGGAATTGCAATTGGAGGAGAAAAAAAAAAAATTGTGAAATTTAGTGACTCTAAGAAAATGGCCTGGGTTTATATCAGGTGCAGTGCAAAGGACCAAAAGGTGCCAAAACTAAGCTCACAGATGTTGCAAAAGCAGGGGAAAAAGTCAAGGAGGAAGACACAACTTAGGGGGCAAGATGTGAGGGACATGGCATGAACACTTCAGAAAACAACCAAAAAAAGAAAAAAATCTTTCCCAAAGTCAAAGCCATCAAAAGGCATGGCCTGCCATCAAGTGCAGGGACATGCACCAAAGATTCCTCTATTGGTCCCCATTGAAATCGCAAGATTCCTTTTCCCTTCCCGAAAGGAAATGAAATTTCCTTTCGGGAAGGGAAAAGGAATCTTGCGAATCCCAAAAGAAAGGCTTACAAACACTCTGGAAAGGAGATAGGTTCAAATGAAATGCAATTGAAAAAAGCAGAAAATCGGGAATTTTAGTCTCTTCAAAAAATAGGCTGTGAGGAAATCAGCTGCATTGCAAAGGACCAAAAGGTGCCAAAACTAAGCTCACAGATGTTGCAAAAGCAGGGGAAAAAGTCAAGGAGGAAGACACAACTCAGGGAGCAAGATATGAGGGACATGGCATGAGTACTTAAAACAAAAAAAACAAAAAAAAAAAAAAAAAAGAAAAAATCTTTCCCAAAGTCTAAGCCATCAAAATGCAGGCAGGCCATACGCCAGCAAGTGCAGGCACATGCAGCAAAGTTTGCCAAAATTGATCCCCACTGAAGGCCAAAACAGAAAAGAAGGACTTACAAACACGATGGAATGGAGACAACATCAAAGGAATTGCAATTGGAGGAGAAAAAAAGAAAATTTTGGAAATTTAGTGACTCTAAGAAAATGGCCTGGGTTTATATCAGGTGCAGTGCAAAGGACCAAAAGATGCCAAAACTGAGCTCACAGATGTTGCAAAAGCAGGGGAAAAAGTCAAGGAGGAAGACACAACTTAGGGAGCAAGATATGAGGGACATGGCATGAATACTTAAAATAATAAAAAAAAAAAAAGAAAAAATCTTTCCCAAAGTCAAAGCCATCAAAATGCAGGCAGGCCGTAGGCCAGCAAGTGCACGCACATGCAGCAAAGCTTGCCAAAATTGATCCCCACTGAAGGCCAAAACAGAAAAGAAGGACCTACAAACACGCTGGAATGGAGACAGCATCAAAGGAATTGCAATTGGAGGAGAAAAAAAGAAAATTTTGGAAATTTATTGACCCTAAGAAAATGGCCTGGGTTTATATCAGGTGCAGTGCAAGGGACCAAAAGGTGCCAAAACTAAGCTCACAGACGTTGCAAAAGCAGGGGAAAAAGTCAAGGAGGAAGACACAACTTAGGGAGCAAGATATGAGGGACATGGCATGAACACTTCAGAAAACAACCAAAAAAAGAAAAAAATCTTTCCCAAAGTCAAAGCCATCAAAAGGCAGGCAGGCCATACACCACCAAGGGCAGGCACATGCAGCAAAGCTTGCCAAAATTGATCCCCACTGAAGGCCAAAACAGAAAAGAAGGACTTACAAACACGCTGGAATGGAGACAACATGAAAGGAATTCAATTTCTATGAGAAAAAAAGAAAATTTGGGTAAGTTAGTGATTCTAAGAAAATGGCCTGGGTTTATATCAGGTGCAGTGCAAAGGACCAAAAGGTGCCAAAACTAAGCTCACAGATGTTGCAAAAGCAGGGGAAAAAGTCAAGGAGGAAGACACAACTTAGGGGGCAAGATGTGAGGGACATGGCATGAACACTTCAGAAAACAACCAAAAAAAGAAAAAAATCTTTCCCGAAGTCAAAGCCACCAAAAGCCATGGCCTGCCATCAAGTGCAGGGACATGCACCAAAGATTCCTCTATTGGTCCCCATTGAAATCGCAAGATTCCTTTTCCCGTCCCCAAAGGAAATGAAATTTCCTTTCGGGAAGGGAAAAGGAATCTTGCGAATCCCAAAAGAAAGGCTTACAAACACTCTGGAAAGGAGATAGGTTCAAATGAAATGCAATTGAACAAAGCAGAAAATCGGGAATTTTAGTCTCTTCAAAAAATAGGCTGTGAGGAAATCAGCTGCATTGCAAAGGACCAAAAGGTGCCATAACCAAGCTCACAGATGTAGCAAAAGCAGGGGAAAAAGTCAAGGAGGAAGACACAACTTAGGGGGCAAGATATGAGGGACATGGCATGAATACTTAAAATAATAAAAAAAAAAAAAAAGAAAAAAATCTTTCCCAAAGTCAAAGCCATCAAAATGCAGGAAGGCCATACGCCAGCAAGGGCAGGCAAATGCAGCAAAGTTTGCCAAAACTGATCCCCACTGAAGGCCAAAACAGAAAAGAAGGACTTACAAACACGCTGGAAAGGAGTCAACATCAAAGGAATTGCAATTGGAGGAGATAAAAAGAAAATTTGGGAAATTTAGTGACTCTAAGAAAATGGCCTGGGTTTATATCAGGTGCAGTGCAAAGGACCAAAAGATGCAAAAACTAAGCTCACAGATGTTGCAAAAGCAGGGGAAAAAGTGAAGGAGGAAGACAGAACTTAGGGAGCAAGATATGAGGGACATGGCAAGAATACTTAAAATAATAAAAAAAAAAAAAAGAAAAAATCTTTCCCAAAGTCAAAGCCATCAAAATGCAGGCAGGCCGTAGGCCAGCAAGTGCACGCACATGCAGCAAAGCTTGCCAAAATTGATCCCCACTGAAGGCCAAAACAGAAAAGAAGGACCTACAAACACGCTGGAACGGAGACAGCATCAAAGGAATTGCAATTGGAGGAGAAAAAAAGAAAATTTTGGAAATTTATTGACCCTAAGAAAATGGCCTGGGTTTATATCAGGTGCAGTGCAAGGGACCAAAAGGTGCCAAAACTAAGCTCACAGACGTTGCAAAAGCAGGGGAAAAAGTCAAGGAGGAAGACACAACTTAGGGAGCAAGATATGAGGGACATGGCATGAACACTTCAGAAAACAACCAAAAAACGAAAAAAATCTTTCCCAAAGTCAAAGCCATCAAAAGGCATGGCCTGCCATCAAGTGCCAGGACATGCACCAAAGATTCCTCTATTGGTCCCCATTGAAATCGCAAGATTCCTTTTCCCTTCCCGAAAGGAAATGAAATTTCCTTTCGGGAAGGGAAAAGGAATCTTGCGAATCCCAAAAGAAAGGCTTACAAACACTCTGGAAAGGAGATAGGTTCAAATGAAATGCAATTGAAAAAAGCAGAAAATTGGGAATTTTAGTCTCTTCAAAAAATAGGCTGTGAGGAAATCAGCTGCATTGCAAAGGACCAAAAGGTGCCAAAACTAAGCTAACAGATGTTGCAAAAGCAGGGGAAAAAGTCAAGGAGGAAGACACAACTTAGGGGGCAAGATGTGAGGGACATGGCATGAATAATTAAAACAAAAAAAAAAAAAAAAAAGAAAAAATCTTTCCCAAAGTCAAAGCCATCAAAATGCAGGCAGGCCATAGGCCAGCAAGTGCAGGCACATGCAGCAAAGCTTGCCAAAATTGATCCCCACTGAAGGCCAAAACAGAATAGAAGGACTTACAAACACGCTGGAATGGAGACAACATGAAAGGAATTCAATTTCTATGAGAAAAAAAGAAAATTTGGGTAAGTTAGTGATTCTAAGAAAATGGTCTGGGTTTATATCAGGTGCAGTGCAAAGGACCAAAAGGTGCCAAAACTAAGCTCACAGATGTTGCAAAAGCAGGGGAAAAAGTCAAGGAGGAAGACACAACTTAGGGGGCAAGATGTGAGGGACATGGCATGAATACTTAAAATAATAAAAAAAAAAAAAAAAAGAAAAAAATCTTTCCCAAAGTCAAAGCCATCAAAATGCAGGCAGGCCATACGCCAGCAAGTGCAGGCACATGCAGCAAAGCTTGCCAAAATTGATCCCCACTGAAGGCCAAAAGAGAAAAGAAGGACTTACAAACACGCTGGAATGGAGACACCATCAAAGGATTTGCAATTGGAGGAGAAAAAAACAAAATTTGGGAAATTTAGTGACTCTAAGAAAATGGCCAGGGTTTATATCAGGTGCAGTGCAAAGGACCAAAAGGTGCCAAAACTAAGCTCACAGATGTTGCAAAAGCAGGGGAAAAAGTCAAGGAGGAAGACACAACTTAGGGGGCAAGATGTGATGGACATGGCATGAATACTTAAAAGAAAAAAGAAAAAAAAAAGAAAAAATCTTTCCCAAAGTCTAAGCCATCAAAATGCAGGCAGGCCATATGCCAGCAAGTGCAGGCACATGCAGCAAAGCTTGCCAAAATTGATCCCCACTGAAGGCCAAAACAGAAAAGAAGGACTTACAAACACGCTGGAATGGAGACAACATCAAAGGAATTGCAATTGGAGGAGAAAAAAAGAAAATTTGGGAAATTTAGTGACTCTAAGAAAATGGCCTGGGTTTATATCAGGTGCAGTGCAAAGGACCAAAATATGTCAAAACTAAGCTCACAGATGTTGCAAACGCAGGGGAAAAAGTCAAGGAGGAAGACACAACTTAGGGGGCAAGATATGAGGGACATGGCATGAACACTTCAGAAAACAACCAAAAAAAGAAAAAAATCTTTCCCAAAGTCAAAGCCATCAAAAGGCATGGCCTGCCATCAAGTGCAGGGACATGCACCAAAGATTCCTCTATTGGTCCCCATTGAAATCGCAAGATTCCTTTTCCCTTCCCGAAAGGAAATGAAATTTCCTTTCGGGAAGGGAAAAGGAATCTTGCGAATCCCAAGAGAAAGGCTTACAAACACTCTGGAAAGGAGATAGGTTCAAATGAAATGCAATTGAAAAAAGCAGAAAATCGGGAATTTTAGTCTCTTTAAAAAATAGGCTGTGAGGAAATCAGCTGCATTGCAAAGGACCAAAAGGTGCCAAAACTAAGCTCACAGATGTTGCAAAAGCAGGGGAAAAAGTCAAGGAGGAAGACACAACTTAGGGGGCAGGATATGAGGGACATGGCATGAATACCTAAAATAATAAAAAAAAAAAAGACAAAATCTTTCCCAAAGACAAAGCCATCAAAATGCAGGCAGGCCATACGCAAGCAAGGGCAGGCACATGCAGCAAAGCTTGCCAAAATTGATCCCCACTGAAGGCCAAAACAGAAAATAAGGACTTACAAACACGCTGGAATGGAGACAACATCAAAGGAATTGCAATTGGAGGAGAAAAAAAGAAAATTTGGGAAATTACTGACTCTAAAAAAATGGCGTGGGTTTATATCAGGTGCATTGCAAAGGACCAAAAGGTGCCAAAACTAAGCTCACAGATGTTGCAAAAGCAGGGGAAAAAGTCAAGGAGGAAGACACAACTTAGGGGGCAAGATATGAGGGACATGGCATGAATACTTAAAATAATAAAAAAAAAAAAAAAGAAAAAATCTTTCCCAAAGTCAAAGCCATCAAAATGCAAGCAGGCAATACACCACCAAGGGCAGGCACATGCAGCAAAGCTTGCCAAAATTGATCCCCACTGAAGGCCAAAACAGAAAAGAAGGATTTACAAACACGCTGGAATGGAGACAGCATCAAAGGAATTGCAATTGGAGGAGAAAAAAAAAAAATTGGGAATTTAGTGACTCTAAGAAAATGGCCTGGGTTTATATCAGGTGCAGTGCAAAGGACCAAAAGGTGCCAAAACTAAGCTCACAGATGTTGCAAAAGCAGGGGAAAAAGTCAAGGAGGAAGACACAACTTAGGGGGCAAGATGTGATGGACATGGCATGAATACTTAAAAGAAAAAAGAAAAAAAAAAGAAAAAATCTTTCCCAAAGTCTAAGCCATCAAAATGCAGGCAGGCCATATGCCAGCAAGTGCAGGCACATGCAGCAAAGCTTGCCAAAATTGATCCCCACTGAAGGCCAAAACAGAAAAGAAGGACTTACAAACACGCTGGAATGGAGACAACATCAAAGGAATTGCAATTGGAGGAGAAAAAAAGAAAATTTGGGAAATTTAGTGACTCTAAGAAAATGGCCTGGGTTTATATCAGGTGCAGTGCAAAGGACCAAAATATGTCAAAACTAAGCTCACAGATGTTGCAAACGCAGGGGAAAAAGTCAAGGAGGAAGACACAACTTAGGGGGCAAGATATGAGGGACATGGCATGAACACTTCAGAAAACAACCAAAAAAAGAAAAAAATCTTTCCCAAAGTCAAAGCCATCAAAAGGCATGGCCTGCCATCAAGTGCAGGGACATGCACCAAAGATTCCTCTATTGGTCCCCATTGAAATCGCAAGATTCCTTTTCCCTTCCCGAAAGGAAATGAAATTTCCTTTCGGGAAGGGAAAAGGAATCTTGCGAATCCCAAGAGAAAGGCTTACAAACACTCTGGAAAGGAGATAGGTTCAAATGAAATGCAATTGAAAAAAGCAGAAAATCGGGAATTTTAGTCTCTTTAAAAAATAGGCTGTGAGGAAATCAGCTGCATTGCAAAGGACCAAAAGGTGCCAAAACTAAGCTCACAGATGTTGCAAAAGCAGGGGAAAAAGTCAAGGAGGAAGACACAACTTAGGGGGCAGGATATGAGGGACATGGCATGAATACCTAAAATAATAAAAAAAAAAAAGACAAAATCTTTCCCAAAGACAAAGCCATCAAAATGCAGGCAGGCCATACGCAAGCAAGGGCAGGCACATGCAGCAAAGCTTGCCAAAATTGATCCCCACTGAAGGCCAAAACAGAAAATAAGGACTTACAAACACGCTGGAATGGAGACAACATCAAAGGAATTGCAATTGGAGGAGAAAAAAAGAAAATTTGGGAAACTACTGACTCTAAAAAAATGGCGTGGGTTTATATCAGGTGCATTGCAAAGGACCAAAAGGTGCCAAAACTAAGCTCACAGATGTTGCAAAAGCAGGGGAAAAAGTCAAGGAGGAAGACACAACTTAGGGGGCAAGATATGAGGGACATGGCATGAATACTTAAAATAATAAAAAAAAAAAAAAAAGAAAAAATCTTTCCCAAAGTCAAAGCCATCAAAATGCAAGCAGGCAATACACCACCAAGGGCAGGCACATGCAGCAAAGCTTGCCAAAATTGATCCCCACTGAAGGCCAAAACAGAAAAGAAGGATTTACAAACACGCTGGAATGGAGACAGCATCAAAGGAATTGCAATTGGAGGAGAAAAAAAAAAAATTGGGAATTTAGTGACTCTAAGAAAATGGCCTGGGTTTATATCAGGTGCAGTGCAAAGGACCAAAAGGTGCCAAAACTAAGCTCACAGATGTTGCAAAAGCAGGGGAAAAAGTCAAGGAGGAAGACACAACTTAGGGGGCAAGATGTGAGGGACATGGCATGAATACTTAAAACAAAAAAAAAAAAAAAAAAGAAAAAATCTTTCCCAAAGTCAAAGCCATCAAAATGCAGGCAGGCCATAGGCCAGCAAGTGCAGGCACATGCAGCAAAGCTTGCCAAAATTGATCCCCACTGAAGGCCAAAACAGAATAGAAGGACTTACAAACACGCTGGAATGGAGACAACATGAAAGGAATTCAATTTCTATGAGAAAAAAAGAAAATTTGGGTAAGTTAGTGATTCTAAGAAAATGGTCTGGGTTTATATCAGGTGCAGTGCAAAGGACCAAAAGATGCCAAAACTAAGCTCACAGATGTTGCAAAAGCAGGGGTACAAGTCAAGGAGGAAGACACAACTTAGGGGGCAAGATATGAGGGACATGGCATGAATACCTAAAATAATAAAAAAAAAAAAGAAAAAATCTTTCCCAAAGACAAAGCCATCAAAATGCAGGCAGGCCATACACCACCAAGGGCAGGCACATGCAGCAAAGCTTGCCAAAATTGATCCTCACTGAAGGCCAAAACAGAAAAGAAGGACCTACAAACACGCTGGAATGGAGAAAACCATCAAAGGATTTGCAATTGGAGGAGAAAAAAAGAAAATTTGGGAAATTTAATGACTCTTAGAAAGTGGCCTGGGGTTTTATCAGGTGCAGTGCAAAGGACCAAAAGATGCCAAAACTAAGCTCACAGATGTTGCAAAAGCAGGGTAAAAAGTCAAGGAGGAAGACACAACTTAGGGGGCAAGATATGAGGGACATGGCATGAACACTTCAGAAAACAACCAAAAAAAGAAAAAAATCTTTCCCAAAGTCAAAGCCATCAAAAGGCATGGCCTGCCATCAAGTGCAGGGACATGCACCAAAGATTCCTCTATTGGTCCCCATTGAAATCGCAAGATTCCTTTTCCCTTCCCGAAAGGAAATTTCATTTCCTTTCGGGAAGGGAAAAGGAATCTTGCGAATCCCAAAAGAAAGGCTTACAAACACTCTGGAAAGGAGATAGGTTCAAATGAAATGCAATTGAAAAAAGCAGAAAATCGGGAATTTTAGTCTCTTCAAAAAATAGGCTGTGAGGAAATCAGCTGCATTGCAAAGGACCAAAAGGTGCCAAAACTAAGCTCACAGATGTTGCAAAAGCAGGGGAAAAAGTCAAGGAGGAAGACACAACTTAGGGGGCAAGATATGAGGGACATGGCATGAATACCTAAAATAATAAAAAAAAAAAAGAAAAAATCTTTCCCAAAGACAAAGCCATCAAAATGCAGGCAGGCCATACACCACCAAGGGCAGGCACATGCAGCAAAGCTTGCCAAAATTGATCCCCACTGAAGGCCAAAACAGAAAAGAAGGACTTACAAACACGCTGGAATGGAGACAACATCAAAGGAATTGCAATTGGAGGAGAAAAATAGAAAATTTGGGAAATTACTGACTCTAAAAAAATGGCGTGGGTTTATATCAGGTGCATTGCAAAGGACCAAAAGGTGCCAAAACTAAGCTCACAGATGTTGCAAAAGCAGGGGAAAAAGTCAAGGAGGAAGACACAACTTAGGGGGCAAGATATGAGGGACATGGCATGAATACTTAAAATAATAAAAAAAAAAAAAAGAAAAAATCTTTCCCAAAGTCAATGCCATCAAAATGCAGGCAGGCCATACACCACCAAGGGCAGGCACATGCAGCAAAGCTTGCCAAAATTGATCCTCACTGAAGGCCAAAACAGAAAAGAAGGACCTACAAACACGCTGGAATGGAGAAACCATCAAAGGAATTGCAATTGGAGGAGAAAAAAAGAAAATTTGGGAAATTTAATGACTCTTAGAAAGTGGCCTGGGGTTTTATCAGGTGCAGTGCAAAGGACCAAAAGATGCCAAAACTAAGCTCACAGATGTTGCAAAAGCAGGGTAAAAAGTCAAGGAGGAAGACACAACTTAGGGGGCAAGATATGAGGGACATGGCATGAACACTTCAGAAAACAACCAAAAAAAGAAAAAAATCTTTCCCAAAGTCAAAGCCATCAAAAGGCATGGCCTGCCATCAAGTGCAGGGACATGCACCAAAGATTCCTCTATTGGTCCCCATTGAAATCGCAAGATTCCTTTTCCCTTCCCAAAAGGAAATGAAATTTCCTTTCGGGAAGGGAAAAGGAATCTTGCGAATCCCAAAAGAAAGGCTTACAAACACTCTGGAAAGGAGATAGGTTCAAATGAAATGCAATTGAAAAAAGCAGAAAATCGGGAATTTTAGTCTCTTCAAAAAATAGGCTGTGAGGAAATCAGCTGCATTGCAAAGGACCAAAAGGTGCCAAAACTAAGCTCACAGATGTTGCAAAAGCAGGGGAAAAAGTCAAGGAGGAAGACACAACTTAGGGGGCAAGATATGAGGGACATGGCATGAATACCTAAAATAATAAAAAAAAAAAAAGAAAAAAATCTTTCCCAAAGACAAAGCCATCAAAATGCAGGCAGGCCATACGCCACCAAGGGCAGGCACATGCAGCAAAGCTTGCCAAAATTGATCCCCACTGAAGGCCAAAACAGAAAAGAAGGACTTACAAACACGCTGGAATGGAGACAACATCAAAGGAATTGCAATTGGAGGAGAAAAATAGAAAATTTGGGAAATTACTGACTCTAAAAAAATGGCGTGGGTTTATATCAGGTGCATTGCAAAGGACCAAAAGGTGCCAAAACTAAGCTCACAGATGTTGCAAAAGCAGGGGAAAAAGTCAAGGAGGAAGACACAACTTAGGGGGCAAGATATGAGGGACATGGCATGAATACTTAAAATAATAAAAAAAAAAAAAAACAGAAAAAATCTTTCCCAAAGTCAAAGCCATCAAAAGGCAGGCTGGCCATAGGCCAGCAAGTGCAGGCACATGCAGCAAAGCTTGCCAAAATTGATCCCCACTGAAGGCCAAAACAGAAAAGAAGGATTTACAAACACGCTGGAATGGAGACAGCATCAAAGGAATTGCAATTGGAGGAGAAAAAAAAAAAATTGGGAAATTTAGTGACTCTAAGAAAATGGCCTGGGTTTATATCAGGTGCAGTGCAAAGGACCAAAAGGTGCCAAAACTAAGCTCACAGATGTTGCAAAAGCAGGGGAAAAAGTCAAGGAGGAAGACACAACTTAGGGGGCAAGATGTGAGGGACATGGCATGAATACTTAAAATAATAAAAAAAAAAAAAAGAAAAAATCTTTCTCAAAATCAAAGCCATCAAAATGCAGGCAGGCCATACGCCAGCAAGTGCAGGCACATGCAGCAAAGCTTGCCAAAATTGATCCCCACTGAAGGCCAAAACAGAATAGAAGGATTTACAAACACGCTGGAATGGAGACAACATGAAAGGAATTCAATTTCTATGAGAAAAAAAGAAAATTTGGGAAATTTAGTGATTCTAAGTAAATGGTCTGGGTTTATATCAGGTGCAGTGCAAAGGACCAAAAGGTGCCAAAACTAAGCTCACAGATCTTGCAAAAGCAGGGGAAAAAGTCAAGGAGGAAGACACAACTTAGGGGGCAAGATGTGATGGACATGGCATGAATACTTAAAAGAAAAAAGAAAAAAAAAAGAAAAAATCTTTCCCAAAGTCTAAGCCATCAAAATGCAGGCAGGCCATACACCACCAAGGGCAGGCACATGCAGCAAAGCTTGCCAAAATTGATCCCCACTGAAGGCCAAAACAGAAAAGAAGGACCTACAAACACGCTGGAATGGAGAAACCATCAAAGGAATTGCAATTGGAGGTGAAAAAAAGAAAATTTGGGAAATTTAATGACTCTTAGAAAGTGGCCTGGGGTTTTATCAGGTGCAGTGCAAAGGACCAAAAGATGCCAAAACTAAGCTCACAGATGTTGCAAAAGCAGGGTAAAAAGTCAAGGAGGAAGACACAACTTAGGGGGCAAGATATGAGGGACATGGCATGAACACTTCAGAAAACAACCAAAAAAAGAAAAAAATCTTTCCCAAAGTCAAAGCCATCAAAAGGCATGGCCTGCCATCAAGTGCAGGGACATGCACCAAAGATTCCTCTATTGGTCCCCATTGAAATCGCAAGATTCCTTTTCCCTTCCCGAAAGGAAATGAAATTTCCTTTCGGGAAGGGAAAAGGAATCTTGCGAATCCCAAAAGAAAGGCTTAGAAACACTCTGGAAAGGAGATAGGTTCAAATGAAATGCAATTGAAAAAAGCAGAAAATCGGGAATTTTAGTCTCTTCAAAAAATAGGCTGTGAGGAAATCAGCTGCATTGCAAAGGACCAAAAGGTGCCAAAACTAAGCTCACAGATGTTGCAAAAGCAGGGGAAAAAGTCAAGGAGGAAGACACAACTTAGGGGGCAAGATATGAGGGACATGGCATGAATACCTAAAATAATAAAAAAAAAAAAGAAAAAATCTTTCCCAAAGACAAAGCCATCAAAATGCAGGCAGGCCATACGCCAGCAAGGGCAGGCACATGCAGCAAAGCTTGCCAAAATTGATCCCCACTGAAGGCCAAAACAGAAAAGAAGGACTTACAAACACGCTGGAATGGAGACAACATCAAAGGAATTGCAATTGGAGGAGAAAAAAAGAAAATTTGGGAAATTACTGACTCTAAAAAAATGGCGTGGGTTTATATCAGGTGCATTGCAAAGGACCAAAAGGTGCCAAAACTAAGCTCACAGATGTTGCAAAAGCAGGGGAAAAAGTCAAGGAGGAAGACACAACTTAGGGGGCAAGATATGAGGGACATGGCATGAATACTTAAAATAATAAAAAAAAAAAAAACAGAAAAAATCTTTCCCAAAGTCAAAGCCATCAAAAGGCAGGCTGGCCATAGGCCAGCAAGTGCAGGCACATGCAGCAAAGCTTGCCAAAATTGATCCCCACTGAAGGCCAAAACAGAAAAGAAGGATTTACAAACACGCTGGAATGGAGACAGCATCAAAGGAATTGCAATTGGAGGAGAAAAAAAAAAAATTGGGAAATTTAGTGACTCTAAGAAAATGGCCTGGGTTTATATCAGGTGCAGTGCAAAGGACCAAAAGGTGCCAAAACTAAGCTCACAGATGTTGCAAAAGCAGGGGAAAAAGTCAAGGAGGAAGACACAACTTAGGGGGCAAGATGTGAGGGACATGGCATGAATACTTAAAATAATAAAAAAAAAAAAAAGAAAAAATCTTTCTCAAAATCAAAGCCATCAAAATGCAGGCAGGCCATACGCCAGCAAGTGCAGGCACATGCAGCAAAGCTTGCCAAAATTGATCCCCACTGAAGGCCAAAACAGAATAGAAGGATTTACAAACACGCTGGAATGGAGACAACATGAAAGGAATTCAATTTCTATGAGAAAAAAAGAAAATTTGGGAAATTTAGTGATTCTAAGTAAATGGTCTGGGTTTATATCAGGTGCAGTGCAAAGGACCAAAAGGTGCCAAAACTAAGCTCACAGATCTTGCAAAAGCAGGGGAAAAAGTCAAGGAGGAAGACACAACTTAGGGGGCAAGATGTGATGGACATGGCATGAATACTTAAAAGAAAAAAGAAAAAAAAAAGAAAAAATCTTTCCCAAAGTCTAAGCCATCAAAATGCAGGCAGGCCATACACCACCAAGGGCAGGCACATGCAGCAAAGCTTGCCAAAATTGATCCCCACTGAAGGCCAAAACAGAAAAGAAGGACCTACAAACACGCTGGAATGGAGAAACCATCAAAGGAATTGCAATTGGAGGTGAAAAAAAGAAAATTTGGGAAATTTAATGACTCTTAGAAAGTGGCCTGGGGTTTTATCAGGTGCAGTGCAAAGGACCAAAAGATGCCAAAACTAAGCTCACAGATGTTGCAAAAGCAGGGTAAAAAGTCAAGGAGGAAGACACAACTTAGGGGGCAAGATATGAGGGACATGGCATGAACACTTCAGAAAACAACCAAAAAAAGAAAAAAATCTTTCCCAAAGTCAAAGCCATCAAAAGGCATGGCCTGCCATCAAGTGCAGGGACATGCACCAAAGATTCCTCTATTGGTCCCCATTGAAATCGCAAGATTCCTTTTCCCTTCCCGAAAGAAATGAAATTTCCTTTCGGGAAGGGAAAAGGAATCTTGCGAATCCCAAAAGAAAGGCTTAGAAACACTCTGGAAAGGAGATAGGTTCAAATGAAATGCAATTGAAAAAAGCAGAAAATCGGGAATTTTAGTCTCTTCAAAAAATAGGCTGTGAGGAAATCAGCTGCATTGCAAAGGACCAAAAGGTGCCAAAACTAAGCTCACAGATGTTGCAAAAGCAGGGGAAAAAGTCAAGGAGGAAGACACAACTTAGGGGGCAAGATATGAGGGACATGGCATGAATACCTAAAATAATAAAAAAAAAAAAGAAAAAATCTTTCCCAAAGACAAAGCCATCAAAATGCAGGCAGGCCATACGCCAGCAAGGGCAGGCACATGCAGCAAAGCTTGCCAAAATTGATCCCCACTGAAGGCCAAAACAGAAAAGAAGGACTTACAAACACGCTGGAATGGAGACAACATCAAAGGAATTGCAATTGGAGGAGAAAAAAAGAAAATTTGGGAAATTACTGACTCTAAAAAAATGGCGTGGGTTTATATCAGGTGCATTGCAAAGGACCAAAAGGTGCCAAAACTAAGCTCACAGATGTTGCAAAAGCAGGGGAAAAAGTCAAGGAGGAAGACACAACTTAGGGGGCAAGATATGAGGGACATGGCATGAATACTTAAAATAATAAAAAAAAAAAAAAAAGAAAAAATCTTTCCCAAAGTCAAAGCCATCAAAATGCAGGCTGGCCATAGGCCAGCAAGTGCAGGCACATGCAGCAAAGCTTGCCAAAATTGATCCCCACTGAAGGCCAAAACAGAAAAGAAGGACCTACAAACACGCTGGAATGGAGACAACATGAAAGGAATTCAATTTCTATAAGCAAAAAAAGAAAATTTGGGTAAGTTAGTGATTCTAAGAAAATGGCCTGGGTTTATATCAGGTGCAGTGCAAAGGACCAAAAGATGCCAAAACTAAGCTCACAGATGTTGCAAAAGCAGGGGAAAAAGACAAGGAGGAAGACACAACTTAGGGAGCAAGATATGAGGGACATGGCATGAATACTTAAAACAAAAAAAAAAAAAAAATGAAAAAATCTTTCCCAAAGTCAAAGCCATCAAAATGCAGGCAGGCCATACGCCAGCAAGTGCAGGCACATGCAGCAAAGCTTGCCAAAATTGATCCCCACTGAAGGCCAAAACAGAAATGAAGGACCTACAAACACGCTGGAAAGGAGTCAACATCAAAGGATTTGCAATTGGAGGAGAAAAAAAGAAAATTTGGGAAATTTAGTGACTCTAAGAAAATGGCCTGGGTTTATATCAGGTGCAGTGCAAAGGACCAAAAGACGCAAAAACTAAGCTCACAGATGTTGCAAAAGCAGGGGAAAAATTGAAGGAGGAAGACACAACTCAGGGAGCAAGATATGAGGGACATGGCATGAGTACTTAAAACAAAAAAAAAAAAAAAAAAAAAAAAAAAGAAAAAATCTTTCCCAAAGTCTAAGCCATCAAAATGCAGGCAGGCCATACGCCAGCAAGTGCAGGCACATGCAGCAAAGTTTGCCAAAATTGATCCCCACTGAAGGCCAAAACAGAAAAGAAGGACTTACAAACACGCTGGAATGGAGACAACATCAAAGGAATTGCAATTGGAGGAGAAAAAAAGAAAATTTGGGAAATTTAGTGACTCTAAGAAAATGGCCTGGGTTTATATCAGGTGCAGTGCAAAGGACCAAAAGATGCCAAAACTGATCTCACAGATGTTGCAAAAGCAGGGGAAAAAGTCAAGGAGGAAGACACAACTTAGGGGGCAAGATATGAGGGACATGGCATGAATACTTAAAATAATAAAAAAAAAAAAAGAAAAAATCTTTCCCAAAGTCAAAGCCATCAAAATGCAGGCAGGCCGTAGGCCAGCAAGTGCACGCACATGCAGCAAAGCTTGCCAAAATTGATCCCCACTGAAGGCCAAAACAGAAAAGAAGGACCTACAAACACGCTGGAATGGAGACAGCATCAAAGGAATTGCAATTGGAGGAGAAAAAAAGAAAATTTTGGAAATTTATTGACCCTAAGAAAATGGCCTGGGTTTATATCAGGTGCAGTGCAAGGGACCAAAAGGTGCCAAAACTAAGCTCACAGACGTTGCAAAAGCAGGGGAAAAAGTCAAGGAGGAAGACACAACTTAGGGAGCAAGATATGAGGGACATGGCATGAACACTTCAGAAAACAACCAAAAAAAGAAAAAAATCTTTCCCAAAGTCAAAGCCATCAAAAGGCATGGCCTGCCATCAAGTGCCAGGACATGCACCAAAGATTCCTCTATTGGTCCCCATTGAAATCGCAAGATTGCTTTTCCCTTCCCGAAAGGAAATGAAATTTCCTTTCGGGAAGGGAAAAGGAATCTTGCGAATCCCAAAAGAAAGGCTTACAAACACTCTGGAAAGGAGATAGGTTCAAATGAAATGCAATTGAAACAAGCAGAAAATTGGGAATTTTAGTCTCTTCAAAAAATAGGCTGTGAGGAAATCAGCTGCATTGCAAAGGACCAAAAGGTGCCAAAACTAAGCTAACACATGTTGCAAAAGCAGGGGAAAAAGTCAAGGAGGAAGACACAACTTAGGGAGCAAGATGTGAGGGACATGGCATGAATAATTAAAATAATAAAAAAAAAAAAAAGAAAAAATCTTTCCCAAAGTCAAAGCCATCAAAAGGCAGGCAGGCCATACACCACCAAGGGCAGGCACATGCAGCAAAGCTTGCCAAAATTGATCCCCACTGAAGGCCAAAACAGAATAGAAGGACTTACAAACATGCTGGAATGGAGACAACATGAAAGGAATTCAATTTTATGAGAAAAAAAGAAAATTTGGGTAAGTTAGTGATTCTAAGAAAATGGTCTGGGTTTATATCAGGTGCAGTGCAAAGGACCAAAAGGTGCCAAAACTAAGCTCACAGATGTTGCAAAAGCAGGGGAAAAAGTCAAGGAGGAAGACACAACTTAGGGGGCAAGATGTGAGGGACATGGCATGAATACTTAAAACAAAAAAAAAAAAAAAAAAGAAAAAATCTTTCCCAAAGTCAAAGCCATCAAAATGCAGGCAGGCCATACGCCAGCAAGTGCAGGCACATGCAGCAAAGCTTGCCAAAATTGATCCCCACTGAAGGCCAAAACAGAAAAGAAGGACTTACAAACACGCTGGAATGGAGACAACATCAAAGGATTTGCAATTGGAGGAGAAAAAAAGAAAATTTGGGAAATTTAGTGACTCTAAGAAAATGGCCTGGGTTTATATCAGGTGCAGTGCAAAGGACCAAAAGGTGCCAAAACTAAGCTCACAGATGTTGCAAAAGCAGGGGAAAAAGTCAAGGAGGAAGATACAACTTAGGGGGCAAGATATGAGGGACATGGCATGAGCACTTCAGAAAACAACCAAAAAAAGAAAAAAATCTTTCCCAAAGTCAAAGCCATCAAAAGGCAGGCAGGCCATACACCACCAAGGGCAGGCACATGCAGCAAAGCTTGCCAAAATTGATCCCCACTGAAGGCCAAAACAGAAAAGAAGGACTTACAAACACGCTGGAATGGAGACAACATGAAAGGAATTCAATTTCTATGAGAAAAAAAGAAAATTTGGGTAAGTTAGTGATTCTAAGAAAATGGCCTGGGTTTATATCAGGTGCAGTGCAAAGGACCAAAAGGTGCCAAAACTAAGCTCACAGATGTTGCAAAAGCAGGGGAAAAAAGTCAAGGAGGAAGACACAACTTAGGGGGCAAGATGTGAGGGACATGGCATGAACACTTCAGAAAACAACCAAAAAAAGAAAAAAATCTTTCCCAAAGTCAAAGCCATCAAAAGGCATGGCCTGCCATCAAGTGCAGGGACATGCACCAAAGATTCCTCTATTGGTCCCCATTGAAATCGCAAGATTCCTTTTCCCGTCCCCAAAGGAAATGAAATTTCCTTTCGGGAAGGGAAAAGGAATCTTGCGAATCCCAAAAGAAAGGCTTACAAACACTCTGGAAAGGAGATAGGTTCAAATGAAATGCAATTGAAAAAAGCAGAAAATCGGGAATTTTAGTCTCTTCAAAAAATAGGCTGTGAGGAAATCAGCTGCATTGCAAAGGACCAAAAGGTGCCACAACCAAGCTCACAGATGTAGCAAAAGCAGGGGAAAAAGTCAAGGAGGAAGACACAACTTAGGGGGCAAGATATGAGGGACATGGCATGAATAACTTAAAATAATAAAAAAAAAAAAAAGAAAAAAATCTTTCCCAAAGTCAAAGCCATCAAAATGCAGGAAGGCCATACGCCAGCAAGGGCAGGCAAATGCAGCAAAGTTTGCCAAAATTGATCCCCACTGAAGGCCAAAACAGAAAAGAAGGACTTACAAACACGCTGGAAAGGAGTCAACATCAAAGGAATTGCAATTGGAGGAGATAAAAAGAAAATTTGGGAAATTTAGTGACTCTAAGAAAATGGCCTGGGTTTATATCAGGTGCAGTGCAAAGGACCAAAAGATGCAAAAACTAAGCTCACAGATGTTGCAAAAGCAGGGAAAAAGTGAAGGAGGAAGACAGAACTTAGGGAGCAAGATATGAGGGACATGGCAAGAATACTTAAAATAATAAAAAAAAAAAAAAGAAAAAACCTTTCCCAAAGTCAAAGCCATCAAAATGCAAGCAGGCAATACACCACCAAGGGCAGGCACATGCAGCAAAGCTTGCCAAAATTGATCCCCACTGAAGGCCAAAAAAGAATAGAAGGACTTACAAACATGCTGGAATGGAGACAACATGAAATGAATTCAATTTTATGAGAAAAAAGAAAATTTGGGTAAGTTAGTGATTCTAAGAAAATGGTCTGGGTTTATATCAGGTGCAGTGCAAAGGACCAAAAGGTGCCAAAACTAAGCTCACAGATGTTGCAAAAGCAGGGGAAAAATTGAAGGAGGAAGACACAACTCAGGGAGCAAGATATGAGGGACATGGCATGAGTACTTAAAACAAAAAAAAACAAAAAAAAAAAAAAAAGAAAAAATCTTTCCCAAAGTCTAAGCCATCAAAATGCAGGCAGGCCATACGCCAGCAAGTGCAGGCACATGCAGCAAAGTTTGCCAAAATTGATCCCCACTGAAGGCCAAAACAGAAAAGAAGGACTTACAAACACGATGGAATGGAGACAACATCAAAGGAATTGCAATTGGAGGAGAAAAAAAGAAAAATTGGGAAATTTAGTGACTCTAAGAAAATGGCCTGGGTTTATATCAGGTGCAGTGCAAAGGACCAAAAGATGCCAAAACTGAGCTCACAGATGTTGCAAAAGCAGGGGAAAAAGTCAAGGAGGAAGACACAACTTAGGGGGCAAGATATGAGGGACATGGCATGAATACTTAAAATAATAAAAAAAAAAAAAGAAAAAATCTTTCCCAAAGTCAAAGCCATCAAAATGCAGGCAGGCCGTAGGCCAGCAAGTGCACGCACATGCAGCAAAGCTTGCCAAAATTGATCCCCACTGAAGGCCAAAACAGAAAAGAAGGACCTACAAACACGCTGGAATGGAGACAGCATCAAAGGAATTGCAATTGGAGGAGAAAAAAAGAAAATTTTGGAAATTTATTGACCCTAAGAAAATGGCCTGGGTTTATATCAGGTGCAGTGCAAGGGACCAAAAGGTGCCAAAACTAAGCTCACAGACGTTGCAAAAGCAGGAGAAAAAGTCAAGGAGGAAGACACAACTTAGGGAGCAAGATATGAGGGACATGGCATGAACACTTCAGAAAACAACCAAAAAAAGAAAAAAATCTTTCCCAAAGTCAAAGCCATCAAAAGGCATGGCCTGCCATCAAGTGCAGGGACATGCACCAAAGATTCCTCTATTGGTCCCCATTGAAATCGCAAGATTCCTTTTCCCTTCCCGAAAGGAAATGAAATTTCCTTTCGGGAAGGGAAAAGGAATCTTGCGAATCCCAAAAGAAAGGCTTACAAACACTCTGGAAAGGAGATAGGTTCAAATGAAATGCAATTGAAAAAAGCAGAAAATCGGGAATTTTAGTCTCTTCAAAAAATAGGCTGTGAGGAAATCAGCTGCATTGCAAAGGACCAAAAGGTGCCAAAACTAAGCTAACAGATGTTGCAAAAGCAGGGGAAAAAGTCAAGGAGGAAGACACAACTTAGGGGGCAAGATGTGAGGGACATGGCATGAATAATTAAAATAATAAAATAAAAAAGAAAAAATCTTTCCCAAAGTCAAAGCCATCAAAATGCAGGCAGGCCATAGGCCAGCAAGTGCAGGCACATGCAGCAAAGCTTGCCAAAATTGATCCCCACTGAAGGCCAAAACAGAATAGAAGGACTTACAAACATGCTGGAATGGAGACAACATGAAAGGAATTCAATTTTATGAGAAAAAAAGAAAATTTGGGTAAGTTAGTGATTCTAAGAAAATGGCCTGGGTTTATATCAGGTGCAGTGCAAAGGACCAAAAGGTGCCAAAACTAAGCTCACAGATGTTGCAAAAGCAGGGGAAAAAGTCAAGGAGGAAGACACAACTTAGTGGGCAAGATGTGAGGGACATGGCATGAATACTTAAAACAAAAAAAAAAAAAAAAAAGAAAAAATCTTTCCCAAAGTCAAAGCCATCAAAATGCAGGCAGGCCATACGCCAGCAAGTGCAGGCACATGCAGCAAAGCTTGCCAAAATTGATCCCCACTGAAGGCCAAAACAGAAAAGAAGGACTTACAAACACGCTGGAATGGAGACAACATCAAAGGATTTGCAATTGGAGGAGAAAAAAAGAAAATTTGGGAAATTTAGTGACTCTAAGAAAATGGCCTGGGTTTATATCAGGTGCAGTGCAAAGGACCAAAAGGTGCCAAAACTAAGCTCACAGATGTTGCAAAAGCAGGGGAAAAAGTCAAGGAGGAAGACACAACTTAGGGGGCAAGATATGAGGGACATGGCATGAACACTTCAGAAAACAACCAAAAAAAGAAAAAAATCTTTCCCAAAGTCAAAGCCATCAAAAGGCAGGCAGGCCATACACCACCAAGGGCAGGCACATGCAGCAAAGCTTGCCAAAATTGATCCCCACTGAAGGCCAAAACAGAAAAGAAGGACTTACAAACACGCTGGAATGGAGACAACATGAAAGGAATTCAATTTCTATGAGAAAAAAAGAAAATTTGGGTAAGTTAGTGATTCTAAGAAAATGGCCTGGGTTTATATCAGGTGCAGTGCAAAGGACCAAAAGGTGCCAAAACTAAGCTCACAGATGTTGCAAAAGCAGGGGAAAAAGTCAAGGAGGAAGACACAACTTAGGGGGCAAGATGTGAGGGACATGGCATGAACACTTCAGAAAACAACCAAAAAAAGAAAAAAATCTTTCCCAAAGTCAAAGCCACCAAAAGGCATGGCCTGCCATCAAGTGCAGGGACATGCACCAAAGATTCCTCTATTGGTCCCCATTGAAATCGCAAGATTCCTTTTCCCTTCCCCAAAGGAAATGAAATTTCCTTTCGGGAAGGGAAAAGGAATCTTGCGAATCCCAAAAGAAAGGCTTACAAACACTCTGGAAAGGAGATAGGTTCAAATGAAATGCAATTGAAAAAAGCAGAAAATCGGGAATTTTAGTCTCTTCAAAAATAGGCTGTGAGGAAATCAGCTGCATTGCAAAGGACCAAAAGGTGCCATAACCAAGCTCACAGATGTAGCAAAAGCAGGGGAAAAAGTCAAGGAGGAAGACACAACTTAGGGGGCAAGATATGAGGGACATGGCATGAATACTTAAAATAATAAAAAAAAAAAAAAAGAAAAAAATCTTTCCCAAAGTCAAAGCCATCAAAATGCAGGCAGGCCGTAGGCCAGCAAGGGCAGGCAAATGCAGCAAAGTTTGCCAAAATTGATCCCCACTGAAGGCCAAAAAAGAAAAGAAGGACTTACAAACACGCTGGAAAGGAGTCAACATCAAAGGAATTGCAATTGGAGGAGATAAAAAGAAAATTTGGGAAATTTAGTGACTCTAAGAAAATGGCCTGGGTTTATATCAGGTGCAGTGCAAAGGACCAAAAGATGCAAAAACTAAGCTCACAGATGTTGCAAAAGCAGGGGAAAAAGTGAAGGAGGAAGACAGAACTTAGGGAGCAAGATATGAGGGACATGGCAAGAATACTTAAAATAATTAAAAAAAAAAAAGAAAAAACCTTTCCCAAAGTCAAAGCCATCAAAATGCAAGCAGGCAATACACCACCAAGGGCAGGCACATGCAGCAAAGCTTGCCAAAATTGATCCCCACTGAAGGCCAAAACAGAAAAGAAGGATTTACAAACACGCTGGAATGGAGACAGCATCAAAGGAATTGCAATTGGAGGAGAAAAAAAAAAATTGGGAAATTTAGTGACTCTAAGAAAATGGCCTGGGTTTATATCAGGTGCAGTGCAAAGGACCAAAAGGTGCCAAAACTAAGCTCACAGATGTTGCAAAAGCAGGGGAAAAAGTCAAGGAGGAAGACACAACTTAGGGGGCAAGATGTGAGGGACATGGCATGAATACTTAAAATAATAAAAAAAAAAAAAAAAAAAAATCTTTCCCAAAGTCAAAGCCATCAAAATGCAGGCAGGCCATACGCCAGCAAGTGCAGGCACATGCAGCAAAGCTTGCCAAAATTGATCCCCACTGAAGGCCAAAAAAGAATAGAAGGACTTACAAACATGCTGGAATGGAGACAACATGAAAGGAATTCAATTTTATGAGAAAAAAAGAAAATTTGGGTAAGTTAGTGATTCTAAGAAAATGGTCTGGGTTTATATCAGGTGCAGTGCAAAGGACCAAAAGGTGCCAAAACTAAGCTCACAGATGTTGCAAAAGCAGGGGAAAAAGTCAAGGAGGAAGACACAACTTAGGGGGCAAGATGTGAGGGACATGGCATGAATACTTAAAATAATAAAAAAAAAAAAAAAGAAAAAATCTTTCCCAAAGTCAAAGCCATCAAAATGCAGGCAGGCCATAGGCCAGCAAGTGCAGGCACATGCAGCAAAGCTTGCCAAAATTGATCCCCACTGAAGGCCAAAACAGAAAAGAAGGACTTACAAACACGCTGGAATGGAGACACCATCAAAGGATTTGCAATTGGAGGAGAAAAAAAGAAAATTTGGGAAATTTAGTGACTCTAAGAAAATGGCCAGGGTTTATATCAGGTGCAGTGCAAAGGACCAAAAGATGCCAAAACTAAGCTCACAGATGTTGCAAAAGCAGGGGAAAAAGTCAAGGAGGAAGACACAACTTAGGGGGCAAGATGTGAGGGACATGGCATGAATACTTAAAAGAAAAAAGAAAAAAAAAAAGAAAAAATCTTTCCCAAAGTCTAAGCCATCAAAATGCAGGCAGGCCATACACCACCAAGGGCAGGCACATGCAGCAAAGCTTGCCAAAATTGATCCTCACTGAAGGCCAAAACAGAAAAGAAGGACATACAAACACGCTGGAATGGAGAAACCATCAAAGGAATTGCAATTGGAGGAGAAAAAAAGAAAATTTGGGAAATTTAATGACTCTTAGAAAGTGGCCTGGGGTTTTATCAGGTGCAGTGCAAAGGACCAAAAGATGCCAAAACTAAGCTCACAGATGTTGCAAAAGCAGGGTAAAAAGTCAAGGAGGAAGACACAACTTAGGGGGCAAGATATGAGGGACATGGCATGAACACTTCAGAAAACAACCAAAAAAAGAAAAAAATCTTTCCCAAAGTCAAAGCCATCAAAAGTCATGGCCTGCCATCAAGTGCAGGGACATGCACCAAAGATTCCTCTATTGGTCCCCATTGAAATCGCAAGATTCCTTTTCCCGTCCCCAAAGGAAATGAAATTTCCTTTCGGGAAGGGAAAAGGAATCTTGCGAATCCCAAAAGAAAGGCTTACAAACACTCTGGAAAGGAGATAGGTTCAAATGAAATGCAATTGAAAAAAGCAGAAAATCGGGAATTTTAGTCTCTTCAAAAAATAGGCTGTGAGGAAATCAGCTGCATTGCAAAGGAACAAAAGGTGCCCTAACCAAGCTCACAGATGTAGCAAAAGCAGGGGAAAAAGTCAAGGAGGAAGACACAACTTAGGGGGCAAGATATGAGGGACATGGCATGAATACTTAAAATAATAAAAAAAAAAAAAAGAAAAAAATCTTTCCCAAAGTCAAAGCCATCAAAATGCAGGAAGGCCATACGCCAGCAAGGGCAGGCAAATGCAGCAAAGTTTGCCAAAATTGATCCCCACTGAAGGCCAAAACAGAAAAGAAGGACTTACAAACACGCTGGAAAGGAGTCAACATCAAAGGAATTGCAATTGGAGGAGATAAAAAGAAAATTTGGGAAATTTAGTGACTCTAAGAAAATGGCCTGGGTTTATATCAGGTGCAGTGCAAAGGACCAAAAGATGCAAAAACTAAGCTCACAGATGTTGCAAAAGCAGGGGAAAAAGTGAAGGAGGAAGACAGAACTTAGGGAGCAAGATATGAGGGACATGGCAAGAATACTTAAAATAATAAAAAAAAAAAAAAGAAAAAACCTTTCCCAAAGTCAAAGCCATCAAAATGCAAGCAGGCAATACACCACCAAGGGCAGGCACATGCAGCAAAGCTTGCCAAAATTGATCCCCACTGAAGGCCAAAACAGAAAAGAAGGATTTACAAACACGCTGGAATGGAGACAGCATCAAAGGAATTGCAATTGGAGGAGAAAAAAAAAAATTGGGAAATTTAGTGACTCTAAGAAAATGGCCTGGGTTTATATCAGGTGCAGTGCAAAGGACCAAAAGATGCAAAAACTAAGCTCACAGATGTTGCAAAAGCAGGGGAAAAATTGAAGGAGGAAGACACAACTCAGGGAGCAAGATATGAGGGACATGGCATGAGTACTTAAAACAAAAAAAAACAAAAAAAAAAAAAAAAGAAAAAATCTTTCCCAAAGTCTAAGCCATCAAAATGCAGGCAGGCCATACGCCAGCAAGTGCAGGCACATGCAGCAAAGTTTGCCAAAATTGATCCCCACTGAAGGCCAAAACAGAAAAGAAGGACTTACAAACACGATGGAATGGAGACAACATCAAAGGAATTGCAATTGGAGGAGAAAAAAAGAAAAATTTGGAAATTTAGTGACTCTAAGAAAATGGCCTGGGTTTATATCAGGTGCAGTGCAAAGGACCAAAAGATGCCAAAACTGAGCTCACAGATGTTGCAAAAGCAGGGGAAAAAGTCAAGGAGGAAGACACAACTTAGGGGGCAAGATATGAGGGACATGGCATGAATACTTAAAATAATAAAAAAAAAAAAAGAAAAAATCTTTCCCAAAGTCAAAGCCATCAAAATGCAGGCAGGCCGTAGGCCAGCAAGTGCACGCACATGCAGCAAAGCTTGCCAAAATTGATCCCCACTGAAGGCCAAAACAGAAAAGAAGGACCTACAAACACGCTGGAATGGAGACAGCATCAAAGGAATTGCAATTGGGGAGGAGAAAAAAAAGAAAATTTTGGAAATTTATTGACCCTAAGAAAATGGCCTGGTTTATATCAGGTGCAGTGCAAGGGACCAAAAGGTGCCAAAACTAAGCTCACAGACGTTGCAAAAGCAGGAGAAAAGTCAAGGAGGAAGACACAACTTAGGGAGCAAGATATGAGGGACATGGCATGAACACTTCAGAAAACAACCAAAAAAAGAAAAAAATCTTTCCCAAAGTCAAAGCCATCAAAAGGCATGGCCTGCATCAAGTGCCAGGACATGCACCAAAGATTCCTCTATTGGTCCCCATTGAAATCGCAAGATTCCTTTTCCCTTCCCGAAAGGAAATGAAATTTCCTTTCGGGAAGGGAAAAGGAATCTTGCGAATCCCAAAAGAAAGGCTTACAAACACTCTGGAAAGGAGATAGGTTCAAATGAAATGCAATTGAAAAAAGCAGAAAATCGGGAATTTTAGTCTCTCAAAAAATAGGCTGTGAGGAAATCAGCTGCATTGCAAAGGACCAAAAGGTGCCAAAACTAAGCTAACAGATGTTGCAAAAGCAGGGGGAAAAAGTCAAGGAGGAAGACACAACTTAGGGGGCAAGATGTGAGGGACATGGCATGAATAATTAAAATAATAAAATAAAAAAGAAAAAATCTTTCCCAAAGTCAAAGCCATCAAAATGCAGGCAGGCCATAGGCCAGCAAGTGCAGGCACATGCAGCAAAGCTTGCCAAAATTGATCCCCACTGAAGGCCAAAACAGAATAGAAGGACTTACAAACATGCTGGAATGGAGACAACATGAAAGGAATTCAATTTTATGAGAAAAAAAGAAAATTTGGGTAAGTTAGTGATTCTAAGAAAATGGTCTGGGTTTATATCAGGTGCAGTGCAAAGGACCAAAAGGTGCCAAAACTAAGCTCACAGATGTTGCAAAAGCAGGGGAAAAAGTCAAGGAGGAAGACACAACTTAGTGGGCAAGATGTGAGGGACATGGCATGAATACTTAAAACAAAAAAAAAAAAAAAAAAGAAAAAATCTTTCCCAAAGTCAAAGCCATCAAAATGCAGGCAGGCCATACGCCAGCAAGTGCAGGCACATGCAGCAAAGCTTGCCAAAATTGATCCCCACTGAAGGCCAAAACAGAAAAGAAGGACTTACAAACACGCTGGAATGGAGACAACATCAAAGGATTTGCAATTGGAGGAGAAAAAAGAAAATTTGGGAAATTTAGTGACTCTAAGAAAATGGCCTGGGTTTATATCAGGTGCAGTGCAAAGGACCAAAAGGTGCCAAAACTAAGCTCACAGATGTTGCAAAAGCAGGGGAAAAAGTCAAGGAGGAAGACACAACTTAGGGGGCAAGATATGAGGGGACATGGCATGAACACTTCAGAAAACAACCAAAAAAAGAAAAAAATCTTTCCCAAAGTCAAAGCCCATCAAAAGGCAGGCAGGCCATACACCACCAAGGGCAGGCACATGCAGCAAAGCTTGCCAAAATTGATCCCCACTGAAGGCCAAAACAGAAAAGAAGGACTTACAAACACGCTGGAATGGAGGACAACATGAAAGGAATTCAATTTCTATGAGAAAAAAAGAAAATTTGGGTAAGTTAGTGATTCTAAGAAAATGGCCTGGGTTTATATCAGGTGCAGTGCAAAGGACCAAAAGGTGCCAAAACTAAGCTCACAGATGTTGCAAAAGCAGGGGAAAAAGTCAAGGAGGAAGACACAACTTAGGGGGCAAGATGTGAGGGACATGGCATGAACACTTCAGAAAACAACCAAAAAAAGAAAAAAATCTTTCCCAAAGTCAAAGCCACCAAAAGGCATGGCCTGCCATCAAGTGCAGGGACATGCACCAAAGATTCCTCTATTGGTCCCCATTGAAATCGCAAGATTCCTTTTCCCTTCCCCAAAGGAAATGAAATTTCCTTTCGGGAAGGGAAAAGGAATCTTGCGAATCCCAAAAGAAAGGCTTACAAACACTCTGGAAAGGAGATAGGTTCAAATGAAATGCAATTGAAAAAAGCAGAAAATCTGGAATTTTAGTCTCTTCAAAAAAAAGGCTGTGAGGAAATCAGCTGCATTGCAAAGGACCAAAAGGTGCCATAACCAAGCTCACAGATGTAGCAAAAGCAGGGGAAAAAGTCAAGGAGGAAGACACAACTTAGGGGGCAAGATATGAGGGACATGGCATGAATACTTAAAATAATAAAAAAAAAAAAAAAGAAAAAAATCTTTCCCAAAGTCAAAGCCATCAAAATGCAGGAAGGCCATACGCCAGCAAGGGCAGGCAAATGCAGCAAAGTTTGCCAAAATTGATCCCCACTGAAGGCCAAAACAGAAAAGAAGGACTTACAAACACGCTGGAAAGGAGTCAACATCAAAGGAATTGCAATTGGAGGAGATAAAAAGAAAATTTGGGAAATTAGTGACTCTAAGAAAATGGCCTGGGTTTATATCAGGTGCAGTGCAAAGGACCAAAAGATGCAAAAACTAAGCTCACAGATGTTGCAAAAGCAGGGGAAAAAGTGAAGGAGGAAGACAGAACTTAGGGAGCAAGATATGAGGGACATGGCAAGAATACTTAAAATAATTAAAAAAAAAAAATAAAAAACCTTTCCAAAGTCAAAGCCATCAAAATGCAAGCAGGCAATACAACACCAAGGGCAGGCACATGCAGCAAAGCTTGCCAAAATTGATCCCCAGTGAAGGCCAAAACAGAAAAGAAGGATTTACAAACACGCTGGAATGGAGACAGCATCAAAGGAATTGCAATTGGAGGAGAAAAAAAGAAAAATTTGGAAATTTAGTGACTCTAAGAAAATGGCCTGGGTTTATATCAGGTGCAGTGCAAAGGACCAAAAGATGCCAAAACTGAGCTCACAGATGTTGCAAAAGCAGGGGAAAAAGTCAAGGAGGAAGACACAACTTAGGGGGCAAGATATGAGGGGACATGGCATGAATACTTAAAATAATAAAAAAAAAAAAAGAAAAAATCTTTCCCAAAGTCAAAGCCATCAAAATGCAGGCAGGCCGTAGGCCAGCAAGTGCACGCACATGCAGCAAAGCTTGCCAAAATTGATCCCCACTGAAGGCCAAAACAGAAAAGAAGGACCTACAAACACGCTGGAATGGAGACACCATCAAAGGAATTGCAATTGGAGGAGAAAAAAAGAAAATTTTGGAAATTTATTGACCCTAAGAAAATGGCCTGGGTTATATCAGGTGCAGTGCAAGGGACCAAAAGGTGCCAAAACTAAGCTCACAGACGTTGCAAAAGCAGGAGAAAAAGTCAAGGAGGAAGACACAACTTAGGGAGCAAGATATGAGGGACATGGCATGAACACTTCAGAAAACAACCAAAAAAAGAAAAAAATCTTTCCAAAGTCAAAGCCATCAAAAGGCATGGCCTGCCATCAAGTGCCAGGACATGCACCAAAGATTCCTCTATTGGTCCCCCATTGAAATCGCAAGATTCCTTTTCCCTTCCCGAAAGGAAATGAAATTTCCTTTCGGGAAGGGAAAAGGAATCTTGCGAATCCCAAAAGAAAGGCTTACAAACACTCTGGAAAGGAGATAGGTTCAAATGAAATGCAATTGAAAAAAGCAGAAAATCGGGAATTTTAGTCTCTTCAAAAAATAGGCTGTGAGGAAATCAGCTGCATTGCAAAGGACCAAAAGGTGCCAAAACTAAGCTAACAGATGTTGCAAAAGCAGGGGAAAAAGTCAAGGAGGAAGACACAACTTAGGGGGCAAGATGTGAGGGACATGGCATGAATAATTAAAATAATAAAATAAAAAAGAAAAAATCTTTCCCAAAGTCAAAGCCATCAAAATGCAGGCAGGCCATAGGCCAGCAAGTGCAGGCACATGCAGCAAAGCTTGCCAAAATTGATCCCCACTGAAGGCCAAAACAGAATAGAAGGACTTACAAACATGCTGAATGGAGACAACATGAAAGGAATTCAATTTTATGAGAAAAAAAGAAAATTTGGGTAAGTTAGTGATTCTAAGAAAATGGTCTGGGTTTATATCAGGTGCAGTGCAAAGGACCAAAAGGTGCCAAAACTAAGCTCACAGATGTTGCAAAAGCAGGGGAAAAAGTCAAGGAGGAAGACACAACTTAGTGGGCAAGATGTGAGGGACATGGGCATGAATACTTAAAACAAAAAAAAAAAAAAAAAAAGAAAAAATCTTTCCCAAAGTCAAAGCCATCAAAATGCAGGGCAGGCCATACGCCAGCAAGTGCAGGCACATGCAGCAAAGCTTGCCAAAATTGATCCCCACTGAAGGCCAAAACAGAAAAGAAGGACTTACAAACACGCTGGAATGGAGACAACATCAAAGGATTTGCAATTGGAGGAGAAAAAAAGAAAATTTGGGAAATTTAGTGACTCTAAGAAAATGGCCTGGGTTTATATCAGGTGCAGTGCAAAGGACCAAAAGGTGCCAAAACTAAGCTCACAGATGTTGCAAAAGCAGGGGAAAAAGTCAAGGAGGAAGACACAACTTAGGGGGCAAGATATGAGGGACATGGCATGAACACTTCAGAAAACAACCAAAAAAAGAAAAAAATCTTTCCCAAAGTCAAAGCCATCAAAAGGCAGGCAGGCCATACACCACCAAGGGCAGGCACATGCAGCAAAGCTTGCCAAAATTGATCCCCACTGAAGGCCAAAACAGAAAAGAAGGACTTACAAACACGCTGGAATGGAGACAACATGAAAGGAATTCAATTTCTATGAGAAAAAAAGAAAATTTGGGTAAGTTAGTGATTCTAAGAAAATGGCCTGGGTTTATATCAGGTGCAGTGCAAAGGACCAAAAGGTGCCAAAACTAAGCTCACAGATGTTGCAAAAGCAGGGGAAAAAGTCAAGGAGGAAGACACAACTTAGGGGGCAAGATGTGAGGGACATGGCATGAACACTTCAGAAAACAACCAAAAAAAGAAAAAAATCTTTCCCAAAGTCAAAGCCACCAAAAGGCATGGCCTGCCATCAAGTGCAGGGACATGCACCAAAGATTCCTCTATTGGTCCCCATTGAAATCGCAAGATTCCTTTTCCCTTCCCCAAAGGAAATGAAATTTCCTTTCGGGAAGGGAAAAGG
Organism: Artemisiospiza belli; assembly: GCA_021963965.1. Taxonomy (NCBI): domain Eukaryota; kingdom Metazoa; phylum Chordata; class Aves; order Passeriformes; family Passerellidae; genus Artemisiospiza; species Artemisiospiza belli. Next base: position 150,587 of record JAKDEW010000456.1, read on the forward strand.
AATCTTGCGAATCCCAAAAGAAAGGCTTACAAACACTCTGGAAAGGAGATAGGTTCAAATGAAATGCAATTGAAAAAAGCAGAAAATCTGGAATTTTAGTCTCTTCAAAAAATAGGCTGTGAGGAAATCAGCTGCATTGCAAAGGACCAAAAGGTGCCATAACCAAGCTCACAGATGTAGCAAAAGCAGGGGAAAAAGTCAAGGAGGAAGACACAACTTAGGGGGCAAGATATGAGGGACATGGCATGAATACTTTAAAATAATAAAAAAAAAAAAAAAGAAAAAAATCTTTCCCAAAGTCAAAGCCATCAAAATGCAGGAAGGCCATACGCCAGCAAGGGCAGGCAAATGCAGCAAAGTTTGCCAAAATTGATCCCCACTGAAGGCCAAAACAGAAAAGAAGGGACTTACAAACACGCTGGAAAGGAGGTCAACATCAAAGGAATTGCAATTGGAGAGATAAAAAGAAAATTTGGGAAATTTAGTGACTCTAAGAAAATGGCCTGGGTTTATATCAGGTGCAGTGCAAAGGACCAAAGATGCAAAAACTAAGCTCACAGATGTTGCAAAAGCAGGGGGAAAAAGTGAAGGAGGAAGACAGAACTTAGGGAGCAAGATATGAGGGGACATGGCAAGAATACTTAAAATAATTAAAAAAAAAAAATAAAAAACCTTTCCCAAAGTCAAAGCCATCAAAATGCAAGCAGGCAATACAACACCAAGGGCAGGCACATGCAGCAAAGCTTGCCAAAATTGATCCCCAGTGAAGGCCAAAACAGAAAAGAAGGATTTACAAACACGCTGGAATGGAGACAGCATCAAAGGAATTGCAATTGGAGGAGAAAAAAAAAAATTGGGAAATTTAGTGACTCTAAGAAAATGGTCCTGGGTTTATATCAGGTGCAGTGCAAAGGACCAAAAGGTGCCAAAACTAAGCTCACAGATGTTGCAAAAGCAGGGGAAAAAGTCAAGGAGGAAGACACAACTTAGGGGGCAAGATGTGAGGGACATGGCATGAATACTTAAAATAATAAAAAAAAAAAAAAAAGAAAAAATCTTTCCCAAAGTCAAAGCCATCAAAATGCAGGCAGGCCATAGGCCAGCAAGTGCAGGCACATGCAGCAAAGCTTGCCAAAATTGATCCCCACTGAAGGCCAAAACAGAATAGAAGGACTTACAAACACGCTGGAATGGAGACAACATGAAAGGAATTCAATTTCTATGAGAAAAAAAAGAAAATTTGGGTAAGTTAGTGATTCTAAGAAAATGGTCTGGGTTTATATCAGGTGCAGTGCAAAGGACAAAAGATGCCAAAACTAAGCTCACAGATGTTGCAAAAGCAGGGGTACAAGTCAAGGAGGAAGACACAACTTAGGGGGCAAGATATGAGGGACATGGCATGAATACCTAAAATAATAAAAAAAAAAAAAGAAAAAATCTTTCCCAAAGACAAAGCCATCAAAATGCAGGCAGGCCATACACCACCAAGGGCAGGCACATGCAGCAAAGCTTGCCAAAATTGATCCTCACTGAAGGCCAAAACAGAAAAGAAGGACCTACAAACACGCTGGAATGGAGACAGCATCAAAGGAATTGCAATTGGAGGAGAAAAAAAGAAAATTTGGGGAAATTTAATGACTCTTAGAAAGTGGCCTGGGGTTTTATCAGGTGCAGTGCAAAGGACCAAAAGATGCCAAAACTAAGCTCACAGATGTTGCAAAAAGCAGGGTAAAAAGTCAAGGAGGAAGACAGAACTTAGGGGGGCAAGATATGAGGGACATGGCATGAACACTTCAGAAAACAACCAAAACAAGAAAAAAATCTTTCCCAAAGTCAAAGCCATCAAAAGGCATGGCCTGCCATCAAGTGCAGGGACATGCACCAAAGATTCCTCTATTGGTCCCCCATTGAAATCGCAAGATTCCTTTTCCCTTCCCGAAAGGAAATTTCATTTCCTTTCGGGAAGGGAAAAGGAATCTTGCGAATCCCAAAAGAAAGGCTTACAAACACTCTGGAAAGGAGTAGGTTCAAATGAAATGCAATTGAAAAAAGCAGAAAATCAGGAATTTTAGTCTCTTCAAAAAATAGGCTGTGAGGAAAATCAGCTGCATTGCAAAGGACCAAAAGGTGCCAAAACTAAGCTCACAGATGTTGCAAAAGCAGGGGAAAAAGTCAAGGAGGAAGACACAACTTAGGGGGCAAGATATGAGGGACATGGCATGAATACCTAAAATAATAAAAAAAAAAAAGAAAAAATCTTTCCCAAAGACAAAGCCATCAAAATGCAGGCAGGCCATACACCACCAAGGGCAGGCACATGCAGCAAAGCTTGCCAAAATTGATCCCCACTGAAGGCCAAAACAGAAAAGAAGGACTTACAAACACGCTGGGAATGGAGACAACATCAAAGGAATTGCAATTGGAGGAGAAAAATAGAAAATTTGGGAAATTACTGACTCTAAAAAAATGGCGTGGGTTTATATCAGGTGCATTGCAAGGACCAAAAGGTGCCAAAACTAAGCTCACAGATGTTGCAAAAGCAGGGGAAAAAGTCAAGGAGGAAGACACAACTTAGGGGGCAAGATATGAGGGACATGGCATGAATACTTAAAATAATAAAAAAAAAAAAAAAGAAAAAATCTTTCCCAAAGTCAATGCCATCAAAATGCAGGCAGGCCATACACCACCAAGGGCAGGCACATGCAGCAAAGCTTGCCAAAATTGATCCTCACTGAAGGCAAAACAGAAAAGAAGGACCTACAAACACGCTAGAATGGAGAAACCATCAAAGGAATTGCAATTGGAGGAGAAAAAAAGAAAATTTGGGAAATTTAATGACTCTTAGAAAGTGGCCTGGGGTTTTATCAGGTGCAGTGCAAAGGACCAAAAGATGCCAAAACTAAGCTCACAGATGTTGCAAAAGCAGGTAAAAAGTCAAGGAGGAAGACACAACTTAGGGGGCAAGATATGAGGGACATGGCATGAACACTTCAGAAAACAACCAAAAAAAGAAAAAAATCTTTCCCAAAGTCAAAGCCATCAAAAGGCATGGCCTGCCATCAAGTGCAGGGACATGCACCAAAGATTCCTCTATTGGTCCCCATTGAAATCGCAAGATTCCTTTTCCCTTCCCAAAAGGAAATGAAATTTCCTTTCGGGAAGGGAAAAGGAATCTTGCGAATCCCAAAAGAAAGGCTTACAAACACTCTGGAAAGGAGATAGGTTCAAATGAAATGCAATTGAAAAAAGCAGAAAATCGGGAATTTTAGTCTCTTCAAAAAATAGGCTGTGAGGAAATCAGCTGCATTGCAAAGGACCAAAAGGTGCCAAAACTAAGCTCACAGATGTTGCAAAAGCAGGGGAAAAAGTCAAGGAGGAAGACACAACTTAGGGGGCAAGATATGAGGGACATGGCATGAATACCTAAAATAATAAAAAAAAAAAAAGAAAAAATCTTTCCCAAAGACAAAGCCATCAAAATGCAGGCAGGCCATACACCACCAAGGGCAGGCACATGCAGCAAAGCTTGCCAAAATTGATCCCCACTGAAGGCCAAAACAGAAAAGAAGGACTTACAAACACGCTGGAATGGAGACAACATCAAAGGAATTGCAATTGGAGGAGAAAAATAGAAAATTTGGGAAATTACTGACTCTAAAAAAATGGCGTGGGTTTATATCAGGTGCATTGCAAAGGACCAAAAGGTGCCAAAACTAAGCTCACAGATGTTGCAAAAGCAGGGGAAAAAGTCAAGGAGGAAGACACAACTTAGGGGGCAAGATATGAGGGACATGGCATGAATACTTAAAATTATAAAAAAAAAAAAAACAGAAAAAATCTTTCCCAAAGTCGAAGCCATCAAAAGGCAGGCTGGCCATAGGCCAGCAAGTGCAGGCACATGCAGCAAAGCTTGCCAAAATTGATCCCCACTGAAGGCCAAAACAGAAAACAAGGATTTACAAACACGCTGGAATGGAGACAGCATCAAAGGAATTGCAATTGGAGGAGAAAAAAAAAAAATTGGGAAATTTAGTGACTCTAAGGAAATGGCCTGGGTTTATATCAGGTGCAGTGCAAAGGACCAAAAGGTGCCAAAACTAAGCTCACAGATGTTGCAAAAGCAGGGGAAAAAGTCAAGGAGGAAGACACAACTTAGGGGGCAAGATGTGAGGGACATGGCATGAATACTTAAAATAATAAAAAAAAAAAAAAGAAAAAATCTTTCCCAAAGTCAAAGCCATCAAAATGCAGGCAGGCCATACGCCAGCAAGTGCAGGCACATGCAGCAAAGCATGCCAAAATTGATCCCCACTGAAGGCCAAAACAGAATAGAAGGATTTACAAACACGCTGGAATGGAGACAACATGAAAGGAATTCAATTTCTATGAGAAAAAAAGAAAATTTGGGAAATTTAGTGATTCTAAGAAAATGGTCTGGGTTTATATCAGGTGCAGTGCAAAGGACCAAAAGGTGCCAAAACTAAGCTCACAGATGTTGCAAAAGCAGGGGAAAAAGTCAAGGAGGAAGACACAACTTAGGGGGCAAGATGTGAGGGACATGGCATGAATACTTAAAATAATAAAAAAAAAAAAAAAAGAAAAAATCTTTCCCAAAGTCAAAGCCATCAAAATGCAGGCAGGCCATACGCCAGCAAGTGCAGGCACATGCAGCAAAGCTTGCCAAAATTGATCCCCACTGAAGGCCAAAACAGAAAAGAAGGACTTACATACACGCTGGAATGGAGACACCATCAAAGGATTTGCAATTGGAGGAGAAAAAAACAAAATTTGGGAAATTTAGTGACTCTAAGAAAATGGCCTGGGTTTATATCAGGTGCAGTGCAAAGGACCAAAAGGTGCCAAAACTAAGCTCACAGATCTTGCAAAAGCAGGGGAAAAAGTCAAGGAGGAAGACACAACTTAGGGGGCAAGATGTGATGGACATGGCATGAATACTTAAAAGAAAAAAGAAAAAAAAAAGAAAAAATCTTTCCCAAAGTCTAAGCCATCAAAATGCAGGCAGGCCATACACCACCAAGGGCAGGCACATGCAGCAAAGCTTGCCAAAATTGATCCCCACTGAAGGCCAAAACAGAAAAGAAGGACCTACAAACACGCTGGAATGGAGAAACCATCAAAGGAATTGCAATTGGAGGTGAAAAAAAGAAAATTTGGGAAATTTAATGACTCTTAGAAAGTGGCCTGGGGTTTTATCAGGTGCAGTGCAAAGGACCAAAAGATGCCAAAACTAAGCTCACAGATGTTGCAAAAGCAGGGTAAAAAGTCAAGGAGGAAGACACAACTTAGGGGGCAAGATATGAGGGACATGGCATGAACACTTCAGAAAACAACCAAAAAAAGAAAAAAATCTTTCCCAAAGTCAAAGCCATCAAAAGGCATGGCCTGCCATCAAGTGCAGGGACATGCACCAAAGATTCCTCTATTGGTCCCCATTGAAATCGCAAGATTCCTTTTCCCTTCCCGAAAGGAAATGAAATTTCCTTTCGGGAAGGGAAAAGGAATCTTGCGAATCCCAAAAGAAAGGCTTAGAAACACTCTGGAAAGGAGATAGGTTCAAATGAAATGCAATTGAAAAAAGCAGAAAATCGGGAATTTTAGTCTCTTCAAAAAATAGGCTGTGAGGAAATCAGCTGCATTGCAAAGGACCAAAAGGTGCCAAAACTAAGCTCACAGATGTTGCAAAAGCAGGGGAAAAAGTCAAGGAGGAAGACACAACTTAGGGGGCAAGATATGAGGGACATGGCATGAATACTTAAAATAATAAAAAAAAAAAAAAAAGAAAAAATCTTTCCCAAAGTCAAAGCCATCAAAATGCAGGCTGGCCATAGGCCAGCAAGTGCAGGCACATGCAGCAAAGCTTGCCAAAATTGATCCCCACTGAAGGCCAAAACAGAAAAGAAGGACCTACAAACACGCTGGAATGGAGACAACATGAAAGGAATTCAATTTCTATAAGAAAAAAAGAAAATTTGGGTAAGTTAGTGATTCTAAGAAAATGGCCTGGGTTTATATCAGGTGCAGTGCAAAGGACCAAAAGGTGCCAAAACTAAGCTCACAGATGTTGCAAAAGCAGGGGAAAAAGACAAGGAGGAAGACACAGCTTAGGGAGCAAGATATGAGGGACATGGCATGAATACTTAAAACAAAAAAAAAAAAAAATTAAAAAATCTTTCCCAAAGTCAAAGCCATCAAAATGCAGGCAGGCCATACGCCAGCAAGTGCAGGCACATGCAGCAAAGCTTGCCAAAATTGATCCCCACTGAAGGCCAAAACAGAAATGAAGGACCTACAAACACGCTGGAAAGGAGTCAACATCAAAGGATTTGCAATTGGAGGAGAAAAAAAGAAAATTTGGGAAATTTAGTGACTCTAAGAAAATGGCCTGGGTTTATATCAGGTGCAGTGCAAAGGACCAAAAGACGCAAAAACTAAGCTCACAGATGTTGCAAAAGCAGGGGAAAAATTGAAGGAGGAAGACACAACTCAGGGAGCAAGATATGAGGGACATGGCATGAGTACTTAAAACAAAAAAAAAAAAAAAAAAAAAAAAAGAAAAAATCTTTCCCAAAGTCTAAGCCATCAAAATGCAGGCAGGCCATACGCCAGCAAGTGCAGGCACATGCAGCAAAGTTTGCCAAAATTGATCCCCACTGAAGGCCAAAACAGAAAAGAAGGACTTACAAACACGCTGGAATGGAGACAACATCAAAGGAATTGCAATTGGAGGAGAAAAAAAGAAAATTTGGGAAATTTAGTGACTCTAAGAAAATGGCCTGGGTTTATATCAGGTGCAGTGCAAAGGACCAAAAGATGCCAAAACTGAGCTCACAGATGTTGCAAAAGCAGGGGAAAAAGTCAAGGAGGAAGACACAACTTAGGGGGCAAGATATGAGGGACATGGCATGAATACTTAAAATAATAAAAAAAAAAAAAGAAAAAATCTTTCCCAAAGTCAAAGCCATCAAAATGCAGGCAGGCCGTAGGCCAGCAAGTGCACGCACATGCAGCAAAGCTTGCCAAAATTGATCCCCACTGAAGGCCAAAACAGAAAAGAAGGACCTACAAACACGCTGGAATGGAGACAGCATCAAAGGAATTGCAATTGGAGGAGAAAAAAAGAAAATTTTGGAAATTTATTGACCCTAAGAAAATGGCCTGGGTTTATATCAGGTGCAGTGCAAGGGACCAAAAGGTGCCAAAACTAAGCTCACAGACGTTGCAAAAGCAGGGGAAAAAGTCAAGGAGGAAGACACAACTTAGGGAGCAAGATATGAGGGACATGGCATGAACACTTCAGAAAACAACCAAAAAAAGAAAAAAATCTTTCCCAAAGTCAAAGCCATCAAAAGGCATGGCCTGCCATCAAGTGCCAGGACATGCACCAAAGATTCCTCTATTGGTCCCCATTGAAATCGCAAGATTGCTTTTCCCTTCCCGAAAGGAAATGAAATTTCCTTTCGGGAAGGGAAAAGGAATCTTGCGAATCCCAAAAGAAAGGCTTACAAACACTCTGGAAAGGAGATAGGTTCAAATGAAATGCAATTGAAAAAAGCAGAAAATTGGGAATTTTAGTCTCTTCAAAAAATAGGCTGTGAGGAAATCAGCTGCATTGCAAAGGACCAAAAGGTGCCAAAACTAAGCTAACAGATGTTGCAAAAGCAGGGGAAAAAGTCAAGGAGGAAGACACAACTTAGGGAGCAAGATGTGAGGGACATGGCATGAATAATTAAAATAATAAAAAAAAAAAAAAGAAAAAATCTTTCCCAAAGTCAAAGCCATCAAAATGCAGGCAGGCCATAGGCCAGCAAGTGCAGGCACATGCAGCAAAGCTTGCCAAAATTGATCCCCACTGAAGGCCAAAACAGAAAAGAAGGATTTACAAACACGCTGGAATGGAGACAGCATCAAAGGAATTGCAATTGGAGGAGAAAAAAAAAAATTGGGAAATTTAGTGACTCTAAGAAAATGGCCTGGGTTTATATCAGGTGCAGTGCAAAGGACCAAAAGGTGCCAAAACTAAGCTCACAGATGTTGCAAAAGCAGGGGAAAAAGTCAAGGAGGAAGACACAACTTAGGGGGCAAGATGTGAGGGACATGGCATGAATACTTAAAACAAAAAAAAAAAAAAAAAAGAAAAAATCTTTCCCAAAGTCAAAGCCATCAAAATGCAGGCAGGCCATACGCCAGCAAGTGCAGGCACATGCAGCAAAGCTTGCCAAAATTGATCCCCACTGAAGGCCAAAACAGAAAAGAAGGACTTACAAACACGCTGGAATGGAGACAACATCAAAGGATTTGCAATTGGAGGAGAAAAAAAGAAAATTTGGGAAATTTAGTGACTCTAAGAAAATGGCCTGGGTTTATATCAGGTGCAGTGCAAAGGACCAAAAGGTGCCAAAACTAAGCTCACAGATGTTGCAAAAGCAGGGGAAAAAGTCAAGGAGGAAGACACAACTTAGGGGGCAAGATATGAGGGACATGGCATGAACACTTCAGAAAACAACCAAAAAAAGAAAAAAATCTTTCCCAAAGTCAAAGCCATCAAAAGGCAGGCAGGCCATACACCACCAAGGGCAGGCACATGCAGCAAAGCTTGCCAAAATTGATCCCCACTGAAGGCCAAAACAGAAAAGAAGGACTTACAAACACGCTGGAATGGAGACAACATGAAAGGAATTCAATTTCTATGAGAAAAAAAGAAAATTTGGGTAAGTTAGTGATTCTAAGAAAATGGTCTGGGTTTATATCAGGTGCAGTGCAAAGGACCAAAAGGTGCCAAAACTAAGCTCACAGATGTTGCAAAAGCAGGGGAAAAAGTCAAGGAGGAAGACACAACTTAGGGGGCAAGATGTGAGGGACATGGCATGAACACTTCAGAAAACAACCAAAAAAAGAAAAAAATCTTTCCCAAAGTCAAAGCCATCAAAATGCAGGAAGGCCATACGCCACCAAGGGCAGGCAAATGCAGCAAAGTTTGCCAAAATTGATCCCCACTGAAGGCCAAAACAGAAAAGAAGGACTTACAAACACGCTGGAAAGGAGTCAACATCAAAGGAATTGCAATTGGAGGAGATAAAAAGAAAATTTGGGAAATTTAGTGACTCTAAGAAAATGGCCTGGGTTTATATCAGGTGCAGTGCAAAGGACCAAAAGATGCAAAAACTAAGCTCACAGATGTTGCAAAAGCAGGGGAAAAAGTGAAGGAGGAAGACAGAACTTAGGGAGCAAGATATGAGGGACATGGCAAGAATACTTAAAATAATTAAAAAAAAAAAAGAAAAAACCTTTCCCAAAGTCAAAGCCATCAAAATGCAAGCAGGCAATACACCACCAAGGGCAGGCACATGCAGCAAAGCTTGCCAAAATTGATCCCCACTGAAGGCCAAAACAGAAAAGAAGGATTTACAAACACGCTGGAATGGAGACAGCATCAAAGGAATTGCAATTGGAGGAGAAAAAAAAAAATTGGGAAATTTAGTGACTCTAAGAAAATGGTCTGGGTTTATATCAGGTGCAGTGCAAAGGACCAAAAGGTGCCAAAACTAAGCTCACAGATGTTGCAAAAGCAGGGGAAAAAGTCAAGGAGGAAGACACAACTTAGGGGGCAAGATGTGAGGGACATGGCATGAATACTTAAAATAATAAAAAAAAAAAAAAAAAAAATCTTTCCCAAAGTCAAAGCCATCAAAATGCAGGCAGGCCATACGCCAGCAAGTGCAGGCACATGCAGCAAAGCTTGCCAAAATTGATCCCCACTGAAGGCCAAAAAAGAATAGAAGGACTTACAAACATGCTGGAATGGAGACAACATGAAAGGAATTCAATTTTATGAGAAAAAAAGAAAATTTGGGTAAGTTAGTGATTCTAAGAAAATGGTCTGGGTTTATATCAGGTGCAGTGCAAAGGACCAAAAGGTGCCAAAACTAAGCTCACAGATGTTGCAAAAGCAGGGGAAAAAGTCAAGGAGGAAGACACAACTTAGGGGGCAAGATGTGAGGGACATGGCATGAATACTTAAAATAATAAAAAAAAAAAAAAAGAAAAAATCTTTCCCAAAGTCAAAGCCATCAAAATGCAGGCAGGCCATAGGCCAGCAAGTGCAGGCACATGCAGCAAAGCTTGCCAAAATTGATCCCCACTGAAGGCCAAAACAGAAAAGAAGGACTTACAAACACGCTGGAATGGAGACACCATCAAAGGATTTGCAATTGGAGGAGAAAAAAAGAAAATTTGGGAAATTTAGTGACTCTAAGAAAATGGCCAGGGTTTATATCAGGTGCAGTGCAAAGGACCAAAAGATGCCAAAACTAAGCTCACAGATGTTGCAAAAGCAGGGGAAAAAGTCAAGGAGGAAGACACAACTTAGGGGGCAAGATGTGAGGGACATGGCATGAATACTTAAAAGAAAAAAGAAAAAAAAAAGAAAAAATCTTTCCCAAAGTCTAAGCCATCAAAATGCAGGCAGGCCATACACCACCAAGGGCAGGCACATGCAGCAAAGCTTGCCAAAATTGATCCTCACTGAAGGCCAAAACAGAAAAGAAGGACATACAAACACGCTGGAATGGAGAAACCATCAAAGGAATTGCAATTGGAGGAGAAAAAAAGAAAATTTGGGAAATTTAATGACTCTTAGAAAGTGGCCTGGGGTTTTATCAGGTGCAGTGCAAAGGACCAAAAGATGCCAAAACTAAGCTCACAGATGTTGCAAAAGCAGGGTAAAAAGTCAAGGAGGAAGACACAACTTAGGGGGCAAGATATGAGGGACATGGCATGAACACTTCAGAAAACAACCAAAAAAAGAAAAAAATCTTTCCCAAAGTCAAAGCCATCAAAAGGCATGGCCTGCCATCAAGTGCAGGGACATGCACCAAAGATTCCTCTATTGGTCCCCATTGAAATCGCAAGATTCCTTTTCCCTTCCCGAAAGGAAATGAAATTTCCTTTCGGGAAGGGAAAAGGAATCTTGCGAATCCCAAAAGAAAGCCTTACAAACACTCTGGAAAGGAGATAGGTTCAAATGAAATGCAATTGAAAAAAGCAGAAAATCGGGAATTTTAGTCTCTTCAAAAAATAGGCTGTGAGGAAATCAGCTGCATTGCAAAGGACCAAAAGGTGCCAAAACTAAGCACACAGATGTTGCAAAAGCCGGGGAAAAAGTCAAGGAGGAAGACACAACTTAGGGGGCAAGATATGAGGGACATGGCATGAATACTTAAAATAATAAAAAAAAAAAAGAAAAAATCTTTCCCAAAGAAAAAGCCATCAAAATGCAGGCAGGCCATACGCCAGCAAGGGCAGGCACATGCAGCAAAGCTTGCCAAAATTGATCCCCACTGAAGGCCAAAACAGAAAAGAAGGACTTACAAACACGCTGGAATGGAGACAACATCAAAGGAATTGCAATTGGAGGAGAAAAAAAGAAAATTTGGGAAATTATTGACTCTAAGAAAATGGCGTGGGTTTATATGAGGTGCATTGCAAAGGACCAAAAGGTGCCAAAACTAAGCTCACAGATGTTGCAAAAGCAGGGGAAAAAGTCAAGGAGGAAGACACAACTTAGGGGGCAAGATATGAGGGACATGGCATGAACACATAAAATAATAAAAAAAAAAAAAAAGAAAAAAATCTTTCCCAAAGTCAAAGCCATCAAAATGCAGGCTGGCCATAGGCCAGCAAGTGCAGGCACATGCAGCAAAGCTTGCCAAAATTGATCCCCACTGAAGGCCAAAACAGAAAAGAAGGACCTACAAACACGCTGGAATGGAGACAACATGAAAGAAATTCAATTTCTATGAGAAAAAAAGAAAATTTGGGAAAGTTAGTGATTCTAAGAAAATGGCCTGGGTTTATATCAGGTGCAGTGCAAAGGACCAAAAGGTGCCAAAACTAAGCTCACAGATGTTGCAAAAGCAGGGGAAAAAGACAAGGAGGAAGACACAACTTAGGGAGCCAGATATGAGGGACATGGCATGAATACTTAAAAAAAAAAAAAAAAAAAAAAAATAGAAAAAACCTTTCCCAAAGTCAAAGCCATCAAAATGCAGGCAGGCCTTACGCCAGCAAGGGCAGGCACATGCAGGAAAGCTTGCCAAAATTGATCCCCACTGAATGCCAAAATAGAAATGAAGGACCTACAAACACGCTGGAAAGGAGTCAACATCAAAGGATTTGCAATTGGAGGAGAAAAAAAGAAAATTTGGGAAATTTAGTGACTCTAAGAAAATGGCCTGGGTTTATATCAGGTGCAGTGCAAAGGACCAAAAGACGCAAAAACTAAGCTCACAGATGTTGCAGAAGCAGGGGAAAAATTGAAGGAGGAAGACACAACTTAGGGAGCAAGATATGAGGGACATGGCATGAACACTTCAGAAAACAACCAAAAAAAGAAAAAAATCTTTCCCAAAGTCAAAGCCATCAAAAGGCAGGCAGGCCATACACCACCAAGGGCAGGCACATGTAGCAAAGCTTGCCAAAATTGATCCCCACTGAAGGCCAAAACAGAAAAGAAGGACCTAAAAACACGCTGGAATGGAGACAGCATCAAAGGAATTGCAATTGGAGGAGAAAAAAAAAAAATTGGGAATTTAGTGACTCTAAGAAAATGGCCTGGGTTTATATCAGGTGCAAAGGACCAAAAAGGTGCCAAAACTAAGCTTACAGATGTTGCAAAAGCAGGGGAAAAAGTCAAGGAGGAAGACACAACTTAGGGAGCAAGATGTGAGGGACATGGCATGAATACTTAAAATAATAAAAAAAAAAAAAAGAAAAAATCTTTCCCAAAGTCAAAGCCATCAAAATGCAGGCAGGCCATACGCCAGCAAGTGCAGGCACATGCAGCAAAGCTTGCCAAAATTGATCCCCACTGAAGGCCAAAACAGAAAAGAAGGACTTACAAACACGCTGGAATGGAGACAGCATCAAAGGAATTGCAATTGGAGGAGAAAAAAAAAAATTGGGAAATTTAGTGACTCTAAGAAAATGGCCTGGGTTTATATCAGGTGCAGTGCAAAGGACCAAAAGGTGCCAAAACTAAGCTCACAGATGTTGCAAAAGCAGGGGAAAAAGTCAAGGAGGAAGACAGAACTTAGGGGGCAAGATGTGAGGGACATGGCATGAATATATAATAAATAAAAAAAAAAAAGAAAAAATCTTTCCCAAAGTCTAAGCCATCAAAATGCAGGCAGGCCATACGCCAGCAAGTGCAGGCACATGCAGCAAAGCTTGCCAAAATTGATCCCCACTGAAGGCCAAAACAGAAAAGAAGGACGTACAAACACGCTGGAATGGAGACAACATGAAAGGAATTCAATTTCTATGAGAAAAAAAGAAAATTTGGGTAAGTTAGTGATTCTAAGAAAACGGCCTGGGTTTATATCAGGTGCAGTGCAAAGGACCAAAAGGTGCCAAAACTAAGCTCACAGATGTTGCAAAAGCAGGGGAAAAAGTCAAGGAGGAAGACACAACTTAGGGGGCAAGATGTGAGGGACATGGCATGAATACTTAAAATAAAAAAAAAAAAAAAGAAAAAATCTTTCCCAAAGTCAAAGCCATCAAAATGCAGGCAGGCCATACGCCAGCAAGTGCAGGCACATGCAGCAAAGCTTGCCAAAATTGATCCCCACTGAAGGCCAAAACAGAAAAGAAGGACTTACAAACACGCTGGAATGGTGACAACATCAAAGGAATTGCAATTGGAGGAGAAAAAAAGAAAATTTGGGAAAGTTAGTGATTCTAAGAAAATGGCCTGGGTTTCTATCAGGTGCAGTGCAAAGGACCAAAAGGTGCCAAAACTAAGCTCACAGATGTTGCAAAAGCAGGGGAAAAAGTCAAGGAGGAAGACACAACTTAGGGGGCAAGATGTGAGGGACATGGCATGAACACTTCAGAAAACAACCAAAAAAAGAAAAAAATCTTTCCCAAAGTCAAAGCCATCAAAATGCAGGCAGGCCATACGCCAGCAAGGGCAGGCACATGCAGCAAAGCTTGCCAAAATTGATCCCCACTGAAGGCCAAAACAGAAAAGAAGGACTTACAAACACGCTGGAATGGAGACAACATGAAAGGAATTCAATTTCTATGAGAAAAAAAGAAAATTTGGGTAAGTTAGTGATTCTAAGAAAATGGTCTGGGTTTATATCAGGTGCAGTGCAAAGGACCAAAAGGTGCCAAAACTAAGCTCACAGATGTTGCAAAAGCAGGGGAAAAAGTCAAGGAGGAAGACACAACTTAGGGGGCAAGATGTGAGGGACATGGCATGAACACTTCAGAAAACAACCAAAAAAAGAAAAAAATCTTTCCCAAAGTCAAAGCCATCAAAAGCCATGGCCTGCCTTCAAGTGCAGGGACATGCACCAAAGATTCCTCTATTGGTCCCCATTGAAATCACAAGATTCCTTTTCCCTACCCGAAAGGAAATGAAATTTCCTTTTGGGAAGGGAAAAGGAATCTTGCGAATCCCAAAAGAAAGGCTTACAAACACTCTGGAAAGGAGAAAGGTTCAAATGAAATGCAATTGAAAAAAGCAGAAAATCGGGAATTTTAGTCTCTTCAAAAAATAGGCTGTGAGGAAATCAGCTGCATTGCAAAGGACCAAAAGGTGCCAAAACTAAGCTCACAGATGTTGCAAAAGCAGGGGAAAAAGTCAAGGAGGAAGACACAACTTAGGGGGCAAGATATGAGGGACATGGCATGACTACTTAAAATAATAAAAAAAAAAAAGAAAAAATCTTTCCCAAAGTCAAAGCCATCAAAATGCAGGCAGGCCATACGCCACCAAGGGCAGGCACATGCAGCAAAGCTTGCCAAAATTGATCCCCACTGAAGGCCAAAACAGAAAAGAAGGACCTACAGACACGCTGGAAAGGAGTCAACATCAAAGGAATTGCAATTGGAGGAGAAAAAAAGAAAATTTGGGAAATTTAGTGACTCTTAGAAAGTGGCCTGGGGTTTTAGCAGGTGCAGTGCAAAGGACCAAAAGATGCAAAAACTAAGCTCACAGATGTTGCAAAAGCAGGAGAAAAAGTGAAGGAGGAAGACAGAACTTAGGGAGCAAGATATGAGGGACATGGCATGAATACTTAAAACAAAAAAAAAAAAAAAAAAGAAAAAAACTTTCCCAAAGTCAAAGCCATCAAAATGCAGGCAGGCCATAGGCCAGCAAGTGCAGGCACATGCAGCAAAGCTTGCCAAAATTGATCCCCACTGAAGGCAAAAATAGAAAAGAAGGACTTACAAACACGCTGGAATGGAGACAACATGAAAGGAATTCAATATCTATGAGAAAAAAGAAAATTTGGGAAATTTAGTGACTCTAAGAAAATGGCCTGGGTTTATATCAGGTGCAGTGCAAAGGACCAAAAGGTGCCAAAACTAAGCTCACAGATGTTGCAAAAGCAGGGGAAAAAGTCAAGGAGGAAGACACAACTTAGGGGGCAAGATGTGAGGGACATGGCATGAATACTTAAAACAAAAAAGAAAAAAAAAGAAAAAATCTTTCCCAAAGTCAAAGCCATCAAAATGCAGGCAGGCCATACGCCAGCAAGGGCAGGCACATGCAGCAAAGCCTGCCATAATTGATCCCCACTGAAGGCCAAAACAGAAAAGAAGGACCTACAAACACGCTGGAATGGAGACACCATCAAAGGAATTGCAACTGGAGGAGAAAAAAAGAAAATTTGGGAAATTTAATGACTCTTAGAAAGTAGCCTGGGGTTTTATCAGGTGCAGTGCAAAGGACCAAAAGATGCCAAAACTAAGCTCACAGATGTTGCAAAAGCAGGGGAAAAAGTCAAGGAGGAAGACACAACTTAGGGGGCAAGATGTGAGGGACATGGCATGAATACTTAAAACAAAAAAGAAAAAAAAAGAAAAAATCTTTCCCAAAGTCAAAGCCATCAAAAGGCAGGCAGGCCATACACCACCACGGGCAGGCACATGCAGCAAAGCTTGCCAAAATTGATCCCCACTGAAGGCCAAAACAGAAAAGAAGGACTTACAAACACGCTGGAATGGAGACAACATGAAAGGAATTCAATTTCTATGAGAAAAAAGAAAATTTGGGTAAGTTAGTGATTCTAAGAAAATGGCCTGGGTTTATATCAGGTGCAGTGCAAAGGACCAAAAGGTGCCAAAACTAAGCTCACAGATGTTGCAAAAGCAGGGGAAAAAGACAAGGAGGAAGACACAACTTAGGGGGCAAGATATGAGGGACATGGCATGAATACTTAAAATAATAAAAAAAAAAAAAAGAAAAAATCTTTCCCAAAGTCAAAGCCATCAAAATGCAGGCAGGCCATACGCCAGCAAGTGCAGGCACATGCAGCAAAGCTTGCCAAAATTGATCCCCACTGAAGGCCAAAACAGAAAAGAAGGACTTACAAACACGCTGGAAGGGAGACAACATGAAAGGAATTCAATTTCTATGAGAAAAAAGAAAATTTGGGAAAGTTAGTGATTCTAAGAAAATAGCCTGGGTTTATATCAGGTGCAGTGCAAAGGACCAAAATGTGCCAAAACTAAGCTCACAGATGTTGCAAAAGCAGGGGAAAAAGACAAGGAGGAAGACACAACTTAGGGGGCAAGATGTGAGGGACATGGCATGAACACTTCAGAAAACAACCAAAACAAGAAAAAAACCTTTCCCAAAGTCAAAGCCATCAAAAGGCATGGCCTGCCATCAAGTGCAGGGACATGCACCAACGATTCCTCTATTGGTCCCCATTGAAATCGCAAGATTCCTTTTCCCTTCCCGAAAAGAAATGAAATTTCCTTTCGGGAAGGGAAAAGGAATCTTGCGAATCCCAAAAGAAAGGCTTACAAACACTCTGGAAAGGAGATAGGTTCAAATGAAATGCCATTGAAAAAAGCAGAAAATCGGGAATTTTAGTCTCTTCAAAAAATAGGCTGTGAGGAAATCATCTGCATTGCAAAGGACCAAAAGTTTCCCAAACTAAGCTCACAGATGTTGCAAAAGCCGGGGAAAAAGTCAAGGAGGAAGACACAACTTAGGGGGCAAGATATGAGGGACATGGCATGAATACTTAAAATAATAAAAAAAAAAAAGAAAAAATCTTTCCCAAAGTCAAAGCCATCAAAATGCAGGCAGGCCATACGCCAGCAAGGGCAGGCACATGCAGCAAAGCTTGCCAAAATTGATCCCCACTGAAGGCCAAAACAGAAAAGAAGGACCTACAGACACGCTGGAAAGGAGTCAACATCAAAGGAATTGCAATTGGAGGAGAAAAAAAGAAAATTTGGGAAATTTAGTGACTCTTAGAAAGTGGCCTGGGGTTTTAGCAGGTGCAGTGCAAAGGACCAAAAGATGCAAAAAATAAGCTCACAGATGTTGCAAAAGCAGGGGAAAAAGTGAAGGAGGAAGACAGAACTTAGGGAGCAAGATGTGAGGGACATGGCATGAATACTTAAAACAAAAAAAAAAAAAAAAAAGAAAAAAACTTTCCCAAAGTCAAAGCCATCAAAATGCAGGCAGGCCATAGGCCAGCAAGTGCAGGCACATGCAGCAAAGCTTGCCAAAATTGATCCCCACTGAAGGCAAAAATAGAAAAGAAGGACTTACAAACACGCTGGAATGGAGACAACATGAAAGGAATTCAATTTCTATGAGAAAAAAAGAAAATTTGGGAAATTTAGTGACTCTAAGAAAATGGCCTGGGTTTATATCAGGTGCAGTGCAAAGGACCAAAAGGTGCCAAAACTAAGCTCACAGATGTTGCAAAAGCAGGGGAAAAAGACAAGGAGGAAGACACAACTTAGGGGGCAAGATGTGAGGGGACATGGCATGAACACTTCAGAAAACAACCAAAACAAGAAAAAAACCTTTCCCAAAGTCAAAGCCATCAAAAGGCATGGCCTGCCATCAAGTGCAGGGACATGCACCAAAGATTCCTCTATTGGTCCCCATTGAAATCGCAAGATTCCTTTTCCCTTCCCGAAAGGAAATGAAATTTCCTTTCGGGAAGGGAAAAGGAATCTTGCGAATCCCAAAAGAAAGGCTTACAAACACTCTGGAAAGGATATAGTTTCAAATGAAATGCCATTGAAAAAAGCAGAAAATCGGGAATTTTAGTCTCTTCAAAAAATAGGCTGTGAGGAAATCATCTGCATTGCAAAGGACCAAAAGGTTCCCAAACTAAGCTCACAGATGTTGCAAAAGCAGGGGAAAAAGTCAAGGAGGAAGACACAACTTAGGGGGCAAGATATGAGGGACATGGCATGACTACTTAAAATAATAAAAAAAAAAAAGAAAAAATCTTTCCCAAAGTCAAAGCCATCAAAATGCAGGCAGGCCATACGCCAGCAAGGGCAGGCACATGCAGCAAAGCTTGCCAAAATTGATCCCCACTGAAGGCCAAAACAGAAAAGAAGGACCTACAAACACGCTGGAAAGGAGTCAACATCAAAGGAATTGCAATTGGAGGAGAAAAAAAGAAAATTTGGGAAATTTAGTGACTCTAAGAAAATGGCCTGGGTTTATATCAGGTGCAGTGCAAAGGATCAAAAGATGCCAAAACTAAGCTCACAGATGTTGCAAAAGCAGGGGAAAAAGTCAAGGAGGAAGACACAACTTAGGGAGCAAGATATGAGGGACATGGCATGAATACTTAAAACAAAAAAAAAAAAAAAAAAGAAAAAATCTATCCCAAAGTCAAAGCCATCAAAATGCAGGCAGGCCATAGGCCAGCAAGTGCAGGCACATGCAGCAAAGCTTGCCAAAATTGATCCCCACTGAAGGCCAAAACAGAAAAGAAGGACCTACAAACACGCTGGAATGGAGACAACATGAAAGGAATTCAATTTCTATGAGAAAAAAAGAAAATTTGGGTAAGTTAGTGATTCTAAGATAATGGCCTGTGTTTATATCAGGTGCAGTGCAAAGGACCAAAAGGTGCCAAAACTAAGCTCACAGATGTTGCAAAAGCAGGGGAAAAAGTCAAGGAGGAAGACACAACTTAGGGGGCAAGATGTGAGGGACATGGCATGAATACATAAAACAAAAAAAAAAAAAAAAAAGAAAAAATCTATCCCAAAGTCAAAGCCATCAAAATGCAGGCAGGCCATAGGCCAGCAAGTGCAGGCACATGCAGCAAAGCTTGCCAAAATTGATCCCCACTGAAGGCCAAAACAGAAAAGAAGGACCTAAAAACACGCTGGAATGGAGACAACATCAAAGGATTTGCAATTGGAGGAGGAAAAAACAAAATTTGGGAAATTTAGTGACTCTAAGAAAATGGCCTGGGTTTATATCAGGTGCAGTACAAAAGGACCAAAAGGTGCCAAAACCAAGCTCACAGATGTTGCAAAAGCAGGGGAAAAAGTCAAGGAGGAAGACAACTTAGGGAGCATGATATGAGGGACATGGCATGAATACTTAAAATAATAAAAAAAATTAAAAGAAAAAAATCTTTCCCAAAGTCAAAGCCATCAAAATGCAGGCAGGCCATACGCTACCAAGGACAGGCACATGCAGCAAAGCTTGCCAAAATTGATCCCCACTGAAGGCCAAAACAGAAAAGAAGGACCTACAAACACGCTTGAAAGGAGTCAACATCAAAGGAATTGCAATTGGAGGAGAAAAAAAGAAAATTAAGGAAATTACTGACTCTAAAAAAATGGCCTGGGGTTTTAGCAGGTGCAGTGCAAAGGACCAAAAGGTGCCAAAACTAAGCTCACAGATGTTGCAAAAGCAGGGGAAAAAGACAAGGAGGAAGACACAACTTAGGGGGCAAGATGTGAGGGACATGGCATGAACACTTCAGAAAACAACCAAAACAAGAAAAAATTCTTTCCCAAAGTCAAAGCCATCAAAAGGCATGGCCTGCCATCAAGTGCAGGGACATGCACCAAAGATTCCTCTATTGGTCCCCATTGAAATCGCAAGATTCCTTTTCCCTTCCCGAAAGAAAATGAAATTTCCTTTCGGGAAGGGAAAAGGAATCTTGCGAATCCCAAAAGAAAGGCTTACAAACACTCTGGAAAGGAGATAGGTTCAAATGAAATGCCATTGAAAAAAGCAGAAAATCGGGAATTTTAGTCTCTTCAAAAAATAGGCTGTGAGGAAATCAGCTGCATTGCAAAGGACCAAAAGGTTCCCAAACTAAGCTCACAGATGTTGCAAAAGCCGGGGAAAAAGTCAAGGAGGAAGACACAACTTAGGGGGCAAGATATGAGGGACATGGCATGACTACTTAAAATAATAAAAAAAAAAAAGAAAAAAATCTTTCCCAAAGTCAAAGCCATCAAAATGCAGGCAGGCCATACGCCAGCAAGGGCAGGCACATGCAGCAAAGCTTGCCAAAATTGATCCCCACTGAAGGCCAAAACAGAAAAGAAGGACCTACAAACACGCTGGAAAGGAGTCAACATCAAAGGAATTGCAATTGGAGGAGAAAAAAAGAAAATTTGGGAAATTTAGTGACTCTAAGAAAATGGCCTGGGTTTATATCAGGTGCAGTGCAAAGGATCAAAAGATGCCAAAACTAAGCTCACAGATGTTGCAAAAGCAGGGGAAAAAGTCAAGGAGGAAGACACAACTTAGGGGGCAAGATGTGAGGGACATGGCATGAATACATAAAACAAAAAAAAAAAAAAAAAAAAAAAAATCTTTCCCAAAGTCAAAGCCATCAAAATGCAGGCAGGCCATAGGCCAGCAAGTGCAGGCACATGCAGCAAAGCTTGCCAAAATTGATCCCCACTGAAGGCCAAAACAGAAAAGAAGGACCTACAAACACGCTGGAATGGAGACAACATGAAAGGAATTCAATTTCTATGAGAAAAAAAGAAAATTTGGGTAAGTTAGTGATTCTAAGATAATGGCCTGTGTTTATATCAGGTGCAGTGCAAAGGACCAAAAGGTGCCAAAACTAAGCTCACAGATGTTGCAAAAGCAGGGGAAAAAGTCAAGGAGGAAGACACAACTTAGGGGGCAAGATGTGAGGGACATGGCATGAATACTTAAAACAAAAAAAAAAAAAAAAAAGAAAAAATCTATCCCAAAGTCAAAGCCATCAAAATGCAGGCAGGCCATAGGCCAGCAAGTGCAGGCACATGCAGCAAAGCTTGCCAAAATTGATCCCCACTGAAGGCCAAAACAGAAAAGAAGGACCTACAAACACGCTGGAATGGAGACAACATCAAAGGATTTGTAATTGGAGGAGAAAAAAAGAAAATTTGGGAAATTTAGTGACTCTAAGAAAATGGCCTGGGTTTATATCAGGTGCAGTGCAAAGGACCAAAAGATGCCAAAACTAAGCTCACAGATGTTGCAAAAGCAGGGGAAAAAGTCAAGGAGGAAGACAACTTAGGGAGCATGATATGAGGGACATGGCATGAATACTTAAAATAATAAAAAAAATAAAAAGAAAAAAATCTTTCCCAAAGTCAAAGCCATCAAAATGCAGGCAGGCCATACGCTACCAAGGACAGGCACATGCAGCAAAGCTTGCCAAAATTGATCCCCACTGAAGGCCAAAACAGAAAAGAAGGACCTACAAACACGCTTGAAAGGAGTCAACATCAAAGGAATTGCAATTGGAGGAGAAAAAAAGAAAATTAAGGAAATTACTGACTCTAAAAAAATGGCCTGGGGTTTTAGCAGGTGCAGTGCAAAGGACCAAAAGGTGCCAAAACTAAGCTCACAGATGTTGCAAAAGCAGGGGGAAAAGACAAGGAGGAAGACACAACTTAGGGGGCAAGATGTGAGGGACATGGCATGAACACTTCAGAAAACAACCAAAACAAGAAAAAAATCTTTCCCAAAGTCAAAGCCATCAAAAGGCATGGCCTGCCATCAAGTGCAGGGACATGCACCAAAGATTCCTCTATTGGTCCCCATTGAAATCGCAAGATTCCTTTTCCCTTCCCGAAAGGAAATGAAATTTCCTTTCGGGAAGGGAAAAGGAATCTTGCGAATCCCAAAAGAAAGACTTACAAACACTCTGGAAAGGAGATAGGTTCAAATGAAATGCCATTGAAAATAGCAGAAAATCGGGAATTTTAGTCTCTTCAAAAAATAGGCTGTGAGGAAATCATCTGCATTGCAAAGGACCAAAAGGTTCCCAAACTAAGCTCACATATGTTGCAAAAGCAGGGGAAAAAGTCAAGGAGGAAGACACAACTTAGGGGGCAAGATATGAGGGACATGGCATGAATACTTAAAATAATAAAAAAAAAAAAGAAAAAATCTTTCCCAAAGTCAAAGCCATCAAAATGCAGGCAGGCCATGCACCAGCAAGGGCAGGCACATGCAGCAAAGCTTGCCAAAATTGATCCCCACTGAAGGCCAAAACAGAAAAGAAGGACCTACAAACACGCTGGAAAGGAGTCAACATCAAAGGAATTGCAATTGGAGGAGAAAAAAAGAAAATTTGGGAAATTTAGTGACTCTAAGAAAATGGCCTGGGTTTATATCAGGTGCAGTGCAAAGGACCAAAAGATGCAAACACTAAGCTCACAGATGTTGCAAAAGCAGGGGAAAAAGTCAAGGAGGAAGACACAACTTAGGGAGCAAGATATGAGGGACATGGCATGAATACTTAAAACAAAAAAAAAAAAAAAAAAAGAAAAAATCTATCCCAAAGTCAAAGCCATCAAAATGCAGGCAGGCCATAGGCCAGCAAGTGCAGGCACATGCAGCAAAGCTTGCCAAAATTGATCCCCACTGAAGGCCAAAACAGAAAAGAAGGACATACAAACACGCTGGAATGGAGACAACATGAAAGGAATTCAATTTATATGAGAAAAAAACAAAATTTGGGTAAGTTAGTGATTCTAAGAAAATGGCCTGGGTTTATATCAGGTGCAGTGCAAAGGACCAAAAGGTGCCAAAACTAAGCTCACAGATGTTGCAAAAGCAGGGGAAAAAGTCAAGGAGGAAGACACAGCTTAGGGGGCAAGATGTGAGGGACATGGCATGAATACTTAAAATAATAAAAAAAAAAAAGAAAAAATCTTTCCCAAACTCAAAGCCATCAAAATGCAGGCAGGCCATACGCCAGCAAGTGCAGGCACATGCAGCAAAGCTTGCCAAAATTGATCCCCACTGAAGGCCAAAACAGAAAAGAAGGACTTACAAACACGCTGGAATGGAGACAACATCAAAGGAATTGCAATTGGAGGAGAAAAAAAGAAAATTTGGGAAATTTACTGACTCTAAGAAAATGGCCTGGGTTTATATCAGGTGCAGTGCAAAGGACCAAAAGATGTCAAAACTAAGCTCACAGATGTTGCAAACGCAGGGGAAAAAGTCAAGGAGGAAGACAACTTAGGGAGCATGATATGAGGGACATGGCATGAATACTTAAAATAATAAAAAAAATAAAAAGAAAAAAATCTTTCCCAAAGTCAAAGCCATCAAAATGCAGGCAGGCCATACGCTACCAAGGACAGGCACATACAGCAAAGCTTGCCAAAATTGATCCCCACTTAAGGCCAAAACAGAAAAGAAGGACCTACAAACACGCTTGAAAGGAAAGCAACATCAAAGGAATTGCAATTGGAGGAGAAAAAAAGAAAATTTGGGAAATTTAGTGACTCTTAGAAAGTGGCCTGGGGTTTTAGCAGGTGCAGTGCAAAGGACCAAAAGGTGCCAAAACTAAGCTCACAGATGTTGCAAAAGCAGGGGAAAAAGTCAAGGAGGAAGACACAACTTAGGGGGCAAGATGTGAGGGACATGGCATGAACACTTCAGAAAACAACCAAAAAAAGAAAAAAATCTTTCCCAAAGTCAAAGCCATCAAAAGGCAGGCAGGCCATACACCACCAAGGGCAGGCACATGCAGCAAAGATTGCCAAAATTGATCCCCACTGAAGGCCAAAACAGAAAAGAAGGACCTACAAACACGCTGGAATGGAGACAACATCCAAGGAATTGCAATTGGAGGAGAAAAAAAGAAAATTTTGGAAATATAGTGACTCTAAAAAATGGCCTGGGTTTATATCAGGTGCAGTGCAAAGGACCAAAAGGTGCAAAAACTAAGGTCACAGATTTTGCAAAAGCAGGGGAAAAAGTCAAGGAGGAAGACACAACTTAGGGGGCAAGATGTGAGGGACATGGCATGAATACTTAAAATAATAAAAAAAAAAAAAAGAAAAAATCTTTCCCAAAGTCAAAGCCATCAAAATGCAGGCAGGCCATACGCCAGCAAGTGCAGGCACATGCAGCAAAGCTTGCCAAAATTGATCCCCACTGAAGGCCAAAACAGAAAAGAAGGACCTACAAACACGCTGGAATGGAGACAACATCCAAGGAATTGCAATTGGAGGAGAAAAAAAGAAAATTTGGGAAATATAGTGACTCTAAAAAATGGCCTGGGTTTATATCAGGTGCAGTGCAAAGGACCAAAAGGTGCAAAAACTAAGGTCACAGATTTTGCAAAAGCAGGGGAAAAAGTCAAGGAGGAAGACACAACTTAGGGGGCAAGATGTGAGGGACATGGCATGAATACTTAAAAAAAAAAAAAATAAAAAAGAAAAAATCTTTCCCAAAGTCATAGCCATCAAAATGCAGGCAGGCCATACACCACCAATGGCAGGCACATGCAGCAAAGCTTGCCAAAATTGATCCCCACTGAAGGCCAAAACAGAAAAGAAGGACCTACAAACACGCTGGAAAGGCGTCAACATCAAAGGAATTGCAATTGGAGGAGAAAAAAAGAAAATTTGGGAAATTTAGTGACTCTAAGAAAATGGCCTGGGTTTATATCAGGTGCAGTGCAAAGGACCAAAAGATGCCAAAACTAAGCTCACAGATGTTGCAAAAGCAGGGGAAAAAGTCAAGGAGGAAGACACAACTTAGGGAGCAAGATATGAGGGACATGGCATGAATACATAAAACGAAAAAAAAAAAGAAAAGAAAAAATCTATCCCAAAGTCAAAGCCATCAAAATGCAGGCAGGCCATAGGCCAGCAAGTGCAGGCACATGCAGCAAAGCTTGCCAAAATTGATCCCCACTGAAGGCCAAAACAGAAAAGAAGGACCTACAAACACGCTGGAATGGAGACAATATCAAAGGATTTGCAATTGGAGGAGAAAAAAAAAAATTTGGGAAATTTAGTGACTCTAAGAAAATGGCCTGGGTTTATATCAGGTGCAGTGCAAAGGACCAAAAGATGCCAAAACTAAGCTCACAGATGTTGCAAAAGCAGGGGAAAAAGACAAGGAGGAAGACACAACTTAGGGGGCAAGATATGAGGGACATGGCATGAATACCTAAAATAATAAAAAAAAAAAAAAGAAAAAATCTTTCCCAAAGTCAAAGCCATCAAAATGCACGCAGGCCATACACCACCAAGGGCAGGCACATGCAGCAAAGCTTGCCAAAATTGATCCCCACTGAAGGCCAAAACAGAAAAGAAGGACTTACAAACACGCTGGAATGGAGACAACATCAAAAGAATTGCAATTGGAGGAGAAAAAAAGAAAATTTGGGAAATTTAATGACTCTTAGAAAATGGCCTGGGTTTATATCAGGTGCAGTGCAAAGGACCAAAAGATGCAAAAACTAAGCTCACAGATGTTGCAAATGCAGGGGAAAAAGTCAAGGAGGAAGACACAACTTAGGGGGCAAGATATGAGGGACATGGCATGAATACTTAAAATAATAAAAAAAAAAAAGAAAAAATCTTTCCCAAAGTCAAAGCCATCAAAATGCAGGCAGGCCATACGCTACCAAGGACAGGCACATGCAGCAAAGTTTGCCAAAATTGATCCCCACTGAAGGCCAGAACAGAAAAGAAGGACTTACAAACACGCTGGAATGGAGACAACATCAAAGGAATTGCAATTGGAGGAGAAAAAAAGAAAATTGGGGAAATTTAGTGACTCTAAGAAAATGGCCTGGTTTATATCAGGTGCAGTGCAAAGGACCAAAAGGTGCCAAAACTAAGCTCACAGATGTTGCAAAAGCAGGGGAAAAAGTCAAGGAGGAAGACACAACTTAGGGAGAAAGATATGAGGGACATGGCATGAACACTTCAGAAAACAACCAAAAAAAGAAAAAAATCTTTCCCAAAGTCAAAGCCATCAAAAGGCATGGCCTGCCATCAAGTGCAGGGACATGCACCAAAGATTCCTCTATTGGTCCCCATTGAAATCGCAAGATTCCTTTTCCCTTCCCCAAAGGAAATTTCATTTCATTTTGGGAAGGGAAAAGGAATCTTGCGAATCCCAAAAGAAAGGCTTACAAACACTCTGGAAAGGAGATAGGTTCAAATGAAATGCAATTGAAAAAAGCAGAAAATCGGGAATTTTAGTCTCTTCAAAAAAAAGGCTGTGAGGAAATCAGCTGCATTGCAAAGGACCAAAAGGTGCCAAAACTAAGCTCACAGATGTTGCAAAAGCAGGGGAAAAAGTCAAGGAGGAAGACACAACTTAGGGGGCAAGATATAAGGGACATGGCATGAATACTTAAAATAATAAAAAAAAAAAAGATAAAATATTTCCCAAAGTCAAAGCCATCAAAATGCAGGCAGGCCATACGCCAGCAAGGGCAGGCACATGCAGCAAAGTTTGCCAAAATTGATCCCCACTGAAGGCCAAAACAGAAAAGAAGGACCTACAAACACTCTGGAAATGAGTCAACATCAAAGGAATTGCAATTGGAGGAGAAAAAAAGAAAATTTGGGAAATTTAGTGACTCTAAGAAAATGGCCTGGTTTATATCAGGTGCAGTGCAAAGGACCAAAAGGTGCCAAAACTAAGCTCACAGATGTTGCAAAAGCAGGGGAAAAAGTCAAGGAGGAAGACACAACTTAGGGAGAAATATATGAGGGACATGGCATGAACACTTCAGAAAACAACCAAAACAAGAAAAAAATCTTTCCCAAAGTCAAAGCCATCAAAAGGCATGGCCTGCCATCAAGTGCAGGGACATGCACCAAAGATTCCTCTATTGGTCCCCATTGAAATCGCAAGATTCCTTTTCCCTTCCCCAAAGGAAATTTCATTTCATTTTGGGAAGGGAAAAGGAATCTTGCGAATCCCAAAAGAAAGACTTACAAACACTCTGGAAAGGAGATAGGTTCAAATGAAATGCAATTGAAAAAAGCAGAAAATCGGGAATTTTAGTCTCTACAAAAAATAGGGTGTGAGGAAATCAGCTGCATTGCAAAGGACCAAAAGGTGCCAAAACTAAGCTCACATATGTTGCAAAAGCAGGGGAAAAAGTGAAGGAGGAAGACACAACTTAGGGAGCAAGATATGAGGGACATGGCATGAATACTTAAACCAAAAAAAACAACAAAAAAAAAAATCTATCCCAAAGTCAAAGCCATCAAAATGCAGGCAGGCCATACGCCAGCAAGTGCAGGCACATGCAGCAAAGCTTGCCAAAATTGATCCCCACTGAAGGCCAAAACAGAAAAGAAGGACTTACAAACACGCTGGAATGGAGACAACATGAAAGGAATTCAATTTCTATAAGAAAAAAAGAAAATTTGGGTAAGTTAGTGATTCTAATAAAATGGCCTGGGTTTATATCAGGTGCAGTGAAAAGGACAAAAAGATGCCCAAACTAAGCTCACAGATGTTGCAAAAGCAGGGGAAAAAGTCAAGGAGGAAGACACAACTTAGGGAGCAAGATATGAGGGACATGGCATGAATGCTTAAAAAAATAAAAAAAAAAAAGAAAAAATCTTTCCCAAAGTCAAAGCCATCAAAATGCAGGCAGGCAATACACCACCAAGGGCAGGCACATGCAGCAAAGCTTGCCAAAATTGATCCCCACTGAAGGCCAAAACAGAAAAGAAGGACCTACAAACACGCTGGAATGGAGACACCATCAAAGGATTTGCAATTGGAGGAGAAAAAAAGGAAATTGGGAAATTTAATGACTCTTAGAAAGTGGCCTGTGGTTTTAGCCGGTGCAGTGCAAAGGACCAAATGATGCCAAAAGTAAGCTCACAGATGTTGCAAAAGCAGGGGAAAAAGTCAAGGAGGAAGACACAACTTAGGGGGCAAGATATGAGGGACATGGATTGAACACTTCAGAAAACAACCAAAATAAGAAAAAAATCTTTCCCAAAGTCAAAGCCATCAAAATGCAGGCAGGACATACGCCAGCAACGGCAGGCACATGCAGCAAAGCTTGCCAAAATTGATCCCCACTGAAGGCCAAAACAGAAAAGAAGGACTTACAAACACGCTGGAATGGAGACAACATCAAAGGATTTGCAATTGGAGGAGAAAAAAAGAAAATTAAGGAAATTACTGACTCTAAAAAAATGGCCTGGGGTTTTAGCAGGTGCAGTGCAAAGGACCAAAAGGTGCCAAAACTAAGCTCACAGATGTTGCAAAAGCAGGGGAAAAAGTCAAGGTGGAAGACACAACTTAGGGGGCAAGGTGTGAGGGACATGGCATGAGTACTTAAAACAAAAAAAAAAAAAAAAAGAAAAAATCTTTCCCAAAGTCAAAGCCATCAAAATGCAGGCTGGCCATAGGCCAGCAAGTGCAGGCACATGCAGCAAAGCTTGCCAAAATTGATCCCCACTGAAGGCCAAAACAGAAAAGAAGGACCTACAAACACGCTGGAATGGAGTCAACATCAAAGGATTTGCAATTGGAGGAGAAAAAAAGAAAATTTGGGAAATTTAGTGACTCTAAGAAAATGGCCTGGGTTTATATCAGGTGCAGTGCAAAGGACCAAAAGGTGCCAAAACTAAGTTCACAGATGTTGCAAAAGCAGGGGAAAAAGTCAAGGAGGAAGACACAACTTAGGGGGCAAGATATGAGGGACATGGCATGAACACTTCAGAAAACAACCAAAAAAAGAAAAAAATCTTTCCCAAAGTCAAAGCCATCAAAAGGCATGCAGGCCATACGCCAGCAAGTGCAGGCATATGCAGCAAAGCTTGCCAATATTGATCCACATTGAAGGCCAAAACAGAAAAGAAGGACTTACAAACACGCTGGAATGGAGACAACATGAATGGAATTCAATTTCTATGAGAAAAAAAAGAAAATTTGGGTATGTTAGTGATTCTAAGAAAATGGCCTGGGTTTATATCAGGTGCAGTGCAAAGGACCAAAAGGTGCCAAAACTAAGCTCACAGATGTTGCAAAAGCAGGGGAAAAAGTCAAGGAGGAAGACAGAACTTAGGGGGCAAGATATGAGGGACATGGCATGAATACTTAAAATAATAAAAAAAAAAAAAAAAAAGAAAAAGTCTTTCCCAAAGTCAAAGCCATCAAAATGCAGGCAGGCCATACGCTACCAAATGCAGGCACATGCAGCAAAGCTTGCCAAAATTGATCCCCACTGAAGGCCAAAACAGAAAAGAAGGACCTACAAACACGCTGGAATGGAGTCAACATCAAAGGAATTGCAATTGGAGGAGAAAAAAAGAAAATTTTGGAAATTTAGTGACTCTAAGAAAATGGCCTGGGTTTATATCAGGTGCAGTGCAAGGGACCAAAAGGTGCCAAAACTAAGCTCACAGATGTTGCAAAAGCAGGGGAAAAAGTGAAGGAAGAAGACACAACTTAGGGAGCAAGATGTGAGGGACATGGCATGAACACTTCAGAAAACAACCAAAAAAAGAAAAAAATCTTTCCCAAAGTCAAAGCCATCAAAAGGCAGGCAGGCCATACACCACCAAGGGCAGGCACATGCAGCAAAGCTTGCCAAAATTGATCCCCACTGAAGGCCAAAACAGAAAAGAAGGACTTACAAACACGCTGGAATGGAGACAACATGAAAGGAATTCAATTTCTATAAGAAAAAAAGAAAATTTGGGTAAGTTAGCGATTCTAATAAAATGGCCTGGGTTTATATCAGGTGCAGTGAAAAGGACCAAAAGGTGCCAAAAGTAAGCTCACAGATGTTGCAAAAGCAGGGGAAAAAGTGAAGGAGGAAGACACAACTTAGGGAGCAAGATATGAGGGACATGGCATGAACTCTTCAGAAAACAACCAAAAAAAGAAAAAAATCTTTCCCAAAGTCAAAGCCATCAAAATGCAGGCAGGCAATACACCACCAAGGGCAGGCACATGCAGCAAAGCTTGCCAAAATTGATCCCCACTGAAGGCCAAAACAGAAAAGAAGGACCTACAAACACGCTGGAATGGAGACACCATCAAAGGACTTGCAATTGGAGGAGAAAAAAAGGAAATTGGGAAATTTAATGACTCTTAGAAAGTGGCCTGTGGTTTTAGCCGGTGCAGTGCAAAGGACCAAAAGATGCCAAAACTAAGCTCACAGATGTTGCAAAAGCAGGGGAAAAAGTCAAGGAGGAAGACACAACTTAGGGGGCAAGATATGAGGGACATGGATTGAACACTTCAGAAAACAACCAAAAAAAGAAAAAAATCTTTCCCAAAGTCAAAGCCATCAAAATGCAGGCAGGCCATACGCCAGCAATGGCAGGCACATGCAGCAAAGCTTGCCAAAATTGATCCCCACTGAAGGCCAAAACAGAAAAGAAGGACCTACAAACACGCTGGGATGGAGACACCATCAAAGAAATTGCAATTGGAGGAGAAAAAAAGAAAATTTGGGAAACTTAAAGACTCTTAGAAAGTGGCCTGGGGTTTATATCAGGTGCAGTGCAAAGGACCAAAAGATGCCAAAACTAAGCTCATAGGTGTTGCAATAGCAGGGTAAAAAGTCAAGTAGGAAGACAGAACATAGGGGGCAAGATATGAGGGACATGGCATGAACACTTCAGAAAACAACCAAAAAAAGAAAAAAATCTTTCCCAAAGTCAAAGCCATCAAAAGGCATGCAGGCCATACGCCAGCAAGTGCAGGCACATGCAGCAAAGCTTGCCAAAATTGATCCCCACTGAAGGCCAAAACAGAAAAGAAGGACTTACAAACACGCTGGAATGGAGACAACATGAATGGAATTCAATTTCTATGAGAAAAAAAAGAAAATTTGGGTATGTTAGTGATTCTAAGAAAATGGCCTGGGTTTATATCAGGTGCAGTGCAAAGGACCAAAAGGTGCCAAAACTAAGCTCACAGATGTTGCAAAAGCAGGGGAAAAAGTCAAGGAGGAAGACACAACTTAGGGGGCAAGATGTGAGGGACATGGCATGAATACTTAAAACAAAAAAAAAAAAAAGAAAAAATCTTTCCCAAAGTCAAAGCCATCAAAATGCAGGCAGGCCATACGCCAGCAACGGCAGGCACATGCAGCAAAGCTTGCCAAAATTGATCCCCACTGAAGGCCAAAACAGAAAAGAAGGACCTACAAACACGCTGGAATGGAGAAAACATCAAAGGATTTGCAATTGGAGGAGAAAAAAAGAAAATTAAGGAAATTAATGACTCTAAAAAAATGGCCTGGGCTTTTAGCAGGTGCAGTGCAAAGGACCAAAAGGTGCCAAAACTAAGCTCACATATGTTGCAAAAGCAGGGGAAAAAGTGAAGGAGGAAGACACAACTTAGGGAGCAAGATATGAGGGACATGGCATGAAAACTTAAACCAAAAAAAACAACAAAAAAAAAAATCTATCCCAAAGTCAAAGCCATCAAAATGCAGGCACGCCATACGCCAGCGAGTGCAGGCACATGCAGCAAAGCTTGCCAAAATTGATCCCCACTGAAGGCCAAAACAGAAAAGAAGGACTTACAAACACGCTGGAATGGAGACAACATCAAAGGAATTGCAATTGGAGGAGAAAAAAAGAAAATTTGGGAAATTTAATGACTCTTAGAAAGTGGCCTGGGGTTTTATCAGGTGCAGTGCAAAGGACCAAAAGGTGCCAAAACTAAGCTCACAGATGTTGCAAAAGCAGGGGAAAAAGTGAAGGAGGAAGACACAACTTATGGAGCAAGGTATGAGGGACATGGCATGAATACTTAAAACAAAAAAAAAAAAAAAAAGAAAAAATCTTTCCCAAAGTCAAAGCCATCCAAATGCAGGCAGGCCATACGCCACCAAGGGCAGGCACATGCAGCAAAGCTTGCCAAAATTGATCCCCACTGAAGGCCAAAACAGAAAAGAAGGACGTACAAACACGCTGGAAAGGAGTCAACATCAAAGGAATTGCAATTGGAGGAGAAAAAAAGAAAATTTGGGAAATTTATGACTCTTAGAAAGTGGCCTGGGGTTTATATCAGGTGCAGTGCAAAGGACCAAAAGGTGCCAATACTAAGCTCACAGATGTTGCAAAAGCAGGGGAAAAAGTCAAGGAGGAAGACACAACTTAGGGGGCAAGATATGAGGGACATGGCATGAATACTTAAAATAATAAAAAAAAAAAAAAGAAAAAATCTTTCCCAAAGTCAAAGCCATCAAAATGCAGGCAGGCCATACGCCAGCAAGTGCAGGCACATGCAGCAAAGCTTGCCAAAATTGATCCCCACTGAAGGCCAAAACAGAAAAGAAGGACCTACAAACACGCTGGAATGGAGTCAACATCAAAGGATTTGCAATTGGAGGAGAAAAAAAGAAAATTTGGGAAATTTAGTGACTCTAAGAAAATGGCCTGGGTTTATATCAGGTGCAGTGCAAAGGACCAAAAGATGCAAAAACTAAGCTCACAGATGTTGCAAAATCAGGGGAAAAAGTGAAGGAGGAAGACACATCTTAGGGAGCAAGATATGAGGGACATGGCATGAGTACTTAAAATAATAAAAAAAAAAAAAAAAAAAGAAAAAATCCTTCCCGAAGTCAAAGCCATCAAAATGCAGGCAGGCCATACGCCAGCAAGTGCAGGCACATGCAGCAAAGTTTGCCAAAATTGATCCCCACTGAAGGCCAAAACAGAAAAGAAGGACTTACAAACACGCTGGAATGGATACAACATCAAAGGATTTGCAATTGGAGGAGAAAAAAAGAAAATTTGGGAAATTTAGTGACTCTAAGAAAATGGCCTGGGTTTATATCAGGTGCAGTGAAAAGGACCAAAAGGTGCCAAAACTAAGCTCACAGATGTTGCAAAAGCAAGGGAAAAAGACAAGGAGGAAGACACAACTTAGGGGGCAAGATGTGAGGGACATGGCATGAACACTTCAGAAAACAACCAAAAAAAGAAAAAAATCTTTCCCAAAGTCAAAGCCATCAAACGCCATGGCCTGCGATCAAGTGCAGAGACATGCACCAATGATTCCTCTATTGGTCCCCATTGAAATCGCAAGATTCCTTTTCCCTTCCCGAAATGAAATGAAATTTCCTTTCGGGAAGGGAAAAGGAATCTTGCGAATCCCAAAAGAAAGGCTTACAAACACTCTGGAAAGGAGATAGGTTCAAATGAAATGCAATTGAAAAAAGCAGAAAAATGGGAATTTTAGTCTCTTCAAAAAATAGGCTGTGAGGAAATCAGCTGCATTGCAAAGGACCAAAAGGTGCCAAAACTAAGCTCACAGATGTTGCAAAAGCAGGGGAAAAAGTCAAGGAGGAAGACACAACTTAGGGGGCAAGATATGAAGGACATGGCATGAATACTTAAAACAAAAAAAAAAAAAAAAAAGAAAAAATCTATCCCAAAGTCAAAGCCATCAAAATGCAGGCAGGCCATACGCCAGCAAGTGCAGGCACATGCAGCAAAGTTTGCCAAAATTGATCCCCACTGAAGGCCAAAACAGAAAAGAAGGACTTACAAACATGCTGGGATGGAGACACCATCAAAGGAATTGCAATTGGAGGAGAAAAAAAGAAAATTTGGGAAATTTAGTGACTCTAAGAAAATGGCCTGGGTTTATATCAGGTGCAGTGCAAAGGACCAAAAGATGCCAAAACTAAGCTCACAGATGTTGCAAAAGCAGGGGAAAAAGTCAAGGAGGAAGACACAACTTAGGGGGCAAGATGTGAGGGACATGGCATGAATACTTAAAATAATAAAAAAAAAAAAAGAAAAAATCTTTCCCAAAGTCAAAGCCATAAAAATGCTGGCAGGCCATACACCACCAAGGGCAGGCACATGCAGCAAAGCTTGCCAAAATTGATCCCCACTGAAGGCCAAAACAGAAAAGAAGGACTTACAAACACGCTGGAATGGAGACAGCATCAAAGGAATTGCAATTGGAGGAGAAAAAGAAAAATTGGGAAATTTAGTGACTCTAAGAAAATGGCCTGGGTTTATATCAGGTGCAGTGCAAAGGACCAAAAGGTGCCAAAACTAAGCTCACAGATGTTGCAAAAGCAGGGGAAAAAGTCAAGGAGGAAGACACAACTTAGGGGGCAAGATGTGAGGGACATGGCATGAATACTTAAAAAAATAAAAAAAAAAAAAAGAAAAAATCTTTCCCAAAGTCAAAGCCATCAAAATGCAGGCAGGCCATACGCCAGCAAGTGCAGGCACATGCAGCAAAGCTTGCCAAAATTGATCCCCACTGAAGGCCAAAACAGAAAAGAAGGACTTACAAACACGCTGGAATGGAGACAACATGAAAGGAATTCAATTTCTATGAGAAAAAAAGAAAATTTGGGAAAGTTAGTGATTCTAAGAAAATGGCCTGGGTTTCTATCAGGTGCAGTGCAAAGGACCAAAAGGTGCCAAAACTAAGCTCACAGATGTTGCAAAAGCAGGGGAAAAAGTCAAGGAGGAAGACACAACTTAGGGGGCAAGATATGAGGGACATGGCATGAATATTTAAAATAATAAAAAAAAAAAGAAAAAATCTTTCCCAAAGTCAAAGCAATCAAAATGCAGGCAGGCCATACGCCAGCAAGGGGAGGCACATGCAGCAAAGCTTGCCAAAATTGATCCCCACTGAAGGCCAGAACAGAAAAGAAGGACTTACAAACACGCTGGAATGGAGACAACATCAAAGGAATTGCAATTGGAGGAGAAAAAAAGAAAATTTGGGAAATTTAATGACTCTTAGAAAGTGGCCTGGGATTTTAGCAGGTGCAGTGCAAAGGACCAAAAGGTGCCGAAACTAAGCTCACAGATGTTGCAAAAGCAGGGGAAAAAGTCAAGGAGGAAGACACAACTTAGGGAGCAAGATATGAGGGACATGGCATGAATACTTAAAACAAAAAAAAAAAAAAAAAAAAAGAAAAAAAACTTTCCCAAAGTCAAAGCCATCAAAATGCAGGCAGGCCATACGCCACCAAGGGCAGGCACATGCAGCAAAGCTTGCCAAAATTGATCCCCACTGAAGGCCAAAACAGAAAAGAAGGACTTACAAACACGCTGGAATGGAGACAACATGAAAGGAATTTAATTTCTATGAGAAAAAAAGAAAATTTGGGAAAGTTAGTGATTCTAAGAAAATGGCCTGGGTTTATATCAGGTGCAGTGCAAAGGGCCAAAAGGTGCCAAAACTAAGCTCACAGATGTTGCAAAAGCAGGGGAAAAAGACAAGGAGGAAGACACAACTTAGGGGGCAAGATGTGAGGGACATGGCATGAACACTTCAGAAAACAACCAAAAAAAGAAAAAAATCTTTCCCAAAGTCAAAGCCATCAAAAGGCATGGCCTGCCATCAAGTGCAGGGACATGCACCAAAGATTCCTCTATTGGTCCCCATTGAAATCGCAAGATTCCTTTTCCCTTCCCGAAATGAAATGAAATTTCCTTTCGGGAAGGGAAAAGGAATCTTGCGAATCCCAAAAGAAAGGCTTACAAACACTCTGGAAAGGAGATAGGTTCAAATGAAATGCAATTGAAAAAAGCAGAATATCGGGAATTTTAGTCTCTTCAAAAAATAGGCTGTGAGGAAATCAGCTGCATTGCAAAGGACCAAAAGGTGCCAAAACTAAGCTCACAGATGTTGCAAAAGCAGGGGAAAAAGTCAAGGAGGAAGACACAACTTAGGGGGCAAGATATGAGGGACATGGCATGAATACTTAAAACAAAAAAAAAAAAAAAAAAGAAAAAATCTATCCCAAAGTCAAAGCCATCAAAATGCAGGCAGGCCATACGCCAGCAAGTGCAGGCACATGCAGCAAAGTTTGCCAAAATTGATCCCCACTGAAGGCCAAAACAGAAAAGAAGGACTTACAAACATGCTGGAATGGAGACAACATCAAAGGAATTGCAATTGGAGGAGAAAAAAAGAAAATTTGGGAAATTTAGTGACTCTAAGAAAATGGCCTGGGTTTATATCAGGTGCAGAGCAAAGGACCACAAGATGCCAAAACTAAGCTCACAGATGTTGCAAAAGCAGGGGAAAAAGTCAAGGAGGAAGACACAACTTAGGGGGCAAGATGTGAGGGACATGGCATGAATACTTAAAATAATAAAAAAAAAAAAAGAAAAAATCTTTCCCAAAGTCAAAGCCATCAAAATGCAGGCAGGCCATACACCACCAAGGGCAGGCACATGCAGCAAAGCTTGCCAAAATTGATCCCGACTGAAGGCCAGAACAGAAAAGAAGGACTTACAAACACGCTGGAATGGAGACAGCATCAAAGGAATTGCAATTGGAGGAGAAAAAGAAAAAATTGGGAAATTTAGTGACTCTAAGAAAATGGCCTGGGTTTATATCAGGTGCAGTGCAAAGGACCAAAAGGTGCCAAAACTAAGCTCACAGATGTTGCAAAAGCAGGGGAAAAAGTCAAGGAGGAAGACA
This sequence comes from Artemisiospiza belli, assembly GCA_021963965.1. Lineage (NCBI taxonomy): Eukaryota > Metazoa > Chordata > Aves > Passeriformes > Passerellidae > Artemisiospiza > Artemisiospiza belli. The sequence goes on from JAKDEW010000456.1 coordinate 187,089, forward strand.
CAACTTAGGGGGCAAGATATGAGGGACATGGCATGAATACTTAAAATAATAAAAAAAAAAAGAAAAAATCTTTCCCAAAGTCAAAGCAATCAAAATGCAGGCAGGCCATACGCCACCAAGGGCAGGCACATGCAGCAAAGTTTTCCAAAATTGATCCCCACTGAAGGCCAAAACAGAAAAGAAGGACTTACAAACACGCTGGAATGGAGACAACATCAAAGGAATTGCAATTGGAGGAGAAAAAAAGAAAATTTGGGAAATTTAATGACTCTTAGAAAGTGGCCTGGGGTTTTAGCAGGTGCAGTGCAAAGGAACAAAAGGTGCCAAAACTAAGCTCACAGATGTTGCAAAAGCAGGGGAAAAAGTCAAGGAGGAAGACAACTTAGGGAGCAAGATATGAGGGACATGGCATGAATACTTAAAACAAAAAAAAAAAAAAAAAAAAAAGAAAAAAAACTTTCCCAAAGTCAAAGCCATCAAAATGCAGGCAGGCCATACGCCACCAAGGGCAGGCACATGCAGCAAAGCTTGCCAAAATTGATCCCCACTGAAGGCCAAAACAGAAAAGAAGGACTTACAAACACGCTGGAATGGAGACAACATGAAAGGAATTCAATTTCTATGAGAAAAAAAGAAAATTTGGGAAATTTAGTGATTCTAAGAAAATGGCCTGGGTTTATATCAGGTGCAGTGCAAAGGGCCAAAAGGTGCCAAAACTAAGCTCACAGATGTTGCAAAAACAGGGGAAAAAGACAAGGAGGAAGACACAACTTAGGGGGCAAGATGTGAGGGACATGGCATGAACACTTCAGAAAACAACCAAAAAAAGAAAAAAATCTTTCCCAAAGTCAAAGCCATCAAAAGGCATGGCCTGCCATCAAGTGCAGGGACATGCACCAAAGATTCCTCTATTGGTCCCCATTGAAATCGCAAGATTCCTTTTCCCTTCCCGAAAGGAAATGAAATTTCCTTTCGGGAAGGGAAAAGGAATCTTGCGAATCCCAAAAGAAAGGCTTACAAACACTCTGGAAAGGAGATAGGTTCAAATGAAATGCAATTGAAAAAAGCAGAAAATCGGGAATTTTAGTCTCTTCAAAAAATAGGCTGTGAGGAAATCAGCTGCATTGCAAAGGACCAAAAGGTGCCAAAACTAAGCTCACAGATGTTGCAAAAGCAGGGGAAAAAGTCAAGGAGGAAGACACAACTTAGGGGGCAAGATGTGAGGGACATGGCATGAACACTTAAAATAATAAAAAAAAAAAAAAAAGAAAAAATCTTTCCCAAAGTCAAAGCCATCAAAATGCAGGAAGGCCATACGCCACCAAGGGCAGGCACATGCAGCAAAGCTTGCCAAAACTGATCCCCACTGAAGGCCAAAACAGAAAAGAAGGACTTACAAACACGCTGGAATGGAGACACCATAAAAGGAATTGCAATTGGAGGAGAAAAAAAGAAAATTTGGGAAATTACTGACTCTAAGAAAATGACCTGGGTTTATATCAGGTGCAGTGCAAAGGACCAAAAGGTGCCAAAACCAAGCTCACAGATGTTGCAAAAGCAGGGGAAAAAGTCAAGGAGGAAGACACAACTTAGGGGGCAAGATGTGAGGGACATGGCATGAATACTTAAAATAATAAAAAAAAAAAAAAAAAGAAAAAATCTTTCCCAAAGTCAAAGCCATCAAAATGCAGGCAGGCCATATGCCAGCAAGTGCAGGCACATGCAGCAAAGCTTGCCAAAATTGATCCCCACTGAAGGCCAAAACAGAAAAGAAGGACTTACAAACACGCTGGAATGGAGACACCATCAAAGGAATTGCAATTGGAGGAGAAAAAAAGAAAATTTGGGAAATTTATGACTCTTAGAAAGTGGCCTGGGGTTTATATCAGGTGCAGTGCAAAGGACCAAAAGATGCCAAAACTAAGCTCACAGATGTTGCAAAAGCAGGGGAAAAAGTCAAGGAGGAAGACACAACTTAGGGGGCAAGATATGAGGGACATGGCATGAATACTTAAAATAATAAAAAAAAAAAAAAAAGAAAAAATCTTTCCCAAAGTCAAAGCCATCAAAATGCAGGCAGGCCATACGCCACCAAGGGCAGGCACATGCAGCAAAGCTTGCCAAAATTGATCCCCACTGAAGGCCAAAACAGAAAAGAAGGACTTACAAACACGCTGGAATGGAGACAACATGAAAGGAATTCAATTTCTATGAGAAAAAAAGAAAATTTGGGAAATTTAGTGATTCTAAGAAAATGGCCTGGGTTTATATCAGGTGCAGTGCAAAGGGCCAAAAGGTGCCAAAACTAAGCTCACAGATGTTGCAAAAGCAGGGGAAAAAGTCAAGGAGGAAGACACAACTTAGGGGGCAAGATGTGAGGGACATGGCATGAACACTTCAGAAAACAACCAAAAAAAGAAAAAAATCTTTCCCAAAGTCAAAGCCATCAAAAGGCATGGCCTGCCATCAAGTGCAGGGACATGCACCAAAGATTCCTCTATTGGTCCCCATTGAAATCGCAAGATTCCTTTTCCCTTCCCGAAAGGAAATGAAATTTCCTTTCGGGAAGGGAAAAGGAATCTTGCGAATCCCAAAAGAAAGGCTTACAAACACTCTGGAAAGGAGATAGGTTCAAATGAAATGCAATTGAAAAAAGCAGAAAATCGGGAATTTTAGTCTCTTCAAAAAATAGGCTGTGAGGAAATCAGCTGCATTGCAAAGGACCAAAAGGTGCCAAAACTAAGCTCACAGATGTTGCAAAAGCAGGGGAAAAAGTCAAGGAGGAAGACACAACTTAGGGGGCAAGATGTGAGGGACATGGCATGAACACTTAAAATAATAAAAAAAAAAAAAAAAGAAAAAATCTTTCCCAAAGTCAAAGCCATCAAAATGCAGGCAGGCCATACACCACCAAGGGCAGGCACATGCAGCAAAGCTTGCCAAAATTGATCCCCACTGAAGGCCAAAACAGAAAAGAAGGACTTACAAACACGCTGGAATGGAGACACCATCAAAGGAATTGCAATTGGAGGAGAAAAAAAGAAAATTTGGGAAATTACTGACTCTAAAAACATGGCGTGGGTTTCTATCACGTGCATTGCAAAGGACCAAAAGGTGCCAAAACTAAGCTCACAGATGTTGCAAAAGCAGGGGAAAAAGTCAAGGAGGAAGACACAACTTAGGGGGCAAGATATGAGGGACATGGCATGAATACTTAAAATAATAAAAAAAAAAAAAAAGAAAAAATCTTTCCCAAAGTCAAAGCCATCAAAATGCAGGCAGGCCATAGGCCAGCAAGTGCAGGCACATGCAGCAAAGTTTGCCAAAATTGATCCCCACTGAAGGCCAAAACAGAAAAGAAGGACTTACAAACACGCTGGAATGGATACAACATCAAAGGATTTGCAATTGGAGGAGAAAAAAAGAAAATTTGGGAAATTTAGTGACTCTAAGAAAATGGCCTGGGTTTATATCAGGTGCAGTGAAAAGGACCAAAAGGTGCCAAAACTAAGCTCACAGATGTTGCAAAAGCAGGGGAAAAAGACAAGGAGGAAGACACAACTTTGGGGGCAAGATGTGAGGGACATGGCATGAATACTTAAAATATTAAAAAAAAAAAAAAGAAAAAATCTTTCCCAAAGTCAAAGCCATCAAAATGCAGGCAGGCCATACACCACCAAGGGCAGGCACATGCAGCAAAGCTTGCCAAAATTGATCCCCACTGAAGGCCAGAACAGAAAAGAAGGACTTACAAACACGCTGGAATGGAGACAGCATCAAAGGAATTGCAATTGGAGGAGAAAAAGAAAATTTGGGAAATTTAGTGACTCTAAGAAAATGGCCTGGGTTTATATCAGGTGCAGTGCAAAGGACCAAAAGGTGCCAAAACTAAGCTCACAGATGTTGCAAAAGCAGGGGAAAAAGTCAAGGAGGAAGACACAACTTAGGGGGCAAGATGTGAGGGACATGGCATGAATACTTAAAAAAATAAAAAAAAAAAAAAAGAAAAAATCTTTCCCAAAGTCAAAGCCATCAAAATGCAGGCTGGCCATACGCCAGCAAGTGCAGGCACATGCAGCAAAGCTTGCCAAAATTGATCCCCACTGAAGGCCAAAACAGAAAAGAAGGACTTACAAACACGCTAGAATGGAGACAACATGAAAGGAATTCAATTTCTATGAGAAAAAAAGAAAATTTGGGAAAGTTAGTGATTCTAAGAAAATGGCCTGGGTTTCTATCAGGTGCAGTGCAAAGGACCAAAAGGTGCCAAAACTAAGCTCACAGATGTTGCAAAAGCAGGGGAAAAAGTCAAGGAGGAAGACACAACTTAGGGGGCAAGATACGAGGGACATGGCATGAATACTTAAAATAATAAAAAAAAAAAGAAAAAATTTTTCCCAAAGTCAAAGCAATCAAAATGCAGGCAGGCCATACGCCAGCAAGGGCAGGCACATGCAGCAAAGTTTGCCAAAATTGATCCCCACTGAAGGCCAAAACAGAAAAGAAGGACTTACAAACACGCTGGAATGGAGACAACATCAAAGGAATTGCAATTGGAGGAGAAAAAAAGAAAATTTGGGAAATTTAATGACTCTTAGAAAGTGGCCTGGGGTTTTAGCAGGTGCAGTGCAAAGGACCAAAAGGTGCCAAAACTAAGCTCACAGATGTTGCAAAAGCAGGGGAAAAATTCAAGGAGGAAGACAACTTAGGGAGCAAGATATGAGGGACATGGCATGAATACTTAAAACAAAAAAAAAAAAAAAAAAAAAGAAAAAAAACTTTCCCAAAGTCAAAGCCATCAAAATGCAGGCAGGCCATACGCCACCAAGGGCAGGCACATGCAGCAAAGCTTGCCAAAATTGATCCCCACTGAAGGCCAAAACAGAAAAGAAGGACTTACAAACACACTGGAATGGAGACAACATGAAAGGAATTCAATTTCTATGAGAAAAAAAGAAAATTTGGGAAAGTTAGTGATTCTAAGAAAATGGCCTGGGTTTATATCAGGTGCAGTGCAAAGGGCCAAAAGGTGCCAAAACTAAGCTCACAGATGTTGCAAAAGCAGGGGAAAAAGTCAAGGAGGAAGACACAACTTAGGGGGCAAGATGTGAGGGACATGGCATGAACACTTCAGAAAACAACCAAAAAAAGAAAAAAATCTTTCCCAAAGTCAAAGCCATCAAAAGGCATGGCCTGCCATCAAGTGCAGGGACATGCAGCAAAGATTCCTCTATTGGTCCCCATTGAAATCGCAAGATTCCTTTTCCCTTCCCGAAATGAAATGAAATTTCCTTTCGGGAAGGGAAAAGGAATCTTGCGAATCCCAAAAGAAAGGCTTACAAACACTCTGGAAAGGAGATAGGTTCAAATGAAATGCAATTGAAAAAAGCAGAAAATCGGGAATTTTAGTCTCTTCAAAAAATAGGCTGTGAGGAAATCAGCTGCATTGCAAAGGACCAAAAGGTGCCAAAACTAAGCTCACAGATGTTGCAAAAGCAGGGGAAAAAGTCAAGGAGGAAGACACAACTTAGGGGGCAAAATATGAGGGACATGGCATGAATACTTAAAACAAAAAAAAAAAAAAAAAAGAAAAAATCTATCCCAAAGTCAAAGCCATCAAAATGCAGGCAGGCCATACGCCAGCAAGTGCAGGCACATGCAGCAAAGTTTGCCAAAATTGATCCCCACTGAAGGCCAAAACAGAAAAGAAGGACTTACAAACACGCTGGAATGGAGACAGCATCAAAGGAATTGCAATTGGAGGAGAAAAAAAGAAAATTTGGGAAATTTAGTGACTCTAAGAAAATGGCCTGGGTTTATATCAGGTGCAGTGCAAAGGACCAAAAGATGCCAAAACTAAGCTCACAGATGTTGCAAAAGCAGGGGAAAAAGTGAAGGAGGAAGACACAACTTAGGGGGCAAGATGTGAGGGACATGGCATGAATACTTAAAATAATAAAAAAAAAAAAGAGGAAAAAATCTTTCCCAAAGTCAAAGCCATCAAAATGCTGGCAGGCCATACACCACCAAGGGCAGGCACATGCAGCAAAGCTTGCCAAAATTGATCCCCACTGAAGGCCAGAACAGAAAAGAAGGACTTACAAACACGCTGGAATGGAGACAGCATCAAAGGAATTGCAATTGGAGGAGAAAAAGAAAAATTGGGAAATTTAGTGATTCTAAGAAAATGGCCTGGGTTTATATCAGGTGCAGTGCAAAGGACCAAAAGGTGCCAAAACTAAGCTCACAGATGTTGCAAAAGCAGGGGAAAAAGTCAAGGAGGAAGACACAACTTAGGGAGCAAGATATGAGGGAGATGGCATGAATAGTTAAAAAAATAAAAAAAAAAAAAAGAAAAAATCTTTCCCAAAGTAAAAGCCATCAAAATGCAGGCAGGCCATACGCCAGCAAGTGCAGGCACATGCAGCAAAGCTTGCCAAAATTGATCCCCACTGAAGGCCAAAACAGAAAAGAAGGACTTACAAACACGCTGGAATGGAGACAACATCAAAGGAATTGCAATTGGAGGAGAAAAAAAGAAAATTTGGGAAATTTAATGACTCTTAGAAAGTGGCCTGGGGTTTTATCAGGTGCAGTGCAAAGGACCAAAAGGTGCCAAAACTAAGCTCACAGATGTTGCAAAAGCAGGGGAAAAAGTCAAGGAGGAAGACACAACTTAGGGGGCAAGATATGAGGGACATGGCATGAATACTTAAAATAATAAAAAAAAAAAGAAAAAATCTTTCCCAAAGTCAAAGCAATCAAAATGCAGGCAGGCCATACGCCAGCAAGGGCAGGCACATGCAGCAAAGTTTGCCAAAATTGATCCCCACTGAAGGCCAAAACAGAAAAGAAGGACTTACAAACACGCTGGAATGGAGACACCATCAAAGGAATTGCAATTGGAGGAGAAAAAAAGAAAATTTGGGAAATTACTGACTCTAAAAACATGGCGTGGGTTTCTATCACGTGCATTGCAAAGGACCAAAAGGTGCCAAAACTAAGCTCACAGATGTTGCAAAAGCAGGGGAAAAAGTCAAGGAGGAAGACACAACTTAGGGGGCAAGATATGAGGGACATGGCATGAATACTTAAAATAATAAAAAAAAAAAAAAAGAAAAAATCTTTCCCAAAGTCAAAGCCATCAAAATGCAGGCAGGCCATAGGCCAGCAAGTGCAGGCACATGCAGCAAAGTTTGCCAAAATTGATCCCCACTGAAGGCCAAAACAGAAAAGAAGGACTTACAAACACGCTGGAATGGATACAACATCAAAGGATTTGCAATTGGAGGAGAAAAAAAGAAAATTTGGGAAATTTAGTGACTCTAAGAAAATGGCCTGGGTTTATATCAGGTGCAGTGAAAAGGACCAAAAGGTGCCAAAACTAAGCTCACAGATGTTGCAAAAGCAGGGGAAAAAGACAAGGAGGAAGACACAACTTAGGGGGCAAGATGTGAGGGACATGGCATGAATACTTAAAATAATAAAAAAAAAAAAAAAAAAAAAATCTTTCCCAAAGTCAAAGCCATCAAAATGCTGGCAGGCCATACACTACCAAGGGCAGGCACATGCAGCAAAGCTTGCCAAAATTGATCCCCACTGAAGGCCAGAACAGAAAAGAAGGACTTACAAACACGCTGGAATGGAGACAGCATCAAAGGAATTGCAATTGGAGGAGAAAAAGAAAATTTGGGAAATTTAGTGACTCTAAGAAAATGGCCTGGGTTTATATCAGGTGCAGTGCAAAGGACCAAAAGATGCCAAAACTAAGCTCACAGATGTTGCAAAAGCAGGGGAAAAAGTCAAGGAGGAAGACACAACTTAGGGGGCAAGATGTGAGGGACATGGCATGAATACTTAAAAAAATAAAAAAAAAAAAAAAGAAAAAATCTTTCCCAAAGTCAAAGCCATCAAAATGCAGGCTGGCCATACGCCAGCAAGTGCAGGCACATGCAGCAAAGCTTGCCAAAATTGATCCCCACTGAAGGCCAAAACAGAAAAGAAGGACTTACAAACACGCTAGAATGGAGACAACATGAAAGGAATTCAATTTCTATGAGAAAAAAAGAAAATTTGGGAAAGTTAGTGATTCTAAGAAAATGGCCTGGGTTTCTATCAGGTGCAGTGCAAAGGACCAAAAGGTGCCAAAACTAAGCTCACAGATGTTGCAAAAGCAGGGGAAAAAGTCAAGGAGGAAGACACAACTTAGGGGGCAAGATACGAGGGACATGGCATGAATACTTAAAATAATAAAAAAAAAAAGAAAAAATTTTTCCCAAAGTCAAAGCAATCAAAATGCAGGCAGGCCATACGCCAGCAAGGGCAGGCACATGCAGCAAAGTTTGCCAAAATTGATCCCCACTGAAGGCCAAAACAGAAAAGAAGGACTTACAAACACGCTGGAATGGAGACAACATCAAAGGAATTGCAATTGGAGGAGAAAAAAAGAAAATTTGGGAAATTTAATGACTCTTAGAAAGTGGCCTGGGGTTTTAGCAGGTGCAGTGCAAAGGACCAAAAGGTGCCATAACTAAGCTCACAGATGTTGCAAAAGCAGGGGAAAAAGTCAAGGAGGAAGACACAACTTAGCGGGCAAGATGTGAGGGACATGGCAAGAACACTTCAGAAAACAACCAAAAAAAGAAAAAAATCTTTCCCAAAGTCAAAGCCATCAAAAGGCATGGCCTGCCATCAAGTGCAGGGACATGCACCAAAGATTCCTCTATTGGTCCCCATTGAAATCGCAAGATTCCTTTTCCCTTCCCGAAAGGAAATGAAATTTCCTTTCGGGAAGGGAAAAGGAATCTTGCGAATCCCAAAAGAAAGGCTTACAAACACTCTGGAAAGGAGATAGGTTCAAATGAAATGCAATTGAAAAAAGCAGAAAATCGGGAATTTTAGTCTCTTCAAAAAATAGGCTGTGAGGAAATCAGCTGCATTGCAAAGGACCAAAAGGTGCCAAAACTAAGCTCACAGATGTTGCAAAAGCAGGGGAAAAAGTCAAGGAGGAAGACACAACTTAGGGAGCAAGATGTGAGGGACATGGCATGAACACTTCAGAAAACAACCAAAAAAAGAAAAAAATCTTTCCCAAAGTCAAAGCCATCAAAAGGCAGGCAGGCCATACACCACCAAGGGCAGGCACATGCAGCAAAGCTTGCCAAAATTGATCCCCACTGAAGGCCAAAACAGAAAAGAAGGACTTACAAACACGCTGGAATGGAGACAACATGAAAGGAATTCAATTTCTATAAGAAAAAAAGAAAATTTGGGTAAGTTAGCGATTCTAATAAAATGGCCTGGGTTTATATCAGGTGCAGTGAAAAGGACCAAAAGGTGCCAAAAGTAAGCTCACAGATGTTGCAAAAGCAGGGGAAAAAGTGAAGGAGGAAGACACAACTTAGGGAGCAAGATATGAGGGACATGGCATGAACACTTCAGAAAACAACCAAAAAAAGAAAAAAATCTTTCCCAAAGTCAAAGCCATCAAAATGCAGGCAGGCAATACACCACCAAGGGCAGGCACATGCAGCAAAGCTTGCCAAAATTGATCCCCACTGAAGGCCAAAACAGAAAAGAAGGACCTGCAAACACGCTGGAATGGAGACACCATCAAAGGACTTGCAATTGGAGGAGAAAAAAAGGAAATTGGGAAATTTAATGACTCTTAGAAAGTGGCCTGTGGTTTTAGCCGGTGCAGTGCAAAGGACCAAAAGATGCCAAAACTAAGCTCACAGATGTTGCAAAAGCAGGGGAAAAAGTCAAGGAGGAAGACACAACTTAGGGGGCAAGATATGAGGGACATGGATTGAACACTTCAGAAAACAACCAAAAAAAGAAAAAAATCTTTCCCAAAGTCAAAGCCATCAAAATGCAGGCAGGCCATACGCCAGCAATGGCAGGCACATGCAGCAAAGCTTGCCAAAATTGATCCCCACTGAAGGCCAAAACAGAAAAGAAGGACCTACAAACACGCTGGGATGGAGACACCATCAAAGAAATTGCAATTGGAGGAGAAAAAAAGAAAATTTGGGAAACTTAAAGACTCTTAGAAAGTGGCCTGGGGTTTATATCAGGTGCAGTGCAAAGGACCAAAAGATGCCAAAACTAAGCTCATAGGTGTTGCAATAGCAGGGTAAAAAGTCAAGTAGGAAGACAGAACATAGGGGGCAAGATATGAGGGACATGGCATGAACACTTCAGAAAACAACCAAAAAAAGAAAAAAATCTTTCCCAAAGTCAAAGCCATCAAAAGGCATGCAGGCCATACGCCAGCAAGTGCAGGCACATGCAGCAAAGCTTGCCAAAATTGATCCCCATTGAAGGCCAAAACAGAAAAGAAGGACTTACAAACACGCTGGAATGGAGACAACATGAATGGAATTCAATTTCTATGAGAAAAAAAAGAAAATTTGGGTATGTTAGTGATTCTAAGAAAATGGCCTGGGTTTATATCAGGTGCAGTGCAAAGGACCAAAAGGTGCCAAAACTAAGCTCACGGATGTTGCAAAAGCAGGGGAAAAAGTCAAGGAGGAAGACACAACTTAGGGGGCAAGATGTGAGGGACATGGCATGAATACTTAAAACAAAAAAAAAAAAAAGAAAAAATCTTTCCCAAAGTCAAAGCCATCAAAATGCAGGCAGGCCATACGCCAGCAACGGCAGGCACATGCAGCAAAGCTTGCCAAAATTGATCCCCACTGAAGGCCAAAACAGAAAAGAAGGACCTACAAACACGCTGGAATGGAGAAAACATCAAAGGATTTGCAATTGGAGGAGAAAAAAAGAAAATTAAGGAAATTACTGACTCTAAAAAAATGGCCTGGGCTTTTAGCAGGTGCAGTGCAAAGGACCAAAAGGTGCCAAAACTAAGCTCACATATGTTGCAAAAGCAGGGGAAAAAGTGAAGGAGGAAGACACAACTTAGGGAGCAAGATATGAGGGACATGGCATGAAAACTTAAACCAAAAAAAACAACAAAAAAAAAAATCTATCCCAAAGTCAAAGCCATCAAAATGCAGGCACGCCATACGCCAGCGAGTGCAGGCACATGCAGCAAAGCTTGCCAAAATTGATCCCCACTGAAGGCCAAAACAGAAAAGAAGGACTTACAAACACGCTGGAATGGAGACAACATCAAAGGAATTGCAATTGGAGGAGAAAAAAAGAAAATTTGGGAAATTTAATGACTCTTAGAAAGTGGCCTGGGGTTTTAGCAGGTGCAGTGCAAAGGACCAAAAGGTGCCAAAACTAAGCTCACAGATGTTGCAAAAGCAGGGGAAAAAGTCAAGGAGGAAGACACAACTTAGGGGGCAAGATATGAGGGACATGGCATGAATACTTAAAATAATAAAAAAAAAAAGAAAAAATCTTTCCCAAAGTCAAAGCAATCAAAACGCAGGCAGGCCATACGCCAGCAAGGGCAGGCACATGCAGCAAAGTTTGCCAAAATTGATCCCCACTGAAGGCCAAAACAGAAAAGAAGGACTTACAAACACGCTGGAATGGAGACAACATCAAAGGAATTGCAATTGGAGGAGAAAAAAAGAAAATTTGGGAAATTTAATGACTCTTAGAAAGTGGCCTGGGGTTTTAGCAGGTGCAGTGCAAAGGACCAAAAGGTGCCATAACTAAGCTCACAGATGTTGCAAAAGCAGGGGAAAAAGTCAAGGAGGAAGACACAACTTAGCGGGCAAGATGTGAGGGACATGGCAAGAACACTTCAGAAAACAACCAAAAAAAGAAAAAAATCTTTCCCAAAGTCAAAGCCATCAAAAGGCATGGCCTGCCATCAAGTGCAGGGACATGCACCAAAGATTCCTCTATTGGTCCCCATTGAAATCGCAAGATTCCTTTTCCCTTCCCGAAAGGAAATGAAATTTCCTTTCGGGAAGGGAAAAGGAATCTTGCGAATCCCAAAAGAAAGGCTTACAAACACTCTGGAAAGGAGATAGGTTCAAATGAAATGCAATTGAAAAAAGCAGAAAATCGGGAATTTTAGTCTCTTCAAAAAATAGGCTGTGAGGAAATCAGCTGCATTGCAAAGGACCAAAAGGTGCCAAAACTAAGCTCACAGATGTTGCAAAAGCAGGGGAAAAAGTCAAGGAGGAAGACACAACTTAGGGAGCAAGATGTGAGGGACATGGCATGAACACTTCAGAAAACAACCAAAAAAAGAAAAAAATCTTTCCCAAAGTCAAAGCCATCAAAAGGCAGGCAGGCCATACACCACCAAGGGCAGGCACATGCAGCAAAGCTTGCCAAAATTGATCCCCACTGAAGGCCAAAACAGAAAAGAAGGACTTACAAACACGCTGGAATGGAGACAACATGAAAGGAATTCAATTTCTATAAGAAAAAAAGAAAATTTGGGTAAGTTAGCGATTCTAATAAAATGGCCTGGGTTTATATCAGGTGCAGTGAAAAGGACCAAAAGGTGCCAAAAGTAAGCTCACAGATGTTGCAAAAGCAGGGGAAAAAGTGAAGGAGGAAGACACAACTTAGGGAGCAAGATATGAGGGACATGGCATGAACACTTCAGAAAACAACCAAAAAAAGAAAAAAATCTTTCCCAAAGTCAAAGCCATCAAAATGCAGGCAGGCAATACACCACCAAGGGCAGGCACATGCAGCAAAGCTTGCCAAAATTGATCCCCACTGAAGGCCAAAACAGAAAAGAAGGACCTACAAACACGCTGGAATGGAGACACCATCAAAGGACTTGCAATTGGAGGAGAAAAAAAGGAAATTGGGAAATTTAATGACTCTTAGAAAGTGGCCTGTGGTTTTAGCCGGTGCAGTGCAAAGGACCAAAAGATGCCAAAACTAAGCTCACAGATGTTGCAAAAGCAGGGGAAAAAGTCAAGGAGGAAGACACAACTTAGGGGGCAAGATATGAGGGACATGGATTGAACACTTCAGAAAACAACCAAAAAAAGAAAAAAATCTTTCCCAAAGTCAAAGCCATCAAAATGCAGGCAGGCCATACGCCAGCAATGGCAGGCACATGCAGCAAAGCTTGCCAAAATTGATCCCCACTGAAGGCCAAAACAGAAAAGAAGGACCTACAAACACGCTGGGATGGAGACACCATCAAAGAAATTGCAATTGGAGGAGAAAAAAAGAAAATTTGGGAAACTTAAAGACTCTTAGAAAGTGGCCTGGGGTTTATATCAGGTGCAGTGCAAAGGACCAAAAGATGCCAAAACTAAGCTCATAGGTGTTGCAATAGCAGGGTAAAAAGTCAAGTAGGAAGACAGAACATAGGGGGCAAGATATGAGGGACATGGCATGAACACTTCAGAAAACAACCAAAAAAAGAAAAAAATCTTTCCCAAAGTCAAAGCCATCAAAAGGCATGCAGGCCATACGCCAGCAAGTGCAGGCACATGCAGCAAAGCTTGCCAAAATTGATCCCCATTGAAGGCCAAAACAGAAAAGAAGGACTTACAAACACGCTGGAATGGAGACAACATGAATGGAATTCAATTTCTATGAGAAAAAAAAGAAAATTTGGGTATGTTAGTGATTCTAAGAAAATGGCCTGGGTTTATATCAGGTGCAGTGCAAAGGACCAAAAGGTGCCAAAACTAAGCTCACGGATGTTGCAAAAGCAGGGGAAAAAGTCAAGGAGGAAGACACAACTTAGGGGGCAAGATGTGAGGGACATGGCATGAATACTTAAAACAAAAAAAAAAAAAAGAAAAAATCTTTCCCAAAGTCAAAGCCATCAAAATGCAGGCAGGCCATACGCCAGCAACGGCAGGCACATGCAGCAAAGCTTGCCAAAATTGATCCCCACTGAAGGCCAAAACAGAAAAGAAGGACCTACAAACACGCTGGAATGGAGAAAACATCAAAGGATTTGCAATTGGAGGAGAAAAAAAGAAAATTAAGGAAATTACTGACTCTAAAAAAATGGCCTGGGCTTTTAGCAGGTGCAGTGCAAAGGACCAAAAGGTGCCAAAACTAAGCTCACATATGTTGCAAAAGCAGGGGAAAAAGTGAAGGAGGAAGACACAACTTAGGGAGCAAGATATGAGGGACATGGCATGAAAACTTAAACCAAAAAAAACAACAAAAAAAAAAATCTATCCCAAAGTCAAAGCCATCAAAATGCAGGCACGCCATACGCCAGCGAGTGCAGGCACATGCAGCAAAGCTTGCCAAAATTGATCCCCACTGAAGGCCAAAACAGAAAAGAAGGACTTACAAACACGCTGGAATGGAGACAACATCAAAGGAATTGCAATTGGAGGAGAAAAAAAGAAAATTTGGGAAATTTAATGACTCTTAGAAAGTGGCCTGGGGTTTTATCAGGTGCAGTGCAAAGGACCAAAAGGTGCCAAAACTAAGCTCACAGATGTTGCAAAAGCAGGGGAAAAAGTCAAGGAGGAAGACACAACTTAGGGAGCAAGGTATGAGGGACATGGCATGAATACTTAAAACAAAAAAAAAAAAAAAAAGAAAAAATCTTTCCCAAAGTCAAAGCCATCCAAATGCAGGCAGGCCATACGCCACCAAGGGCAGGCACATGCAGCAAAGCTTGCCAAAATTGATCCCCACTGAAGGCCAAAACAGAAAAGAAGGACGTACAAACACGCTGGAAAGGAGTCAACATCAAAGGAATTGCAATTGGAGGAGAAAAAAAGAAAATTTGGGAAATTTATGACTCTTAGAAAGTGGCCTGGGGTTTATATCAGGTGCAGTGCAAAGGACCAAAAGGTGCCAATACTAAGCTCACAGATGTTGCAAAAGCAGGGGAAAAAGTCAAGGAGGAAGACACAACTTAGGGGGCAAGATATGAGGGACATGGCATGAATCCTTAAAAAAATAAAAAAAAAAAAAAGAAAAAATCTTTCCCAAAGTCAAAGCCATCAAAATGCAGGCAGGCCATACGCCAGCAAGTGCAGGCACATGCAGCAAAGCTTGCCAAAATTGATCCCCACTGAAGGCCAAAACAGAAAAGAAGGACCTACAAACACGCTGGAATGGAGACAACATCAAAGGAATTGCAATTGGAGGAGAAAAAAAGAAAATTTGGGAAATTTAATGACTCTTAGAAAGTGGCCTGGGATTTTAGCAGGTGCAGTGCAAAGGACCAAAATGTGCCGAAACTAAGCTCACAGATGTTGCAAAAGCAGGGGAAAAAGGCAAGGAGGAAAACACAACTTAGGGAGCAAGATATGAGGGACATGGCATGAATACTTAAAACAAAAAAAAAAAAAAAAAAAAGAAAAAATCTTTCCCAAAGTCAAAGCCATCAAAATGCAGGCAGGCCATACGCCACCAAGGGCAGGCACATGCAGCAATGTTTGCCAAAATTGATCCCCACTGAAGGCCAAAACAGAAAAGAAGGACCTACAAACACGCTGGAATGGAGTCAACATCAAAGGATTTGCAATTGGAGGAGAAAAAAAGAAAATTTGGGAAATTTAGTGACTCTAAGAAAATGGCCTGGGTTTATATCAGGTGCAGTGCAAAGGACCAAAAGATGCAAAAACTAAGCTCACAGATGTTGCAAAATCAGGGGAAAAAGTGAAGGAGGAAGACACAACTTAGGGAGCAAGATATGAGGGACATGGCATGAGTACTTAAAACAAAAAAAAAAAAAAAAAAAAAAAGAAAAAATCCTTCCCGAAGTCAAAGCCATCAAAATGCAGGCAGGCCATACGCCAGCAAGTGCAGGCACATGCAGCAAAGTTTGCCAAAATTGATCCCCACTGAAGGCCAAAACAGAAAAGAAGGACTTACAAACATGCTGGAATGGAGACACCATCAAAGGAATTGCAATTGGAGGAGAAAAAAAGAAAATTTGGGAAATTTAGTGACTCTAAGAAAATGGCCTGGGTTTATATCAGGTGCAGTGCAAAGGACCAAAAGATGCCAAAACTAAGCTCACAGATGTTGCAAAAGCAGGGGAAAAAGTCAAGGAGGAAGACACAACTTAGGGGGCAAGATGTGAGGGACATGGCATGAATACTTAAAATAATAAAAAAAAAAAAAGAAAAAATCTTTCCCAAAGTCAAAGCCATAAAAATGCTGGCAGGCCATACACCACCAAGGGCAGGCACATGCAGCAAAGCTTGCCAAAATTGATCCCCACTGAAGGCCAAAACAGAAAAGAAGGACTTACAAACACGCTGGAATGGAGACAGCATCAAAGGAATTGCAATTGGAGGAGAAAAAGAAAAATTGGGAAATTTAGTGACTCTAAGAAAATGGCCTGGGTTTATATCAGGTGCAGTGCAAAGGACCAAAAGGTGCCAAAACTAAGCTCACAGATGTTGCAAAAGCAGGGGAAAAAGTCAAGGAGGAAGACACAACTTAGGGGGCAAGATGTGAGGGACATGGCATGAATACTTAAAAAAATAAAAAAAAAAAAAAGAAAAAATCTTTCCCAAAGTCAAAGCCATCAAAATGCAGGCAGGCCATACGCCAGCAAGTGCAGGCACATGCAGCAAAGCTTGCCAAAATTGATCCCCACTGAAGGCCAAAACAGAAAAGAAGGACTTACAAACACGCTGGAATGGAGACAGCATCAAAGGAATTGCAATTGGAGGAGAAAAAGAAAAATTGGGAAATTTAGTGACTCTAAGAAAATGGCCTGGGTTTATATCAGGTGCAGTGCAAAGGACCAAAAGGTGCCAAAACTAAGCTCACAGATGTTGCAAAAGCAGGGGAAAAAGTCAAGGAGGAAGACACAACTTAGGGGGCAAGATGTGAGGGACATGGCATGAATACTTAAAATAATAAAAAAAAAAAAAAGAAAAAATCTTTCCCAAAGTCAAAGCCATCAAAATGCAGGCAGGCCATACGCCAGCAAGTGCAGGCACATGCAGCAAAGCTTGCCAAAATTGATCCCCACTGAAGGCCAAAACAGAAAAGAAGGACCTACAAACACGCTGGAATGGAGACAACATCAAAGGAATTGCAATTGGAGGAGAAAAAAAGAAAATTTGGGAAATTTAATGACTCTTAGAAAGTGGCCTGGGATTTTAGCAGGTGCAGTGCAAAGGACCAAAAGGTGCCGAAACTAAGCTCACAGATGTTGCAAAAGCAGGGGAAAAAGGCAAGGAGGAAAACACAACTTAGGGAGCAAGATATGAGGGACATGGCATGAATACTTAAAACAAAAAAAAAAAAAAAAAAAAGAAAAAATCTTTCCCAAAGTCAAAGCCATCAAAATGCAGGCAGGCCATACGCCACCAAGGGCAGGCACATGCAGCAATGTTTGCCAAAATTGATCCCCACTGAAGGCCAAAACAGAAAAGAAGGACCTACAAACACGCTGGAATGGAGTCAACATCAAAGGATTTGCAATTGGAGGAGAAAAAAAGAAAATTTGGGAAATTTAGTGACTCTAAGAAAATGGCCTGGGTTTATATCAGGTGCAGTGCAAAGGACCAAAAGATGCAAAAACTAAGCTCACAGATGTTGCAAAATCAGGGGAAAAAGTGAAGGAGGAAGACACAACTTAGGGAGCAAGATATGAGGGACATGGCATGAGTACTTAAAACAAAAAAAAAAAAAAAAAAAAAAAAGAAAAAATCCTTCCCGAAGTCAAAGCCATCAAAATGCAGGCAGGCCATACGCCAGCAAGTGCAGGCACATGCAGCAAAGTTTGCCAAAATTGATCCCCACTGAAGGCCAAAACAGAAAAGAAGGACTTACAAACACGCTGGAATGGATACAACATCAAAGGATTTGCAATTGGAGGAGAAAAAAAGAAAATTTGGGAAATTTAGTGACTCTAAGAAAATGGCCTGGGTTTATATCAGGTGCAGTGAAAAGGACCAAAAGGTGCCAAAACTAAGCTCACAGATGTTGCAAAAGCAAGGGAAAAAGACAAGGAGGAAGACACAACTTAGGGGGCAAGATGTGAGGGACATGGCATGAACACTTCAGAAAACAACCAAAAAAAGAAAAAAATCTTTCCCAAAGTCAAAGCCATCAAACGCCATGGCCTGCGATCAAGTGCAGAGACATGCACCAATGATTCCTCTATTGGTCCCCATTGAAATCGCAAGATTCCTTTTCCCTTCCCGAAATGAAATGAAATTTCCTTTCGGGAAGGGAAAAGGAATCTTGCGAATCCCAAAAGAAAGGCTTACAAACACTCTGGAAAGGAGATAGGTTCAAATGAAATGCAATTGAAAAAAGCAGAAAAATGGGAATTTTAGTCTCTTCAAAAAATAGGCTGTGAGGAAATCAGCTGCATTGCAAAGGACCAAAAGGTGCCAAAACTAAGCTCACAGATGTTGCAAAAGCAGGGGAAAAAGTCAAGGAGGAAGACACAACTTAGGGGGCAAGATATGAAGGACATGGCATGAATACTTAAAACAAAAAAAAAAAAAAAAAAGAAAAAATCTATCCCAAAGTCAAAGCCATCAAAATGCAGGCAGGCCATACGCCAGCAAGTGCAGGCACATGCAGCAAAGTTTGCCAAAATTGATCCCCACTGAAGGCCAAAACAGAAAAGAAGGACTTACAAACATGCTGGAATGGAGACACCATCAAAGGAATTGCAATTGGAGGAGAAAAAAAGAAAATTTGGGAAATTTAGTGACTCTAAGAAAATGGCCTGGGTTTATATCAGGTGCAGTGCAAAGGACCAAAAGATGCCAAAACTAAGCTCACAGATGTTGCAAAAGCAGGGGAAAAAGTCAAGGAGGAAGACACAACTTAGGGGGCAAGATGTGAGGGACATGGCATGAATACTTAAAATAATAAAAAAAAAAAAAGAAAAAATCTTTCCCAAAGTCAAAGCCATAAAAATGCTGGCAGGCCATACACCACCAAGGGCAGGCACATGCAGCAAAGCTTGCCAAAATTGATCCCCACTGAAGGCCAAAACAGAAAAGAAGGACTTACAAACACGCTGGAATGGAGACAGCATCAAAGGAATTGCAATTGGAGGAGAAAAAGAAAAATTGGGAAATTTAGTGACTCTAAGAAAATGGCCTGGGTTTATATCAGGTGCAGTGCAAAGGACCAAAAGGTGCCAAAACTAAGCTCACAGATGTTGCAAAAGCAGGGGAAAAAGTCAAGGAGGAAGACACAACTTAGGGGGCAAGATGTGAGGGACATGGCATGAATACTTAAAAAAATAAAAAAAAAAAAAAGAAAAAATCTTTCCCAAAGTCAAAGCCATCAAAATGCAGGCAGGCCATACGCCAGCAAGTGCAGGCACATGCAGCAAAGCTTGCCAAAATTGATCCCCACTGAAGGCCAAAACAGAAAAGAAGGACTTACAAACACGCTGGAATGGAGACAGCATCAAAGGAATTGCAATTGGAGGAGAAAAAGAAAAATTGGGAAATTTAGTGACTCTAAGAAAATGGCCTGGGTTTATATCAGGAGCAGTGCAAAGGACCAAAAGGTGCCAAAACTAAGCTCACAGATGTTGCAAAAGCAGGGGAAAAAGTCAAGGAGGAAGACACAACTTAGGGGGCAAGATGTGAGGGACATGGCATGAATACTTAAAATAATAAAAAAAAAAAAAAGAAAAAATCTTTCCCAAAGTCAAAGCCATCAAAATGCAGGCAGGCCATACGCCAGCAAGTGCAGGCACATGCAGCAAAGCTTGCCAAAATTGATCCCCACTGAAGGCCAAAACAGAAAAGAAGGACCTACAAACACGCTGGAATGGAGACAACATCAAAGGAATTGCAATTGGAGGAGAAAAAAAGAAAATTTGGGAAATTTAATGACTCTTAGAAAGTGGCCTGGGATTTTAGCAGGTGCAGTGCAAAGGACCAAAATGTGCCGAAACTAAGCTCACAGATGTTGCAAAAGCAGGGGAAAAAGGCAAGGAGGAAAACACAACTTAGGGAGCAAGATATGAGGGACATGGCATGAATACTTAAAACAAAAAAAAAAAAAAAAAAAAGAAAAAATCTTTCCCAAAGTCAAAGCCATCAAAATGCAGGCAGGCCATACGCCACCAAGGGCAGGCACATGCAGCAATGTTTGCCAAAATTGATCCCCACTGAAGGCCAAAACAGAAAAGAAGGACCTACAAACACGCTGGAATGGAGTCAACATCAAAGGATTTGCAATTGGAGGAGAAAAAAAGAAAATTTGGGAAATTTAGTGACTCTAAGAAAATGGCCTGGGTTTATATCAGGTGCAGTGCAAAGGACCAAAAGATGCAAAAACTAAGCTCACAGATGTTGCAAAATCAGGGGAAAAAGTGAAGGAGGAAGACACAACTTAGGGAGCAAGATATGAGGGACATGGCATGAGTACTTAAAACAAAAAAAAAAAAAAAAAAAAAAAAGAAAAAATCCTTCCCGAAGTCAAAGCCATCAAAATGCAGGCAGGCCATACGCCAGCAAGTGCAGGCACATGCAGCAAAGTTTGCCAAAATTGATCCCCACTGAAGGCCAAAACAGAAAATAAGGACTTACAAACACGCTGGAATGGATACAACATCAAAGGATTTGCAATTGGAGGAGAAAAAAAGAAAATTTGGGAAATTTAGTGACTCTAAGAAAATGGCCTGGGTTTATATCAGGTGCAGTGAAAAGGACCAAAAGGTGCCAAAACTAAGCTCACAGATGTTGCAAAAGCAAGGGAAAAAGACAAGGAGGAAGACACAACTTAGGGGGCAAGATGTGAGGGACATGGCATGAACACTTCAGAAAACAACCAAAAAAAGAAAAAAATCTTTCCCAAAGTCAAAGCCATCAAACGCCATGGCCTGCGATCAAGTGCAGAGACATGCACCAATGATTCCTCTATTGGTCCCCATTGAAATCGCAAGATTCCTTTTCCCTTCCCGAAATGAAATGAAATTTCCTTTCGGGAAGGGAAAAGGAATCTTGCGAATCCCAAAAGAAAGGCTTACAAACACTCTGGAAAGGAGATAGGTTCAAATGAAATGCAATTGAAAAAAGCAGAAAAATGGGAATTTTAGTCTCTTCAAAAAATAGGCTGTGAGGAAATCAGCTGCATTGCAAAGGACCAAAAGGTGCCAAAACTAAGCTCACAGATGTTGCAAAAGCAGGGGAAAAAGTCAAGGAGGAAGACACAACTTAGGGGGCAAGATATGAAGGACATGGCATGAATACTTAAAACAAAAAAAAAAAAAAAAAAGAAAAAATCTATCCCAAAGTCAAAGCCATCAAAATGCAGGCAGGCCATACGCCAGCAAGTGCAGGCACATGCAGCAAAGTTTGCCAAAATTGATCCCCACTGAAGGCCAAAACAGAAAAGAAGGACTTACAAACATGCTGGAATGGAGACACCATCAAAGGAATTGCAATTGGAGGAGAAAAAAAGAAAATTTGGGAAATTTAGTGACTCTAAGAAAATGGCCTGGGTTTATATCAGGTGCAGTGCAAAGGACCAAAAGATGCCAAAACTAAGCTCACAGATGTTGCAAAAGCAGGGGAAAAAGTCAAGGAGGAAGACACAACTTAGGGGGCAAGATGTGAGGGACATGGCATGAATACTTAAAATAATAAAAAAAAAAAAAGAAAAAATCTTTCCCAAAGTCAAAGCCATAAAAATGCTGGCAGGCCATACACCACCAAGGGCAGGCACATGCAGCAAAGCTTGCCAAAATTGATCCCCACTGAAGGCCAAAACAGAAAAGAAGGACTTACAAACACGCTGGAATGGAGACAGCATCAAAGGAATTGCAATTGGAGGAGAAAAAGAAAAATTGGGAAATTTAGTGACTCTAAGAAAATGGCCTGGGTTTATATCAGGTGCAGTGCAAAGGACCAAAAGGTGCCAAAACTAAGCTCACAGATGTTGCAAAAGCAGGGGAAAAAGTCAAGGAGGAAGACACAACTTAGGGGGCAAGATGTGAGGGACATGGCATGAATACTTAAAAAAATAAAAAAAAAAAAAAGAAAAAATCTTTCCCAAAGTCAAAGCCATCAAAATGCAGGCAGGCCATACGCCAGCAAGTGCAGGCACATGCAGCAAAGCTTGCCAAAATTGATCCCCACTGAAGGCCAAAACAGAAAAGAAGGACTTACAAACACGCTGGAATGGAGACAGCATCAAAGGAATTGCAATTGGAGGAGAAAAAGAAAAATTGGGAAATTTAGTGACTCTAAGAAAATGGCCTGGGTTTATATCAGGTGCAGTGCAAAGGACCAAAAGGTGCCAAAACTAAGCTCACAGATGTTGCAAAAGCAGGGGAAAAAGTCAAGGAGGAAGACACAACTTAGGGGGCAAGATGTGAGGGACATGGCATGAATACTTAAAAAAATAAAAAAAAAAAAAAGAAAAAATCTTTCCCAAAGTCAAAGCCATCAAAATGCAGGCAGGCCATACGCCAGCAAGTGCAGGCACATGCAGCAAAGCTTGCCAAAATTGATCCCCACTGAAGGCCAAAACAGAAAAGAAGGACTTACAAACACGCTGGAATGGAGACAACATGAAAGGAATTCAATTTCTATGAGAAAAAAAGAAAATTTGGGAAAGTTAGTGATTCTAAGAAAATGGCCTGGGTTTCTATCAGGTGCAGTGCAAAGGACCAAAAGGTGCCAAAACTAAGCTCACAGATGTTGCAAAAGCAGGGGAAAAAGTCAAGGAGGAAGACACAACTTAGGGGGCAAGATATGAGGGACATGGCATGAATATTTAAAATAATAAAAAAAAAAAGAAAAAATCTTTCCCAAAGTCAAAGCAATCAAAATGCAGGCAGGCCATACGCCAGCAAGGGGAGGCACATGCAGCAAAGCTTGCCAAAATTGATCCCCACTGAAGGCCAGAACAGAAAAGAAGGACTTACAAACACGCTGGAATGGAGACAACATCAAAGGAATTGCAATTGGAGGAGAAAAAAAGAAAATTTGGGAAATTTAATGACTCTTAGAAAGTGGCCTGGGATTTTAGCAGGTGCAGTGCAAAGGACCAAAAGGTGCCGAAACTAAGCTCACAGATGTTGCAAAAGCAGGGGAAAAAGTCAAGGAGGAAGACACAACTTAGGGAGCAAGATATGAGGGACATGGCATGAATACTTAAAACAAAAAAAAAAAAAAAAAAAAGAAAAAAAACTTTCCCAAAGTCAAAGCCATCAAAATGCAGGCAGGCCATACGCCACCAAGGGCAGGCACATGCAGCAAAGCTTGCCAAAATTGATCCCCACTGAAGGCCAAAACAGAAAAGAAGGACTTACAAACACGCTGGAATGGAGACAACATGAAAGGAATTTAATTTCTATGAGAAAAAAAGAAAATTTGGGAAAGTTAGTGATTCTAAGAAAATGGCCTGGGTTTATATCAGGTGCAGTGCAAAGGGCCAAAAGGTGCCAAAACTAAGCTCACAGATGTTGCAAAAGCAGGGGAAAAAGACAAGGAGGAAGACACAACTTAGGGGGCAAGATGTGAGGGACATGGCATGAACACTTCAGAAAACAACCAAAAAAAGAAAAAAATCTTTCCCAAAGTCAAAGCCATCAAAAGGCATGGCCTGCCATCAAGTGCAGGGACATGCACCAAAGATTCCTCTATTGGTCCCCATTGAAATCGCAAGATTCCTTTTCCCTTCCCGAAATGAAATGAAATTTCCTTTCGGGAAGGGAAAAGGAATCTTGCGAATCCCAAAAGAAAGGCTTACAAACACTCTGGAAAGGAGATAGGTTCAAATGAAATGCAATTGAAAAAAGCAGAAAATCGGGAATTTTAGTATCTTCAAAAAATAGGCTGTGAGGAAATCAGCTGCATTGCAAAGGACCAAAAGGTGCCAAAACTAAGCTCACAGATGTTGCAAAAGCAGGGGAAAAAGTCAAGGAGGAAGACACAACTTAGGGGGCAAGATATGAGGGACATGGCATGAATACTTAAAACAAAAAAAAAAAAAAAAAAGAAAAAATCTATCCCAAAGTCAAAGCCATCAAAATGCAGGCAGGCCATACGCCAGCAAGTGCAGGCACATGCAGCAAAGTTTGCCAAAATTGATCCCCACTGAAGGCCAAAACAGAAAAGAAGGACTTACAAACATGCTGGAATGGAGACAACATCAAAGGAATTGCAATTGGAGGAGAAAAAAAGAAAATTTGGGAAATTTAGTGACTCTAAGAAAATGGCCTGGGTTTATATCAGGTGCAGAGCAAAGGACCAAAAGATGCCAAAACTAAGCTCACAGATGTTGCAAAAGCAGGGGAAAAAGTCAAGGAGGAAGACACAACTTAGGGGGCAAGATGTGAGGGACATGGCATGAATACTTAAAATAATAAAAAAAAAAAAAGAAAAAATCTTTCCCAAAGTCAAAGCCATCAAAATGCAGGCAGGCCATACACCACCAAGGGCAGGCACATGCAGCAAAGCTTGCCAAAATTGATCCCCACTGAAGGCCAGAACAGAAAAGAAGGACTTACAAACACGCTGGAATGGAGACAGCATCAAAGGAATTGCAATTGGAGGAGAAAAAGAAAAAATTGGGAAATTTAGTGACTCTAAGAAAATGGCCTGGGTTTATATCAGGTGCAGTGCAAAGGACCAAAAGGTGCCAAAACTAAGCTCACAGATGTTGCAAAAGCAGGGGAAAAAGTCAAGGAGGAAGACACAACTTAGGGGGCAAGATGTGAGGGACATGGCATGAATACTTAAAAAAATAAAAAAAAAAAAAAGAAAAAATCTTTCCCAAAGTCAAAGCCATCAAAATGCAGGCAGGCCATACGCCAGCAAGTGCAGGTACATGCAGCAAAGCTTGCCAAAATTGATCCCCACTGAAGGCCAAAACAGAAAAGAAGGACCTACAAACACGCTGGAATGGAGACAACATGAAAGGAATTCAATTTCTATGAGAAAAAAAGAAAATTTCGGAAAGTTAGTGATTCTAAGAAAATGGCCTGGGTTTCTATCAGGTGCAGTGCAAAGGACCAAAAGGTGCCAAAACTAAGCTCACAGATGTTGCAAAAGCAGGGGAAAAAGTCAAGGAGGAAGACACAACTTAGGGGGCAAGATATGAGGGACATGGCATGAATACTTAAAATAATAAAAAAAAAAAGAAAAAATCTTTCCCAAAGTCAAAGCCATCAAAATGCAGGCAGGCCATACGCCAGCAAGTGCAGGCACATGCAGCAAAGCTTGCCAAAATTGATCCCCACTGAAGGCCAAAACAGAAAAGAAGGACCTACAAACACGCTGGAATGGAGACAACCTGAAAGGAATTCAATTTCTATGAGAAAAAAAGAAAATTTGGGAAAGTTAGTGATTCTAAGGAAATGGCCTGGGTTTCTATCAGGTGCAGTGCAAAGGACCAAAAGGTGCCAAAACTAAGCTCACAGATGTTGCAAAAGCAGGGGAAAAAGTCAAGGAGGAAGACACAACTTAGGGGGCAAGATATGAGGGACATGGCATGAATACTTAAAATAATAAAAAAAAAAAGAAAAAATCTTTCCCAAAGTCAAAGCAATCAAAATGCAGGCAGGCCATACGCCACCAAGGGCAGGCACATGCAGCAATGTTTTCCAAAATTGATCCCCACTGAAGGCCAAAACAGAAAAGAAGGACTTACAAACACGCTGGAATGGAGACAACATCAAAGGAATTGCAATTGGAGGAGAAAAAAAGAAAATTTGGGAAATTTAATGACTCTTAGAAAGTGGCCTGGGGTTTTAGCAGGTGCAGTGCAAAGGACCAAAAGGTGCCAAAACTAAGCTCACAGATGTTGCAAAAGCAGGGGAAAAAGTCAAGGAGGAAGACAACTTAGGGAGCAAGATATGAGGGACATGGCATGAATACTTAAAACAAAAAAAAAAAAAAAAAAAAAGAAAAAAAACTTTCCCAAAGTCAAAGCCATCAAAATGCAGGCAGGCCATACGCCACCAAGGGCAGGCACATGCAGCAAAGCTTGCCAAAATTGATCCCCACTGAAGGCCAAAACAGAAAAGAAGGACTTACAAACACGCTGGAATGGAGACAACATGAAAGGAATTCAATTTCTATGAGAAAAAAAGAAAATTTGGGAAAGTTAGTGATTCTAAGAAAATGGCCTGGGTTTATATCAGGTGCAGTGCAAAGGGCCAAAAGGTGCCAAAACTAAGCTCACAGATGTTGCAAAAACAGGGGAAAAAGACAAGGAGGAAGACACAACTTAGGGGGCAAGATGTGAGGGACATGGCATGAACACTTCAGAAAACAACCAAAAAAAGAAAAAAATCTTTCCCAAAGTCAAAGCCATCAAAAGGCATGGCCTGCCATCAAGTGCAGGGACATGCACCAAAGATTCCTCTATTGGTCCCCATTGAAATCGCAAGATTCCTTTTCCCTTCCCGAAAGGAAATGAAATTTCCTTTCGGGAAGGGAAAAGGAATCTTGCGAATCCCAAAAGAAAGGCTTACAAACACTCTGGAAAGGAGATAGGTTCAAATGAAATGCAATTGAAAAAAGCAGAAAATCGGGAATTTTAGTCTCTTCAAAAAATAGGCTGTGAGGAAATCAGCTGCATTGCAAAGGACCAAAAGGTGCCAAAACTAAGCTCACAGATGTTGCAAAAGCAGGGGAAAAAGTCAAGGAGGAAGACACAACTTAGGGGGCAAGATGTGAGGGACATGGCATGAACACTTAAAATAATAAAAAAAAAAAAAAAAGAAAAAATCTTTCCCAAAGTCAAAGCCATCAAAATGCAGGAAGGCCATACGCCACCAAGGGCAGGCACATGCAGCAAAGCTTGCCAAAACTGATCCCCACTGAAGGCCAAAACAGAAAAGAAGGACTTACAAACACGCTGGAATGGAGACACCATAAAAGGAATTGCAATTGGAGGAGAAAAAAAGAAAATTTGGGAAATTACTGACTCTAAGAAAATGACCTGGGTTTATATCAGGTGCAGTGCAAAGGACCAAAAGGTGCCAAAACCAAGCTCACAGATGTTGCAAAAGCAGGGGAAAAAGTCAAGGAGGAAGACACAACTTAGGGGGCAAGATGTGAGGGACATGGCATGAATACTTAAAATAATAAAAAAAAAAAAAAAAAGAAAAAATCTTTCCCAAAGTCAAAGCCATCAAAATGCAGGCAGGCCATATGCCAGCAAGTGCAGGCACATGCAGCAAAGCTTGCCAAAATTGATCCCCACTGAAGGCCAAAACAGAAAAGAAGGACTTACAAACACGCTGGAATGGAGACACCATCAAAGGAATTGCAATTGGAGGAGAAAAAAACAAAATTTGGGAAATTTATGACTCTTAGAAAGTGGCCTGGGGTTTATATCAGGTGCAGTGCAAAGGACCAAAAGATGCCAAAACTAAGCTCACAGATGTTGCAAAAGCAGGGGAAAAAGTCAAGGAGGAAGACACAACTTAGGGGGCAAGATATGAGGGACATGGCATGAATACTTAAAATAATAAAAAAAAAAAAAAAGAAAAAATCTTTCCCAAAGTCAAAGCCATCAAAATGCAGGCAGGCCATACGCCACCAAGGGCAGGCACATGCAGCAAAGCTTGCCAAAATTGATCCCCACTGAAGGCCAAAACAGAAAAGAAGGACCTACAAACACGCTGGAATGGAGACAACATCAAAGGAATTGCAATTGGAGGAGAAAAAAAGAAAATTTGGGAAATTTAATGACTCTTAGAAAGTGGCCTGGGGTTTTAGCAGGTGCAGTGCAAAGGACCAAAAGGTGCCGAAACTAAGCTCACAGATGTTGCAAAAGCAGGGGAAAAAGTCAAGGAGGAAGACACAACTTAGGGAGCAAGATATGAGGGACATGGCATGAATACTTAAAATAATAAAAAAAAAAATAAAAGACAAAATCTCTCCCAAAGTCAAAGCCATCAAAATGCAGGCAGGCCATACGCCAGCAAGTGCAGGCACATGCAGCAAAGCTTGCCAAAATTGATCCCCACTGAAGGCCAAAACAGAAAAGAAGGACCTACAAACACGCTGGAATGGAGACAACATCAAAGGAATTGCAATTGGAGGAGAAAAAAAGAAAATTTGGGAAATTTAATGACTCTTAGAAAGTGGCCTGGGATTTTAGCAGGTGCAGTGCAAAGGACCAAAAGGTGCCGAAACTAAGCTCACAGATGTTGCAAAAGCAGGGGAAAAAGTCAAGGAGGAAGACACAACTTAGGGAGCAAGATATGAGGGACATGGCATGAATACTTAAAATAATAAAAAAAAAAAAAAAGAAAAAATCTTTCCCAAAGTCAAAGCCATCAAAATGCAGGCAGGCCATACGCCACCAAGGGCAGGCACATGCAGCAAAGCTTGCCAAAATTGATCCCCACTGAAGGCCAAAACAGAAAAGAAGGACTTACAAACACGCTGGAATGGAGACAACATGAAAGGAATTCAATTTCTATGAGAAAAAAAGAAAATTTGGGAAATTTAGTGATTCTAAGAAAATGGCCTGGGTTTATATCAGGTGCAGTGCAAAGGGCCAAAAGGTGCCAAAACTAAGCTCACAGATGTTGCAAAAGCAGGGGAAAAAGTCAAGGAGGAAGACACAACTTAGGCGGCAAGATGTGAGGGACATGGCATGAACACTTCAGAAAACAACCAAAAAAAGAAAAAAATCTTTCCCAAAGTCAAAGCCATCAAAAGGCATGGCCTGCCATCAAGTGCAGGGACATGCACCAAAGATTCCTCTATTGGTCCCCATTGAAATCGCAAGATTCCTTTTCCCTTCCCGAAAGGAAATGAAATTTCCTTTCGGGAAGGGAAAAGGAATCTTGCGAATCCCAAAAGAAAGGCTTACAAACACTCTGGAAAGGAGATAGGTTCAAATGAAATGCAATTGAAAAAAGCAGAAAATCGGGAATTTTAGTCTCTTCAAAAAATAGGCTGTGAGGAAATCAGCTGCATTGCAAAGGACCAAAAGGTGCCAAAACTAAGCTCACAGATGTTGCAAAAGCAGGGGAAAAAGTCAAGGAGGAAGACACAACTTAGGGGGCAAGATGTGAGGGACATGGCATGAACACTTAAAATAATAAAAAAAAAAAAAAAAAGAAAAAATCTTTCCCAAAGTCAAAGCCATCAAAATGCAGGCAGGCCATACACCACCAAGGGCAGGCACATGCAGCAAAGCTTGCCAAAATTGATCCCCACTGAAGGCCAAAAGAGAAAAGAAGGACTTACAAACACGCTGGAATGGAGACACCATCAAAGGAATTGCAATTGGAGGAGAAAAAAAGAAAATTTGGGAAATTACTGACTCTAAAAACATGGCGTGGGTTTCTATCACGTGCATTGCAAAGGACCAAAAGGTGCCAAAACTAAGCTCACAGATGTTGCAAAAGCAGGGGAAAAAGTCAAGGAGGAAGACACAACTTAGGGGGCAAGATATGAGGGACATGGCATGAATACTTAAAATAATAAAAAAAAAAAAAAAAGAAAAAATCTTTCCCAAAGTCAAAGCCATCAAAATGCAGGCAGGCCATAGGCCAGCAAGTGCAGGCACATGCAGCAAAGTTTGCCAAAATTGATCCCCACTGAAGGCCAAAACAGAAAAGAAGGACTTACAAACACGCTGGAATGGAGACAACATCAAAGGAATTGCAATTGGAGGAGAAAAAAAGAAAATTTGGGAAATTTAGTGACTCTAAGAAAATGGCCTGGGTTTATATCAGGTGCAGTGAAAAGGACCAAAAGGTGCCAAAACTAAGCTCACAGATGTTGCAAAAGCAGGGGAAAAAGTGAAGGAGGAAGACACAACTTAGGGGGCAAGATGTGAGGGACATGGCATGAATACTTAAAATATTAAAAAAAAAAAAAGAAAAAATCTTTCCCAAAGTCAAAGCCATCAAAATGCTGGCAGGCCATACACCACCAAGGGCAGGCACATGCAGCAAAGCTTGCCAAAATTGATCTCCACTGAAGGCCAGAACAGAAAAGAAGGACTTACAAACACGCTGGAATGGAGACAGCATCAAAGGAATTGCAATTGGAGGAGAAAAAGAAAATTTGGGAAATTTAGTGACTCTAAGAAAATGGCCTGGGTTTATATCAGGTGCAGTGCAAAGGACCAAAAGGTGCCAAAACTAAGCTCACAGATGTTGCAAAAGCAGGGGAAAAAGTCAAGGAGGAAGACACAACTTAGGGGGCAAGATGTGAGGGACATGGCATGAATACTTAAAAAAATAAAAAAAAAAAAAAGAAAAAATCTTTCCCAAAGTCAAAGCCATCAAAATGCTGGCAGGCCATACACCACCAAGGGCAGGCACATGCAGCAAAGCTTGCCAAAATTGATCCCCACTGAAGGCCAAAACAGAAAAGAAGGACTTACAAACACGCTAGAATGGAGACAACATGAAAGGAATTCAATTTCTATGAGAAAAAAAGAAAATTTGGGAAAGTTAGTGATTCTAAGAAAATGGCCTGGGTTTCTATCAGGTGCAGTGCAAAGGACCAAAAGGTGCCAAAACTAAGCTCACAGATGTTGCAAAAGCAGGGGAAAAAGTCAAGGAGGAAGACACAACTTAGGGGGCAAGATACGAGGGACATGGCATGAATACTTAAAATAATAAAAAAAAAAAGAAAAAATTTTTCCCAAAGTCAAAGCAATCAAAATGCAGGCAGGCCATACGCCAGCAAGGGCAGGCACATGCAGCAAAGTTTGCCAAAATTGATCCCCACTGAAGGCCAAAACAGAAAAGAAGGACTTACAAACACGCTGGAATGGAGACAACATCAAAGGAATTGCAATTGGAGGAGAAAAAAAGAAAATTTGGGAAATTTAATGACTCTTAGAAAGTGGCCTGGGGTTTTAGCAGGTGCAGTGCAAAGGACCAAAAGGTGCCAAAACTAAGCTCACAGATGTTGCAAAAGCAGGGGAAAAATTCAAGGAGGAAGACAACTTAGGGAGCAAGATATGAGGGACATGGCATGAATACTTAAAACAAAAAAAAAAAAAAAAAAAAAGAAAAAAAACTTTCCCAAAGTCAAAGCCATCAAAATGCAGGCAGGCCATACGCCACCAAGGGCAGGCACATGCAGCAAAGCTTGCCAAAATTGATCCCCACTGAAGGCCAAAACAGAAAAGAAGGACTTACAAACACGCTGGAATGGAGACAACATGAAAGGAATTCAATTTCTATGAGAAAAAAAGAAAATTTGGGAAAGTTAGTGATTCTAAGAAAATGGCCTGGGTTTATATCAGGTGCAGTGCAAAGGGCCAAAAGGTGCCAAAACTAAGCTCACAGATGTTGCAAAAGCAGGGGAAAAAGTCAAGGAGGAAGACACAACTTAGGGGGCAAGATGTGAGGGACATGGCATGAACACTTCAGAAAACAACCAAAAAAAGAAAAAAATCTTTCCCAAAGTCAAAGCCATCAAAAGCCATGGCCTGCCATCAAGTGCAGGGACATGCACCAAAGATTCCTCTATTGGTCCCCATTGAAATCGCAAGATTCCTTTTCCCTTCCCGAAATGAAATGAAATTTCCTTTCGGGAAGGGAAAAGGAATCTTGCGAATCCCAAAAGAAAGGCTTACAAACACTCTGGAAAGGAGATAGGTTCAAATGAAATGCAATTGAAAAAAGCAGAAAATCGGGAATTTTAGTCTCTTCAAAAAATAGGCTGTGAGGAAATCAGCTGCATTGCAAAGGACCAAAAGGTGCCAAAACTAAGCTCACAGATGTTGCAAAAGCAGGGGAAAAAGTCAAGGAGGAAGACACAACTTAGGGGGCAAAATATGAGGGACATGGCATGAATACTTAAAACAAAAAAAAAAAAAAAAAAGAAAAAATCTATCCCAAAGTCAAAGCCATCAAAATGCAGGCAGGCCATACGCGAGCAAGTGCAGGCACATGCAGCAAAGTTTGCCAAAATTGATCCCCACTGAAGGCCAAAACAGAAAAGAAGGACTTACAAACATGCTGGAATGGAGACAACATCAAAGGAATTGCAATTGGAGGAGAAAAAAAGAAAATTTGGGAAATTTAGTGACTCTAAGAAAATGGCCTGGGTTTATATCAGGTGCAGTGCAAAGGACCAAAAGATGCCAAAACTAAGCTCACAGATGTTGCAAAAGCAGGGGAAAAAGTGAAGGAGGAAGACACAACTTAGGGGGCAAGATGTGAGGGACATGGCATGAATACTTAAAATAATAAAAAAAAAAAAGAGGAAAAAATCTTTCCCAAAGTCAAAGCCATCAAAATGCTGGCAGGCCATACACCACCAAGGGCAGGCACATGCAGCAAAGCTTGCCAAAATTGATCCCCACTGAAGGCCAGAACAGAAAAGAAGGACTTACAAACACGCTGGAATGGAGACAGCATCAAAGGAATTGCAATTGGAGGAGAAAAAGAAAAATTGGGAAATTTAGTGATTCTAAGAAAATGGCCTGGGTTTATATCAGGTGCAGTGCAAAGGACCAAAAGGTGCCAAAACTAAGCTCACAGATGTTGCAAAAGCAGGGGAAAAAGTCAAGGAGGAAGACACAACTTAGGGAGCAAGATATGAGGGAGATGGCATGAATAGTTAAAAAAATAAAAAAAAAAAAAAGAAAAAATCTTTCGCAAAGTAAAAGCCATCAAAATGCAGGCAGGCCATACGCCAGCAAGTGCAGGCACATGCAGCAAAGCTTGCCAAAATTGATCCCCACTGAAGGCCAAAACAGAAAAGAAGGACTTACAAACACGCTGGAATGGAGACAACATCAAAGGAATTGCAATTGGAGGAGAAAAAAAGAAAATTTGGGAAATTTAATGACTCTTAGAAAGTGGCCTGGGGTTTTAGCAGGTGCAGTGCAAAGGACCAAAAGGTGCCAAAACTAAGCTCACAGATGTTGCAAAAGCAGGGGAAAAAGTCAAGGAGGAAGACACAACTTAGGGGGCAAGATATGAGGGACATGGCATGAATACTTAAAATAATAAAAAAAAAAAGAAAAAATCTTTCCCAAAGTCAAAGCCATCAAAATGCAGGCAGGCCATACGCCAGCAAGGGCAGGCACATGCAGCAAAGTTTGCCAAAATTGATCCCCACTGAAGGCCAAAACAGAAAAGAAGGACTTACAAACACGCTGGAATGGAGACAACATCAAAGGAATTGCAATTGGAGGAGAAAAAAAGAAAATTTGGGAAATTTAATGACTCTTAGAAAGTGGCCTGGTGTTTTAGCAGGTGCAGTGCAAAGGGACCAAAAGGTGCCATAACTAAGCTCACAGATGTTGCAAAAGCAGGGGAAAAAGTCAAGGAGGAAGACACAACTTAGCGGGCAAGATGTGAGGGACATGGCATGAACACTTCAGAAAACAACCAAAAAAAGAAAAAAATCTTTCCCAAAGTCAAAGCCATCAAAAGGCATGGCCTGCCATCAAGTGCAGGGACATGCACCAAAGATTCCTCTATTGGTCCCCATTGAAATCGCAAGATTCCTTTTCCCTTCCCGAAAGGAAATGAAATTTCCTTTCGGGAAGGGAAAAGGAATCTTGCGAATCCCAAAAGAAAGGCTTACAAACACTCTGGAAAGGAGATAGGTTCAAATGAAATGCAATTGAAAAAAGCAGAAAATCGGGAATTTTAGTCTCTTCAAAAAATAGGCTGTGAGGAAATCAGCTGCATTGCAAAGGACCAAAAGGTGCCAAAACTAAGCTCACAGATGTTGCAAAAGCAGGGGAAAAAGTCAAGGAGGAAGACACAACTTAGGGGGCAAGATATGAGGGACATGGCATGAATACTTAAAATAATAAAAAAAAAAAAAAAGAAAAAATCTTTCCCAAAGTCAAAGCCATCAAAATGCAGGCAGGCCATACGCCAGCAAGTGCAGGCACATGCAGCAAAGCTTGCCAAAATTGATCCCCACTGAAGGCCAAAACAGAAAAGAAGGACTTACAAACACGCTAGAATGGAGACAACATGAAAGGAATTCAATTTCTATGAGAAAAAAAGAAAATTTGGGAAAGTTAGTGATTCTAAGAAAATGGCCTGGGTTTCTATCAGGTGCAGTGCAAAGGACCAAAAGGTGCCAAAAACTAAGCTCACAGATGTTGCAAAAGCAGGGGAAAAAGTGAAGGAGGAAGACACAACTTAGGGGGCAAGATGTGAGGGACATGGCATGAATACTTAAAATAATAAAAAAAAAAAGAGGAAAAAATCTTTCCCAAAGTCAAAGCCATCAAAATGCTGGCAGGCCATACACCACCAAGGGCAGGCACATGCAGCAAAGCTTGCCAAAATTGATCCCCACTGAAGGCCAGAACAGAAAAGAAGGACTTACAAACACGCTGGAATGGAGACAGCATCAAAGGAATTGCAATTGGAGGAGAAAAAGAAAAATTGGGAAATTTAGTGATTCTAAGAAAATGGCCTGGGTTTATATCAGGTGCAGTGCAAAGGACCAAAAGGTGCCAAAACTAAGCTCACAGATGTTGCAAAAGCAGGGGAAAAAGTCAAGGAGGAAGACACAACTTAGGGAGCAAGATATGAGGGAGATGGCATGAATAGTTAAAAAAATAAAAAAAAAAAAAAGAAAAAATCTTTCGCAAAGTAAAAGCCATCAAAATGCAGGCAGGCCATACGCCAGCAAGTGCAGGCACATGCAGCAAAGCTTGCCAAAATTGATCCCCACTGAAGGCCAAAACAGAAAAGAAGGACTTACAAACACGCTGGAATGGAGACAACATCAAAGGAATTGCAATTGGAGGAGAAAAAAAGAAAATTTGGGAAATTTAATGACTCTTAGAAAGTGGCCTGGGGTTTTAGCAGGTGCAGTGCAAAGGACCAAAAGGTGCCAAAACTAAGCTCACAGATGTTGCAAAAGCAGGGGAAAAAGTCAAGGAGGAAGACACAACTTAGGGGGCAAGATATGAGGGACATGGCATGAATACTTAAAATAATAAAAAAAAAAAGAAAAAATCTTTCCCAAAGTCAAAGCCATCAAAATGCAGGCAGGCCATACGCCAGCAAGGGCAGGCACATGCAGCAAAGTTTGCCAAAATTGATCCCCACTGAAGGCCAAAACAGAAAAGAAGGACTTACAAACACGCTGGAATGGAGACAACATCAAAGGAATTGCAATTGGAGGAGAAAAAAAGAAAATTTGGGAAATTTAATGACTCTTAGAAAGTGGCCTGGTGTTTTAGCAGGTGCAGTGCAAAGGACCAAAAGGTGCCATAACTAAGCTCACAGATGTTGCAAAAGCAGGGGAAAAAGTCAAGGAGGAAGACACAACTTAGCGGGCAAGATGTGAGGGACATGGCATGAACACTTCAGAAAACAACCAAAAAAAGAAAAAAATCTTTCCCAAAGTCAAAGCCATCAAAAGGCATGGCCTGCCATCAAGTGCAGGGACATGCACCAAAGATTCCTCTATTGGTCCCCATTGAAATCGCAAGATTCCTTTTCCCTTCCCGAAAGGAAATGAAATTTCCTTTCGGGAAGGGAAAAGGAATCTTGCGAATCCCAAAAGAAAGGCTTACAAACACTCTGGAAAGGAGATAGGTTCAAATGAAATGCAATTGAAAAAAGCAGAAAATCGGGAATTTTAGTCTCTTCAAAAAATAGGCTGTGAGGAAATCAGCTGCATTGCAAAGGACCAAAAGGTGCCAAAACTAAGCTCACAGATGTTGCAAAAGCAGGGGAAAAAGTCAAGGAGGAAGACACAACTTAGGGGGCAAGATATGAGGGACATGGCATGAATACTTAAAATAATAAAAAAAAAAAAAAAGAAAAAATCTTTCCCAAAGTCAAAGCCATCAAAATGCAGGCAGGCCATACGCCAGCAAGTGCAGGCACATGCAGCAAAGCTTGCCAAAATTGATCCCCACTGAAGGCCAAAACAGAAAAGAAGGACTTACAAACACGCTAGAATGGAGACAACATGAAAGGAATTCAATTTCTATGAGAAAAAAAGAAAATTTGGGAAAGTTAGTGATTCTAAGAAAATGGCCTGGGTTTCTATCAGGTGCAGTGCAAAGGACCAAAAGGTGCCAAAACTAAGCTCACAGATGTTGCAAAAGCAGGGGAAAAAGTCAAGGAGGAAGACACAACTTAGGGGGCAAGATACGAGGGACATGGCATGAATACTTAAAATAATAAAAAAAAAAAGAAAAAATTTTTCCCAAAGTCAAAGCAATCAAAATGCAGGCAGGCCATACGCCAGCAAGGGCAGGCACATGCAGCAAAGTTTGCCAAAATTGATCCCCACTGAAGGCCAAAACAGAAAAGAAGGACTTACAAACACGCTGGAATGGAGACAACATCAAAGGAATTGCAATTGGAGGAGAAAAAAAGAAAATTTGGGAAATTTAATGACTCTTAGAAAGTGGCCTGGGGTTTTAGCAGGTGCAGTGCAAAGGACCAAAAGGTGCCAAAACTAAGCTCACAGATGTTGCAAAAGCAGGGGAAAAATTCAAGGAGGAAGACAACTTAGGGAGCAAGATATGAGGGACATGGCATGAATACTTAAAACAAAAAAAAAAAAAAAAAAAAAAGAAAAAAAACTTTCCCAAAGTCAAAGCCATCAAAATGCAGGCAGGCCATACGCCACCAAGGGCAGGCACATGCAGCAAAGCTTGCCAAAATTGATCCCCACTGAAGGCCAAAACAGAAAAGAAGGACTTACAAACACGCTGGAATGGAGACAACATGAAAGGAATTCAATTTCTATGAGAAAAAAAGAAAATTTGGGAAAGTTAGTGATTCTAAGAAAATGGCCTGGGTTTATATCAGGTGCAGTGCAAAGGGCCAAAAGGTGCCAAAACTAAGCTCACAGATGTTGCAAAAGCAGGGGAAAAAGTCAAGGAGGAAGACACAACTTAGGGGGCAAGATGTGAGGGACATGGCATGAACACTTCAGAAAACAACCAAAAAAAGAAAAAAATCTTTCCCAAAGTCAAAGCCATCAAAAGCCATGGCCTGCCATCAAGTGCAGGGACATGCACCAAAGATTCCTCTATTGGTCCCCATTGAAATCGCAAGATTCCTTTTCCCTTCCCGAAATGAAATGAAATTTCCTTTCGGGAAGGGAAAAGGAATCTTGCGAATCCCAAAAGAAAGGCTTACAAACACTCTGGAAAGGAGATAGGTTCAAATGAAATGCAATTGAAAAAAGCAGAAAATCGGGAATTTTAGTCTCTTCAAAAAATAGGCTGTGAGGAAATCAGCTGCATTGCAAAGGACCAAAAGGTGCCAAAACTAAGCTCACAGATGTTGCAAAAGCAGGGGAAAAAGTCAAGGAGGAAGACACAACTTAGGGGGCAAAATATGAGGGACATGGCATGAATACTTAAAACAAAAAAAAAAAAAAAAAAGAAAAAATCTATCCCAAAGTCAAAGCCATCAAAATGCAGGCAGGCCATACGCCAGCAAGTGCAGGCACATGCAGCAAAGTTTGCCAAAATTGATCCCCACTGAAGGCCAAAACAGAAAAGAAGGACTTACAAACATGCTGGAATGGAGACAACATCAAAGGAATTGCAATTGGAGGAGAAAAAAAGAAAATTTGGGAAATTTAGTGACTCTAAGAAAATGGCCTGGGTTTATATCAGGTGCAGTGCAAAGGACCAAAAGATGCCAAAACTAAGCTCACAGATGTTGCAAAAGCAGGGGAAAAAGTGAAGGAGGAAGACACAACTTAGGGGGCAAGATGTGAGGGACATGGCATGAATACTTAAAATAATAAAAAAAAAAAAGAGGAAAAAATCTTTCCCAAAGTCAAAGCCATCAAAATGCTGGCAGGCCATACACCACCAAGGGCAGGCACATGCAGCAAAGCTTGCCAAAATTGATCCCCACTGAAGGCCAGAACAGAAAAGAAGGACTTACAAACACGCTGGAATGGAGACAGCATCAAAGGAATTGCAATTGGAGGAGAAAAAGAAAAATTGGGAAATTTAGTGATTCTAAGAAAATGGCCTGGGTTTATATCAGGTGCAGTGCAAAGGACCAAAAGGTGCCAAAACTAAGCTCACAGATGTTGCAAAAGCAGGGGAAAAAGTCAAGGAGGAAGACACAACTTAGGGAGCAAGATATGAGGGAGATGGCATGAATAGTTAAAAAAATAAAAAAAAAAAAAAGAAAAAATCTTTCGCAAAGTAAAAGCCATCAAAATGCAGGCAGGCCATACGCCAGCAAGTGCAGGCACATGCAGCAAAGCTTGCCAAAATTGATCCCCACTGAAGGCCAAAACAGAAAAGAAGGACTTACAAACACGCTGGAATGGAGACAACATCAAAGGAATTGCAATTGGAGGAGAAAAAAAGAAAATTTGGGAAATTTAATGACTCTTAGAAAGTGGCCTGGGGTTTTAGCAGGTGCAGTGCAAAGGACCAAAAGGTGCCAAAACTAAGCTCACAGATGTTGCAAAAGCAGGGGAAAAAGTCAAGGAGGAAGACACAACTTAGGGGGCAAGATATGAGGGACATGGCATGAATACTTAAAATAATAAAAAAAAAAAGAAAAAATCTTTCCCAAAGTCAAAGCCATCAAAATGCAGGCAGGCCATACGCCAGCAAGGGCAGGCACATGCAGCAAAGTTTGCCAAAATTGATCCCCACTGAAGGCCAAAACAGAAAAGAAGGACTTACAAACACGCTGGAATGGAGACAACATCAAAGGAATTGCAATTGGAGGAGAAAAAAAGAAAATTTGGGAAATTTAATGACTCTTAGAAAGTGGCCTGGTGTTTTAGCAGGTGCAGTGCAAAGGACCAAAAGGTGCCATAACTAAGCTCACAGATGTTGCAAAAGCAGGGGAAAAAGTCAAGGAGGAAGACACAACTTAGCGGGCAAGATGTGAGGGACATGGCATGAACACTTCAGAAAACAACCAAAAAAAGAAAAAAATCTTTCCCAAAGTCAAAGCCATCAAAAGGCATGGCCTGCCATCAAGTGCAGGGACATGCACCAAAGATTCCTCTATTGGTCCCCATTGAAATCGCAAGATTCCTTTTCCCTTCCCGAAAGGAAATGAAATTTCCTTTCGGGAAGGGAAAAGGAATCTTGCGAATCCCAAAAGAAAGGCTTACAAACACTCTGGAAAGGAGATAGGTTCAAATGAAATGCAATTGAAAAAAGCAGAAAATCGGGAATTTTAGTCTCTTCAAAAAATAGGCTGTGAGGAAATCAGCTGCATTGCAAAGGACCAAAAGGTGCCAAAACTAAGCTCACAGATGTTGCAAAAGCAGGGGAAAAAGTCAAGGAGGAAGACACAACTTAGGGGGCAAGATATGAGGGACATGGCATGAATACTTAAAATAATAAAAAAAAAAAAAAAGAAAAAATCTTTCCCAAAGTCAAAGCCATCAAAATGCAGGCAGGCCATACGCCAGCAAGTGCAGGCACATGCAGCAAAGCTTGCCAAAATTGATCCCCACTGAAGGCCAAAACAGAAAAGAAGGACTTACAAACACGCTGGAATGGAGACAACATCAAAGGAATTGCAATTGGAGGAGAAAAAAGAAAATTTGGGAAATTACTGACTCTAAAAAAATGGCGGGGGTTTATATCAGGTGCAGTGCAAAGGACCAAAAGATGCAAAAACTAAGCTCACAGATGTTGCAAAAGCAGGGGAAAAAGTCAAGGAGGAAGACACAACTTAGGGGGCAAGATATGCGGGACATGGCATGAATACTTAAAACAATAAAAAAAAAAAAAAAAGACAAAATCTTTCCCAAAGTCAAAGCCATCAAAATGCAGGCAGGCCATACGCCAGCAAGTGCAGGCACATGCAGCAAAGCTTGCCAAATTTGATCCCCACTGAAGGCCAAAACAGAAAAGAAGGACCTACAAACACGCTGGAATGGAGACACCATCAAAGGAATTGCAATTGGAGGAGAAAAAAAGAAAATTTGGGAAATTTAATGACTCTTAGAAAGTGGCCTGGGATTTTAGCAGGCGCAGTGCAAAGGACCAAAAGGTGCCGAAACTAAGCTCACAGATGTTGCAAAAGCAGGGGAAAAAGTCAAGGAGGAAGACACAACTTAGGGAGCAAGATATGAGGGACATGGCATGAATAGTTAAAACAAAAAAAAAAAAAAAAGAAAAAATCTTTCCCAAAGTCAAAGCCATCAAAATGCTGGCAGGCCATAGGCCAGCAAGTGCAGGCACATGCAGCAAAGCTTGCCAAAATTGATCCCCACTGAAGGCCAAAACAGAAAAGAAGGACCTACAAACACGCTGGAATGGAGTCAACATCAAAGGATTTGCAATTGGAGGAGAAAAAGAAAAATTGGGAAATTTAGTGATTCTAAGAAAATGGCCTGGGTTTATATCAGGTGCAGTGCAAAGGACCAAAAGGTGCCAAAACTAAGCTCACAGATGTTGCAAAAGCAGGGGAAAAAGTCAAGGAGGAAGACACAACTTAGGGGGCAAGATGTGAGGGACATGGCATGAATACTTCCGAAAACAACCAAAAAAAGAAAAAAATCTTTCCCAAAGTCAAAGCCATCAAAAGGCATGGCCTGCCATCAAGTGCAGGGACATGCACCAAAGATTCCTCTATTGGTCCCCATTGAAATCGCAAGATTCCTTTTCCCTTCCCGAAAGGAAATGAAATTTCCTTTCGGGAAGGGAAAAGGAATCTTGCGAATCCCAAAAGAAAGGCTTACAAACACTCTGGAAAGGAGATAGGTTCAAATGAAATGCAATTGAAAAAAGCAGAAAATCGGGAATTTTAGTCTCTTCAAAAAATAGGCTGTGAGGAAATCAGCTGCATTGCAAAGGACCAAAAGGTGCCAAAACTAAGCTCACAGATGTTGCAAAAGCAGGGGAAAAAGTCAAGGAGGAAGACACAACTTAGGGGGCAAGATGTGAGGGACATGGCATGAATACCTAAAATAATAAAAAAAAAAAAGAAAAAATCTTTCCCAAAGTCAAAGCCATCAAAATGCAGGCAGGCCATACGCCACCAAGGGCAGGCACATGCAGCAAAGCTTGCCAAAACTGATCCCCACTGAAGGCCAAAACAGAAAAGAAGGACTTACAAACACGATGGAATGGAGACAACATCAAAGGATTTGCAATTGGAGGAGAAAAAAAGAAAATTTGGGAAATTACTGACTCTAAAAAAATGGCGTGGGTTTCTATCACGTGCATTGCAAAGGACCAAAAGGTGCCAAAACTAAGCTCACAGATGTTGCAAAAGCAGGGGAAAAAGTCAAGGAGGAAGACACAACTTAGGGGGCAAGATATGAGGGACATGGCATGAATACTTAAAACAAAAAAAAAAAAAAAAAGAAAAAATCTTTCCCAAAGTCAAAGCCATCAAAATGCAGGCAGGCCATAGGCCAGCAAGTGCAGGCACATGCAGCAAAGCTTGCCAAAATTGATCCCCACTGAAGGCCAAAACAGAAAAGAAGGACTTACAAACACGCTGGAATGGAGACACCATCAAAGGAATTGCAATTGGAGGAGAAAAAAAGAAAATTTGGGAAATTTATGACTCTTAGAAAGTGGCCTGGGGTTTATATCAGGTGCAGTGCAAAGGACCAAAAGATGCAAAAACTAAGCTCACAGATGTTGCAAAAGCAGGGGAAAAAGTCAAGGAGAAAGACACAACTTAGGGGGCAAGATATGAGGGACATGGCATGAATACTTAAAACAATAAAAAAAAAAAAAAGAAAAAATCTTTCCCAAAGTCAAAGCCATCAAAAGGCAGGCAGGCCATAGGCCAGCAAGTGCAGGCACATGCAGCAAAGCTTGCCAAAATTGATCCCCACTGAAGGCCAAAACAGAAAAGAAGGACCTACAAACACGCTGGAATGGAGTCAACATCAAAGGATTTGCAATTGGAGGAGAAAAAAAGAAAATTTGGGAAATTTAGTGACTCTAAGAAAATGGCCTGGGTTTCTATCAGGTGCAGTGCAAAGGACCAAAAGGTGCCAAAACTAAGCTCACAGATGTTGCAAAAGCAGGGGAAAAAGTCAAGGAGGAAGACACAACTTAGGGGGCAAGATATGAGGGACATGGCATGAATACTTAAAATAATAAAAAAAAAAAGAAAAAATCTTTCCCAAAGTCAAAGCCATCAAAATGCAGGCAGGCCATACGCCACCAAGGGCAGGCACATGCAGCAAAGCTTGCCAAAACTGATCCCCACTGAAGGCCAAAACAGAAAAGAAGGACTTACAAACACGCTGGAATGGAGACACCATCAAAGGATTTGCAATTGGAGGAGAAAAAAAGAAAATTTGGGAAATTTAGTGACTCTAAGAAAATGGCCTGGGTTTATATCAGGTGCAGTGCAAAGGACCAAAAGGTGCCAAAACTAAGCTCACAGATGTTGCAAAAGCAGGGGAAAAAGTCAAGGAGGAAGACACAACTTAGGGGGCAAGATGTGAGGGACATGGCATGAATACTTCCGAAAACAACCAAAAAAAGAAAAAAATCTTTCCCAAAGTCAAAGCCATCAAAAGGCATGGCCTGCCATCAAGTGCAGGGACATGCACCAAAGATTCCTCTATTGGTCCCCATTGAAATCGCAAGATTCCTTTTCCCTTCCCGAAAGGAAATGAAATTTCCTTTCGGGAAGGGAAAAGGAATCTTGCGAATCCCAAAAGAAAGGCTTACAAACACTCTGGAAAGGAGATAGGTTCAAATGAAATGCAATTGAAAAAAGCAGAAAATCGGGAATTTTAGTCTCTTCAAAAAATAGGCTGTGAGGAAATCAGCTGCATTGCAAAGGACCAAAAGGTGCCAAAACTAAGCTCACAGATGTTGCAAAAGCAGGGGAAAAAGTCAAGGAGGAAGACACAACTTAGGGGGCAAGATATGAGGGACATGGCATGAATACCTAAAATAATAAAAAAAAAAAAGAAAAAATCTTTCCCAAAGTCAAAGCCATCAAAATGCAGGCAGGCCATACGCCACCAAGGGCAGGCACATGCAGCAAAGCTTGCCAAAACTGATCCCCACTGAAGGCCAAAACAGAAAAGAAGGACTTACAAACACGCTGGAATGGAGACAACATCAAAGGATTTGCAATTGGAGGAGAAAAAAAGAAAATTTGGGAAATTACTGACTCTAAAAAAATGGCGTGGGTTTCTATCACGTGCATTGCAAAGGACCAAAAGGTGCCAAAACTAAGCTCACAGATGTTGCAAAAGCAGGGGAAAAAGTCAAGGAGGAAGACACAACTTAGGGGGCAAGATGTGAGGGACATGGCATGAATACTTAAAATAATAAAAAAAAAAAAGAGGAAAAAATCTTTCCCAAAGTCAAAGCCATCAAAATGCTGGCAGGCCATACACCACCAAGGGCAGGCACATGCAGCAAAGCTTGCCAAAATTGATCCCCACTGAAGGCCAGAACAGAAAAGAAGGACTTACAAACACGCTGGAATGGAGACAGCATCAAAGGAATTGCAATTGGAGGAGAAAAAGAAAAATTGGGAAATTTAGTGATTCTAAGAAAATGGCCTGGGTTTATATCAGGTGCAGTGCAAAGGACCAAAAGGTGCCAAAACTAAGCTCACAGATGTTGCAAAAGCAGGGGAAAAAGTCAAGGAGGAAGACACAACTTAGGGAGCAAGATATGAGGGAGATGGCATGAATAGTTAAAAAAATAAAAAAAAAAAAAAGAAAAAATCTTTCGCAAAGTAAAAGCCATCAAAATACAGGCAGGCCATACGCCAGCAAGTGCAGGCACATGCAGCAAAGCTTGCCAAAATTGATCCCCACTGAAGGCCAAAACAGAAAAGAAGGACTTACAAACACGCTGGAATGGAGACAACATCAAAGGAATTGCAATTGGAGGAGAAAAAAAGAAAATTTGGGAAATTTAATGACTCTTAGAAAGTGGCCTGGGGTTTTAGCAGGTGCAGTGCAAAGGACCAAAAGGTGCCAAAACTAAGCTCACAGATGTTGCAAAAGCAGGGGAAAAAGTCAAGGAGGAAGACACAACTTAGGGGGCAAGATATGAGGGACATGGCATGAATACTTAAAATAATAAAAAAAAAAAGAAAAAATCTTTCCCAAAGTCAAAGCCATCAAAATGCAGGCAGGCCATACGCCAGCAAGGGCAGGCACATGCAGCAAAGTTTGCCAAAATTGATCCCCACTGAAGGCCAAAACAGAAAAGAAGGACTTACAAACACGCTGGAATGGAGACAACATCAAAGGAATTGCAATTGGAGGAGAAAAAAAGAAAATTTGGGAAATTTAATGACTCTTAGAAAGTGGCCTGGTGTTTTAGCAGGTGCAGTGCAAAGGACCAAAAGGTGCCATAACTAAGCTCACAGATGTTGCAAAAGCAGGGGAAAAAGTCAAGGAGGAAGACACAACTTAGCGGGCAAGATGTGAGGGACATGGCATGAACACTTCAGAAAACAACCAAAAAAAGAAAAAAATCTTTCCCAAAGTCAAAGCCATCAAAAGGCATGGCCTGCCATCAAGTGCAGGGACATGCACCAAAGATTCCTCTATTGGTCCCCATTGAAATCGCAAGATTCCTTTTCCCTTCCCGAAAGGAAATGAAATTTCCTTTCGGGAAGGGAAAAGGAATCTTGCGAATCCCAAAAGAAAGGCTTACAAACACTCTGGAAAGGAGATAGGTTCAAATGAAATGCAATTGAAAAAAGCAGAAAATCGGGAATTTTAGTCTCTTCAAAAAATAGGCTGTGAGGAAATCAGCTGCATTGCAAAGGACCAAAAGGTGCCAAAACTAAGCTCACAGATGTTGCAAAAGCAGGGGAAAAAGTCAAGGAGGAAGACACAACTTAGGGGGCAAGATATGAGGGACATGGCATGAATACTTAAAATAATAAAAAAAAAAAAAAAGAAAAAATCTTTCCCAAAGTCAAAGCCATCAAAATGCAGGCAGGCCATACGCCAGCAAGTGCAGGCACATGCAGCAAAGCTTGCCAAAATTGATCCCCACTGAAGGCCAAAACAGAAAAGAAGGACTTACAAACACGCTGGAATGGAGACAACATGAAAGGAATTGCAATTGGAGGAGAAAAAAGAAAATTTGGGAAATTACTGACTCTAAAAAAATGGCGGGGGTTTATATCAGGTGCAGTGCAAAGGA
The DNA here is from genome assembly GCA_021963965.1 of Artemisiospiza belli. Lineage (NCBI taxonomy): Eukaryota > Metazoa > Chordata > Aves > Passeriformes > Passerellidae > Artemisiospiza > Artemisiospiza belli. Next base: position 231,960 of record JAKDEW010000456.1, read on the forward strand.
CCAAAAGATGCAAAAACTAAGCTCACAGATGTTGCAAAAGCAGGGGAAAAAGTCAAGGAGGAAGACACAACTTAGGGGGCAAGATATGCGGGACATGGCATGAATACTTAAAACAATAAAAAAAAAAAAAAAAAGACAAAATCTTTCCCAAAGTCAAAGCCATCAAAATGCAGGCAGGCCATACGCCAGCAAGTGCAGGCACATGCAGCAAAGCTTGCCAAATTTGATCCCCACTGAAGGCCAAAACAGAAAAGAAGGACCTACAAACACGCTGGAATGGAGACACCATCAAAGGAATTGCAATTGGAGGAGAAAAAAAGAAAATTTGGGAAATTTAATGACTCTTAGAAAGTGGCCTGGGATTTTAGCAGGCGCAGTGCAAAGGACCAAAAGGTGCCGAAACTAAGCTCACAGATGTTGCAAAAGCAGGGGAAAAAGTCAAGGAGGAAGACACAACTTAGGGAGCAAGATATGAGGGACATGGCATGAATAGTTAAAACAAAAAAAAAAAAAAAAGAAAAAATCTTTCCCAAAGTCAAAGCCATCAAAATGCTGGCAGGCCATAGGCCAGCAAGTGCAGGCACATGCAGCAAAGCTTGCCAAAATTGATCCCCACTGAAGGCCAAAACAGAAAAGAAGGACCTACAAACACGCTGGAATGGAGTCAACATCAAAGGATTTGCAATTGGAGGAGAAAAAGAAAAATTGGGAAATTTAGTGATTCTAAGAAAATGGCCTGGGTTTATATCAGGTGCAGTGCAAAGGACCAAAAGGTGCCAAAACTAAGCTCACAGATGTTGCAAAAGCAGGGGAAAAAGTCAAGGAGGAAGACACAACTTAGGGGGCAAGATGTGAGGGACATGGCATGAATACTTCCGAAAACAACCAAAAAAAGAAAAAAATCTTTCCCAAAGTCAAAGCCATCAAAAGGCATGGCCTGCCATCAAGTGCAGGGACATGCACCAAAGATTCCTCTATTGGTCCCCATTGAAATCGCAAGATTCCTTTTCCCTTCCCGAAAGGAAATGAAATTTCCTTTCGGGAAGGGAAAAGGAATCTTGCGAATCCCAAAAGAAAGGCTTACAAACACTCTGGAAAGGAGATAGGTTCAAATGAAATGCAATTGAAAAAAGCAGAAAATCGGGAATTTTAGTCTCTTCAAAAAATAGGCTGTGAGGAAATCAGCTGCATTGCAAAGGACCAAAAGGTGCCAAAACTAAGCTCACAGATGTTGCAAAAGCAGGGGAAAAAGTCAAGGAGGAAGACACAACTTAGGGGGCAAGATGTGAGGGACATGGCATGAATACCTAAAATAATAAAAAAAAAAAAGAAAAAATCTTTCCCAAAGTCAAAGCCATCAAAATGCAGGCAGGCCATACGCCACCAAGGGCAGGCACATGCAGCAAAGCTTGCCAAAACTGATCCCCACTGAAGGCCAAAACAGAAAAGAAGGACTTACAAACACGATGGAATGGAGACAACATCAAAGGATTTGCAATTCGAGGAGAAAAAAAGAAAATTTGGGAAATTACTGACTCTAAAAAAATGGCGTGGGTTTCTATCACGTGCATTGCAAAGGACCAAAAGGTGCCAAAACTAAGCTCACAGATGTTGCAAAAGCAGGGGAAAAAGTCAAGGAGGAAGACACAACTTAGGGGGCAAGATATGAGGGACATGGCATGAATACTTAAAACAAAAAAAAAAAAAAAAGAAAAAATCTTTCCCAAAGTCAAAGCCATCAAAATGCAGGCAGGCCATAGGCCAGCAAGTGCAGGCACATGCAGCAAAGCTTGCCAAAATTGATCCCCACTGAAGGCCAAAACAGAAAAGAAGGACTTACAAACACGCTGGAATGGAGACACCATCAAAGGAATTGCAATTGGAGGAGAAAAAAAGAAAATTTGGGAAATTTATGACTCTTAGAAAGTGGCCTGGGGTTTATATCAGGTGCAGTGCAAAGGACCAAAAGATGCAAAAACTAAGCTCACAGATGTTGCAAAAGCAGGGGAAAAAGTCAAGGAGAAAGACACAACTTAGGGGGCAAGATATGAGGGACATGGCATGAATACTTAAAACAATAAAAAAAAAAAAAAGAAAAAATCTTTCCCAAAGTCAAAGCCATCAAAAGGCAGGCAGGCCATAGGCCAGCAAGTGCAGGCACATGCAGCAAAGCTTGCCAAAATTGATCCCCACTGAAGGCCAAAACAGAAAAGAAGGACCTACAAACACGCTGGAATGGAGTCAACATCAAAGGATTTGCAATTGGAGGAGAAAAAAAGAAAATTTGGGAAATTTAGTGACTCTAAGAAAATGGCCTGGGTTTCTATCAGGTGCAGTGCAAAGGACCAAAAGGTGCCAAAACTAAGCTCACAGATGTTGCAAAAGCAGGGGAAAAAGTCAAGGAGGAAGACACAACTTAGGGGGCAAGATATGAGGGACATGGCATGAATACTTAAAATAATAAAAAAAAAAAGAAAAAATCTTTCCCAAAGTCAAAGCCATCAAAATGCAGGCAGGCCATACGCCACCAAGGGCAGGCACATGCAGCAAAGCTTGCCAAAACTGATCCCCACTGAAGGCCAAAACAGAAAAGAAGGACTTACAAACACGCTGGAATGGAGACACCATCAAAGGATTTGCAATTGGAGGAGAAAAAAAGAAAATTTGGGAAATTTAGTGACTCTAAGAAAATGGCCTGGGTTTATATCAGGTGCAGTGCAAAGGACCAAAAGGTGCCAAAACTAAGCTCACAGATGTTGCAAAAGCAGGGGAAAAAGTCAAGGAGGAAGACACAACTTAGGGGGCAAGATGTGAGGGACATGGCATGAATACTTCCGAAAACAACCAAAAAAAGAAAAAAATCTTTCCCAAAGTCAAAGCCATCAAAAGGCATGGCCTGCCATCAAGTGCAGGGACATGCACCAAAGATTCCTCTATTGGTCCCCATTGAAATCGCAAGATTCCTTTTCCCTTCCCGAAAGGAAATGAAATTTCCTTTCGGGAAGGGAAAAGGAATCTTGCGAATCCCAAAAGAAAGGCTTACAAACACTCTGGAAAGGAGATAGGTTCAAATGAAATGCAATTGAAAAAAGCAGAAAATCGGGAATTTTAGTCTCTTCAAAAAATAGGCTGTGAGGAAATCAGCTGCATTGCAAAGGACCAAAAGGTGCCAAAACTAAGCTCACAGATGTTGCAAAAGCAGGGGAAAAAGTCAAGGAGGAAGACACAACTTAGGGGGCAAGATATGAGGGACATGGCATGAATACCTAAAATAATAAAAAAAAAAAAGAAAAAATCTTTCCCAAAGTCAAAGCCATCAAAATGCAGGCAGGCCATACGCCACCAAGGGCAGGCACATGCAGCAAAGCTTGCCAAAACTGATCCCCACTGAAGGCCAAAACAGAAAAGAAGGACTTACAAACACGATGGAATGGAGACAACATCAAAGGATTTGCAATTGGAGGAGAAAAAAAGAAAATTTGGGAAATTACTGACTCTAAAAAAATGGCGTGGGTTTCTATCACGTGCATTGCAAAGGACCAAAAGGTGCCAAAACTAAGCTCACAGATGTTGCAAAAGCAGGGGAAAAAGTCAAGGAGGAAGACACAACTTAGGGGGCAAGATATGAGGGACATGGCATGAATACTTAAAACAAAAAAAAAAAAAAAAGAAAAAATCTTTCCCAAAGTCAAAGCCATCAAAATGCTGGCAGGCCATAGGCCAGCAAGTGCAGGCACATGCAGCAAAGCTTGCCAAAATTGATCCTCACTGAAGGCCAAAACAGAAAAGAAGGACTTACAAACACGCTGGAATGGAGACACCATCAAAGGAATTGCAATTGGAGGAGAAAAAAAGAAAATTTGGGAAATTTATGACTCTTAGAAAGTGGCCTGGGGTTTATATCAGGTGCAGTGCAAAGGACCAAAAGATGCAAAAACTAAGCTCACAGATGTTTCAAAAGCAGGGGAAAAAGTCAAGGAGAAAGACACAACTTAGGGGGCAAGATATGAGGGACATGGCATGAATACTTAAAAAAATAAAAAAAAAAAAAAAGAAAAAATCTTTCCCAAAGTCAAAGCCATCAAAAGGCAGGCAGGCCATAGGCCAGCAAGTGCAGGCACATGCAGCAAAGCTTGCCAAAATTGATCCCCACTGAAGGCCAAAACAGAAAAGAAGGACCTACAAACACGCTGGAATGGAGTCAACATCAAAGGATTTGCAATTGGAGGAGAAAAAAAGAAAATTTGGGAAATTTAGTGACTCTAAGAAAATGGCCTGGGTTTCTATCAGGTGCAGTGCAAAGGACCAAAAGGTGCCAAAACTAAGCTCACAGATGTTGCAAAAGCAGGGGAAAAAGTCAAGGAGGAAGACACAACTTAGGGGGCAAGATATGAGGGACATGGCATGAATACTTAAAATAATAAAAAAAAAAAGAAAAAATCTTTCCCAAAGTCAAAGCCATCAAAATGCAGGCAGGCCATACGCCACCAAGGGCAGGCACATGCAGCAAAGCTTGCCAAAACTGATCCCCACTGAAGGCCAAAACAGAAAAGAAGGACTTACAAACACGCTGGAATGGAGACACCATCAAAGGATTTGCAATTGGAGGAGAAAAAAAGAAAATTTGGGAAATTTAGTGACTCTAAGAAAATGGCCTGGGTTTATATCAGGTGCAGTGCAAAGGACCAAAAGGTGCCAAAACTAAGCTCACAGATGTTGCAAAAGCAGGGGAAAAAGTCAAGGAGGAAGACACAACTTAGGGGGCAAGATGTGAGGGACATGGCATGAATACTTCCGAAAACAACCAAAACAAGAAAAAAATCTTTCCCAAAGTCAAAGCCATCAAAAGGCATGGCCTGCCATCAAGTGCAGGGACATGCACCAAAGATTCCTCTATTGGTCCCCATTGAAATCGCAAGATTCCTTTTCCCTTCCCGAAAGGAAATGAAATTTCCTTTCGGGAAGGGAAAAGGAATCTTGCGAATCCCAAAAGAAAGGCTTACAAACACTCTGGAAAGGAGATAGGTTCAAATGAAATGCAATTGAAAAAAGCAGAAAATCGGGAATTTTAGTCTCTTCAAAAAATAGGCTGTGAGGAAATCAGCTGCATTGCAAAGGACCAAAAGGTGCCAAAACTAATCTCACAGATGTTGCAAAAGCAGGGGAAAAAGTCAAGGAGGAAGACACAACTTAGGGGGCAAGATATGAGGGACATGGCATGAATACCTAAAATAATAAAAAAAAAAAAAGAAAAAACCTTTCCCAAAGTCAAAGCCATCAAAATGCAGGCAGGCCATACGCCACCAAGGGCAGGCACATGCAGCAAAGCTTGCCAAAACTGATCCCCACTGAAGGCCAAAACAGAAAAGAAGGACTTACAAACACGCTGGAATGGAGACACCATCAAAGGATTTGCAATTGGAGGAGAAAAAATGAAAATTTGGGAAATTTAGTGACTCTAAGAAAATGGCCTGGGTTTATATCAGGTGCAGTGCAAAGGACCAAAAGGTGCCAAAACTAAGCTCACAGATGTTGCAAAAGCAGGGGAAAAAGTCAAGGAGGAAGACACAACTTAGGGGGCAAGATGTGAGGGACATGGCATGAATACTTCCGAAAACAACCAAAAAAAGAAAAAAATCTTTCCCAAAGTCAAAGCCATCAAAAGGCATGGCCTGCCATCAAGTGCAGGGACATGCACCAAAGATTCCTCTATTGGTCCCCCATTGAAATCGCAAGATTCCTTTTCCCTTCCCGAAAGGAAATGAAATTTCCTTTCGGGAAGGGAAAAGGAATCTTGCGAATCCCAAAAGAAAGGCTTACAAACACTCTGGAAAGGAGATAGGTTCAAATGAAATGCAATTGAAAAAAGCAGAAAATCGGGAATTTTAGTCTCTTCAAAAAATAGGCTGTGAGGAAATCAGCTGCATTGCAAAGGACCAAAAGGTGCCAAAACTAATCTCACAGATGTTGCAAAAGCAGGGGAAAAAGTCAAGGAGGAAGACACAACTTAGGGGGCAAGATATGAGGGACATGGCATAAATACCTAAAATAATAAAAAAAAAAAAGAAAAAACCTTTCCCAAAGTCAAAGCCATCAAAATGCAGGCAGGCCATACGCCACCAAGGGCAGGCACATGCAGCAAAGCTTGCCAAAACTGATCCCCACTGAAGGCCAAAACAGAAAAGAAGGACTTACAAACACGCTGGAATGGAGACACCATCAAAGGATTTGCAATTGGAGGAGAAAAAATGAAAATTTGGGAAATTTAGTGACTCTAAGAAAATGGCCTGGGTTTATATCAGGTGCAGTGCAAAGGACCAAAAGGTGCCAAAACTAAGCTCACAGATGTTGCAAAAGCAGGGGAAAAAGTCAAGGAGGAAGACACAACTTAGGGGGCAAGATGTGAGGGACATGGCATGAATACTTCCGAAAACAACCAAAAAAAGAAAAAAATCTTTCCCAAAGTCAAAGCCATCAAAAGGCAGGCAGGCCATAGGCCAGCAAGTGCAGGCACATGCAGCAAAGCTTGCCAAAATTGATCCCCACTGAAGGCCAAAACAGAAAAGAAGGACTTACAAACACGCTGGAATGGAGACACCATCAAAGGATTTGCAATTGGTAGAGAAAAAAAGAAAATTTGGGAAATTTAGTGACTCTAAGAAAATGGCCTGGGTTTATATCAGGTGCAGTGCAAAGGACCAAAAGGTGCCAAAACTAAGCTCACAGATGTTGCAAAAGCAGGGGAAAAAGTCAAGGAGGAAGACACAACTTAGGGGGGCAAGATGTGAGGGACATGGCATGAATACTTAAAATAATAAAAAAAAAAAAAGAAAGAATCTTTCCCAAAGTCAAAGCCATCAAAATGCTGGCAGGCCATACACCACCAAGGGCAGGCACATGCAGCAAAGCTTGCCAAAATTGATCCCCACTGAAGGCCAGAACAGAAAAGAAGGACTTACAAACACGCTGGAATGGAGACAGCATCAAAGGAATTGCAATTGGAGGAGAAAAAGAAAAATTGGGAAATTTAGTGACTCTAAGAAAATGGCCTGGGTTTATATCAGGTGCAGTGCAAAGGACCAAAAGGTGCCAAAACTAAGCTCACAGATGTTGCAAAAGCAGGGGAAAAAGTCAAGGAGGAAGACACAACTTAGGGGGCAAGATATGAGGGACATGGCATGAATACTTAAAACAAAAAAAAAAAAAAAAGAAAAAATCTTTCCCAAAGTCAAAGCCATCAAAATGCAGGCAGGCCATAGGCCAGCAAGTGCAGGCACATGCAGCAAAGCTTGCCAAAATTGATCCCCACTGAAGGCCAAAACAGAAAAGAAGGACTTACAAACACGCTGGAATGGAGACAACATCAAAGGAATTGCAATTGGAGGAGAGAAAAAGAAAATTTGGGAAATTTAATGACACTTAGAAAGTGGCCTGGGGTTTATATCAGGTGCAGTGCAAAGGACCAAAAGATGCAAAAACTAAGCTCACAGATGTTGCAAAAGCAGGGGAAAAAGTCAAGGAGGAAGACACAACTTAGGGGGCAAGATATGAGGGACATGGCATGAATACTTAAAATAATAAAAAAAAAAAAAAAGAAAAAATCTTTCCCAAAGTCAAAGCCATCAAAATGCAGGCAGGCCATACGCCACCAAGGGCAGGCACATGCAGCAAAGCTTGCCAAAATTGATCCCCACTGAAGGCCAAAACAGAAAAGAAGGACCTACAAACACGCTGGAATGGAGACAACATCAAAGGATTTGCAATTGGAGGAGAAAAAAAGAAAATTTGGGAAATTTAATGACTCTTAGAAAGTGGCCTGGGATTTTAGCAGGTGCAGTGCAAAGGACCAAAAGATGCCAAAACTAAGCTCACAGATGTTGCAAAAGCAGGGGAAAAAGTCAAGGAGGAAGACAACTTAGGGAGCAAGATATGAGGGACATGGCATGAATACTTAAAACAAAAAAAAAAAAAAAAAAAAAAAGAAAAAAAACTTTCCCAAAGTCAAAGCCATCAAAATGCAGGCAGGCCATACGCCACGAAGGGCAGGCACATGCAGCAAAGCTTGCCAAAATTGATCCCCACTGAAGGCCAAAACAGAAAAGAAGGACTTACAAACACGCTGGAATGGAGACAACATGAAAGGAATTCAATTTCTATGAGAAAAAAAGAAAATTTGGGGAAATTTAGTGATTCTAAGAAAATGGCCTGGGTTTATATCAGGTGCAGTGCAAAGGGCCAAAAGGTGCCAAAACTAAGCTCACAGATGTTGCAAAAGCAGGGGAAAAAGTCAAGGAGGAAGACACAACTTAGGGGGCAAGATGTGAGGGACATGGCATGAATACTTCCGAAAACAACCAAAAAAAGAAAAAAATCTTTCCCAAAGTCAAAGCCATCAAAAGCCATGGCCTGCCATCAAGTGCAGGGACATGCACCAAAGATTCCTCTATTGGTCCCCATTGAAATCGCAAGATTCCTTTTCCCTTCCCGAAATGAAATGAAATTTCCTTTCGGGAAGGGAAAAGGAATCTTGCGAATCCCAAAAGAAAGGCTTACAAACACTCTGGAAAGGAGATAGGTTCAAATGAAATGCAATTGAAAAAAGCAGAAAATCGGGAATTTTAGTCTCTTCAAAAAATAGGCTGTGAGGAAATCAGCTGCATTGCAAAGGACCAAAAGGTGCCAAAACTAAGCTCACAGATGTTGCAAAAGCAGGGGAAAAAGTCAAGGAGGAAGACACAACTTAGGGGGCAAGATGTGAGGGACATGGCATGAATAGTTAAAATAATAAAAAAAAAAAAAAAGAAAAAATCTTTCCCAAAGTCAAAGCCATCAAAATGCAGGCAGGCCATACGCCAGCAAGTGCAGGCACATGCAGCAAAGCTTGCCAAAATTGATCCCCACTGAAGGCCAAAACAGAAAAGAAGGACTTACAAACACGCTGGAATGGAGACACCATCAAAGGAATTGCAATTGGAGGAGAAAAAAAGAAAATTTGGGAAATTTATGACTCTTAGAAAGTGGCCTGGGGTTTATATCAGGTGCAGTGCAAAGGACCAAAAGGTGCCAAAACTAAGCTCACAGATGTTGCAAAAGCAGGGGAAAAAGTCAAGGAGGAAGACACAACTTAGGGGGCAAGATGTGAGGGACATGGCATGAATACTTCCGAAAACAACCAAAAAAAGAAAAAAATCTTTCCCAAAGTCAAAGCCATCAAAAGGCATGGCCTGCCATCAAGTGCAGGGACATGCACCAAAGATTCCTCTATTGGTCCCCATTGAAATCGCAAGATTCCTTTTCCCTTCCCGAAAGGAAATGAAATTTCCTTTCGGGAAGGGAAAAGGAATCTTGCGAATCCCAAAAGAAAGGCTTACAAACACTCTGGAAAGGAGATAGGTTCAAATGAAATGCAATTGAAAAAAGCAGAAAATCGGGAATTTTAGTCTCTTCAAAAAATAGGCTGTGAGGAAATCAGCTGCATTGCAAAGGACCAAAAGGTGCCAAAACTAATCTCACAGATGTTGCAAAAGCAGGGGAAAAAGTCAAGGAGGAAGACACAACTTAGGGGGCAAGATATGAGGGACATGGCATAAATACCTAAAATAATAAAAAAAAAAAAGAAAAAACCTTTCCCAAAGTCAAAGCCATCAAAATGCAGGCAGGCCATACGCCACCAAGGGCAGGCACATGCAGCAAAGCTTGCCAAAACTGATCCCCACTGAAGGCCAAAACAGAAAAGAAGGACTTACAAACACGCTGGAATGGAGACACCATCAAAGGATTTGCAATTGGAGGAGAAAAAATGAAAATTTGGGAAATTTAGTGACTCTAAGAAAATGGCCTGGGTTTATATCAGGTGCAGTGCAAAGGACCAAAAGGTGCCAAAACTAAGCTCACAGATGTTGCAAAAGCAGGGGAAAAAGTCAAGGAGGAAGACACAACTTAGGGGGCAAGATGTGAGGGACATGGCATGAATACTTCCGAAAACAACCAAAAAAAGAAAAAAATCTTTCCCAAAGTCAAAGCCATCAAAAGGCATGGCCTGCCATCAAGTGCAGGGACATGCACCAAAGATTCCTCTCTTGGTCCCCATTGAAATCGCAAGATTCCTTTTCCCTCCCCGAAAGGAAATGAAATTTCCTTTCGGGAAGGGAAAAGGAATCTTGCGAATCCCAAAAGAAAGGCTTACAAACACTCTGGAAAGGAGATAGGTTCAAATGAAATGCAATTGAAAAAAGCAGAAAATCGGGAATTTTAGTCTCTTCAAAAAATAGGCTGTGAGGAAATCAGCTGCATTGCAAAGGACCAAAAGGTGCCAAAACTAAGCTCACAGATGTTGCAAAAGCAGGGGAAAAAGTCAAGGAGGAAGACACAACTTAGGGGGGCAAGATATGAGGGACATGGCATGAATACCTAAAATAATAAAAAAAAAAAAGAAAAAATCTTTCCCAAAGTCAAAGCCATCAAAATGCAGGCAGGCCATACGCCACCAAGGGCAGGCACATGCAGCAAAGCTTGCCAAAACTGATCCCCACTGAAGGCCAAAACAGAAAAGAAGGACTTACAAACACGCTGGAATGGAGACACCATCAAAGGATTTGCAATTGGAGGAGAAAAAAAGAAAATTTGGGAAATTTAGTGACTCTAAGAAAATGGCCTGGGTTTATATCAGGTGCAGTGCAAAGGACCAAAAGGTGCCAAAACTAAGCTCACAGATGTTGCAAAAGCAGGGGAAAAAGTCAAGGAGGAAGACACAACTTAGGGGGCAAGATGTGAGGGACATGGCATGAATACTTCCGAAAACAACCAAAAAAAGAAAAAAATCTTTCCCAAAGTCAAAGCCATCAAAAGGCATGGCCTGCCATCAAGTGCAGGGACATGCACCAAAGATTCCTCTATTGGTCCCCATTGAAATCGCAAGATTCCTTTTCCCTTCCCGAAAGGAAATGAAATTTCCTTTCGGGAAGGGAAAAGGAATCTTGCGAATCCCAAAAGAAAGGCTTACAAACACTCTGGAAAGGAGATAGGTTCAAATGAAATGCAATTGAAAAAAGCAGAAAATCGGGAATTTTAGTCTCTTCAAAAAATAGGCTGTGAGGAAATCAGCTGCATTGCAAAGGACCAAAAGGTGCCAAAACTAAGCTCACAGATGTTGCAAAAGCAGGGGAAAAAGTCAAGGAGGAAGACACAACTTAGGGGGCAAGATATGAGGGACATGGCATGAATACCTAAAATAATAAAAAAAAAAAAGAAAAAATCTTTCCCAAAGTCAAAGCCATCAAAATGCAGGCAGGCCATACGCCACCAAGGGCAGGCACATGCAGCAAAGCTTGCCAAAACTGATCCCCACTGAAGGCCAAAACAGAAAAGAAGGACTTACAAACACGATGGAATGGAGACAACATCAAAGGATTTGCAATTGGAGGAGAAAAAAAGAAAATTTGGGAAATTACTGACTCTAAAAAAATGGCCTGGGTTTCTATCACGTGCATTGCAAAGGACCAAAAGGTGCCAAAACTAAGCTCACAGATGTTGCAAAAGCAGGGGAAAAAGTCAAGGAGGAAGACACAACTTAGGGGGCAAGATATGAGGGACATGGCAAGAATACTTAAAACAAAAAAAAAAAAAAAAAGAAAAAATCTTTCCCAAAGTCAAAGCCATCAAAATGCAGGCAGGCCATACGCCAGCAAGTGCAGGCACATGCAGCAAAGCTTGCCAAAATTGATCCCCACTGAAGGCCAAAACAGAAAAGAAGGACTTACAAACACGCTGGAATGGAGACACCATCAAAGGAATTGCAATTGGAGGAGAAAAAAAGAAAATTTGGGGAAATTTATGACTCTTAGAAAGTGGCCTGGGGTTTATATCAGGTGCAGTGCAAAGGACCAAAAGATGCAAAAACTAAGCTCACAGATGTTGCAAAAGCAGGGGAAAAAGTCAAGGAGAAAGACACAACTTAGGGGGCAAGATATGAGGGACATGGCATGAATACTTAAAACAATAAAAAAAAAAAAAAAGAAAAAATCTTTCCCAAAGTCAAAGCCATCAAAAGGGCAGGCAGGCCATAGGCCAGCAAGTGCAGGCACATGCAGCAAAGCTTGCCAAATTGATCCCCACTGAAGGCCAAAACAGAAAAGAAGGACTTACAAACACGCTGGAATGGAGACACCATCAAAGGATTTGCAATTGGAGGAGAAAAAAAGAAAATTTGGGAAATTTAGTGACTCTAAGAAAATGCCTGGGTTTATATCAGGTGCAGTGCAAAGGACCAAAAGGTGCCAAAACTAAGCTCACAGATGTTGCAAAAGCAGGGGAAAAAGTCAAGGAGGAAGACACAACTTAGGGGGCAAGATGTGAGGGACATGGCATGAATACTTAAAATAATAAAAAAAAAAAAAGAAAGAATCTTTCCCAAAGTCAAAGCCATCAAAATGCTGGCAGGCCATACACCACCAAGGGCAGGCACATGCAGCAAAGCTTGCCAAAATTGATCCCCACTGAAGGCCAGAACAGAAAAAAGGACTTACGCTGGAATGGAGACAGCATCAAAGGAATTGCAATTGGAGGAGAAAAAGAAAAATTGGGAAATTTAGTGACTCTAAGAAAATGGCCTGGGTTATATCAGGTGCAGTGCAAAGGACCAAAAGGTGCCAAAACTAAGCTCACAGATGTTGCAAAAGCAGGGGAAAAAGTCAAGGAGGAAGACACAACTTAGGGGGCAAGATATGAGGGACATGGCATGAATACTTAAAACAAAAAAAAAAAAAAAAGAAAAAATCTTTCCCAAAGTCAAAGCCATCAAAAGGCAGGCAGGCCATAGGCCAGCAAGTGCAGGCACATGCAGCAAAGCTTGCCAAAATTGATCCCCCACTGAAGGCCAAAACAGAAAAGAAGGACTTACAAACACGCTGGAATGGAGACAACATCAAAGGAATTGCAATTGGAGGAGAGAAAAAGAAAATTTGGGAAATTTAATGACACTTAGAAAGTGGCCTGGGGTTTATATCAGGTGCAGTGCAAAGGACCAAAAGATGCAAAAACTAAGCTCACAGATGTTGCAAAAGCAGGGGAAAAAGTCAAGGAGGAAGACACAACTTAGGGGGCAAGATATGAGGGACATGGCATGAATACTTAAAATAATAAAAAAAAAAAAAAAGAAAAAATCTTTCCCAAAGTCAAAGCCATCAAAATGCAGGCAGGCCATACGCCACCAAGGGCAGGCACATGCAGCAAAGCTTGCCAAAATTGATCCCCACTGAAGGCCAAAACAGAAAAGAAGGACCTACAAACACGCTGGAATGGAGACAACATCAAAGGATTTGCAATTGGAGGAGAAAAAAAGAAAATTTGGGAAATTTAATGACTCTTAGAAAGTGGCCTGGGATTTTAGCAGGTGCAGTGCAAAGGACCAAAAGATGCCAAAACTAAGCTCACAGATGTTGCAAAAGCAGGGGAAAAAGTCAAGGAGGAAGACAACTTAGGGAGCAAGATATGAGGGACATGGCATGAATACTTAAAACAAAAAAAAAAAAAAAAAAAAAAAGAAAAAAAACTTTCCCAAAGTCAAAGCCATCAAAATGCAGGCAGGCCATACGCCACGAAGGGCAGGCACATGCAGCAAAGCTTGCCAAAATTGATCCCCACTGAAGGCCAAAACAGAAAAGAAGGACTTACAAACACGCTGGAATGGAGACAACATGAAAGGAATTCAATTTCTATGAGAAAAAAAGAAAATTTGGGAAATTTAGTGATTCTAAGAAAATGGCCTGGGTTTATATCAGGTGCAGTGCAAAGGGCCAAAAGGTGCCAAAACTAAGCTCACAGATGTTGCAAAAGCAGGGGAAAAAGTCAAGGAGGAAGACACAACTTAGGGGGCAAGATGTGAGGGACATGGCATGAATACTTCCGAAAACAACCAAAAAAAGAAAAAAATCTTTCCCAAAGTCAAAGCCATCAAAAGCCATGGCCTGCCATCAAGTGCAGGGACATGCACCAAAGATTCCTCTATTGGTCCCCATTGAAATCGCAAGATTCCTTTTCCCTTCCGAAATGAAATGAAATTTCCTTTCGGGAAGGGAAAAGGAATCTTGCGAATCCCAAAAGAAAGGCTTACAAACACTCTGGAAAGGAGATAGGTTCAAATGAAATGCAATTGAAAAAAGCAGAAAATCGGGAATTTTAGTCTCTTCAAAAAATAGGCTGTGAGGAAATCAGCTGCATTGCAAAGGGACCAAAAGGTGCCAAAACTAAGCTCACAGATGTTGCAAAAGCAGGGGAAAAAGTCAAGGAGGAAGACACAACTTAGGGGGCAAGATGTGAGGGACATGGCATGAATACTTAAAATAATAAAAAAAAAAAAAAAGAAAAAATCTTTCCCAAAGTCAAAGCCATCAAAATGCAGGCAGGCCATACGCCACCAAGGCAGGCACATGCAGCAAAGTTTGCCAAAATTGATCCCCACTGAAGGCCAAAACAGAAAAGAAGGACTTACAAACACGCTGGAATGGAGACAACATCAAAGGAATTGCAATTGGAGGAGAAAAAAGAAAATTTGGGAAATTACTGACTCTAAAAAAATGGCGGGGGGTTTATATCAGGTGCAGTGCAAAGGACCAAAAGGTGCCAAAACTAAGCTCACAGATGTTGCAAAAGCAGGGGAAAAAGTGAAGGAGGAAGACACAACTTAGGGGGCAAGATATGAGGGACATGGCATGAATACTTAAAATAATAAAAAAAAAAAAAAGAAAAAATCTTTCCCAAAGTCAAAGCCATCAAAATGCAGGCAGGCCATACGCCAGCAAGTGCAGGCACATGCAGCAAAGCTTGCCAAAATTGATCCCCACTGAAGGCCAAAACAGAAAAGAAGGACCTACAAACAAGCTGGAATCGAGACAACATCAAAGGAATTCAAATTGGAGGAGAAAAAAAGAAAATTTGGGAAATTTAATGACTCTTAGAAAGTGGCCTGGGATTTTAGCAGGTGCAGTGCAAAGGACCAAAAGGTGCCGAAACTAAGCTCACAGATGTTGCAAAAGCAGGGGAAAAAGTCAAGGAGGAAGACACAACTTAGGGAGCAAGATATGAGGGACATGGCATGAATAGTTAAAACAAAAAAAAAAAAAAAAAAGAAAAAATCTTTCCCAAAGTCAAAGCCATCAAAATGCAGGCAGGCCATACGCCAGCAAGTGCAGGCACATGCAGCAAAGCTTGCCAAAATTGATCCCCACTGAAGGCCAAAACAGAAAAGAAGGACCTACAACACGCTGGAATGGAGTCAACATCAAAGGATTTGCAATTGGAGGAGAAAAAAAGAAAATTTGGGAAATTTAGTGACTCTAAGAAAATGGCCTGGGTTTATATCAGGTGCAGTGCAAAGGACCAAAAGATGCAAAAACTAAGCTCACAGATGTTGCAAAAGCAGATGAAAAATTGAAGGAGGAAGACACAACTTAGGGGAGCAAGATATGAGGTACATGGCATGAGTGCTTAAAAGAAAAAAAAAAAAAAAAAAAAAGAAAAAAATCCTTCCCAAAGTCAAAGCCATCAAAATGCAGGCAGGCCATACGCCAGCAAGTGCAGGCACATGCAGCAAAGCTTGCCAAAATTGATCCCCACTGAAGGCCAAAACAGAAAAGAAGGACTTACAAACACGCTGGAATGGAGACACCATCAAAGGATTTGCAATTGGAGGAGAAAAAAAGAAAATTTGGAAATTTAGTGACTCTAAGAAAATGGCCTGGGTTTATATCAGGTGCAGTGCAAAGGACCAAAAGGTGCCAAAACTAAGCTCACAGATGTTGCAAAAGCAGGGGAAAAAGTCAAGGAGGAAGACACAACTTAGGGGGCAAGATGTGAGGGACATGGCATGAACACTTCAGAAAACAACCAAAAAAAGAAAAAAATCTTTCCCAAAGTCAAAGCCATCAAAAGGCATGGCCTGCCATCAAGTGCAGGGACATGCACCAAAGATTCCTCTATTGGTCCCCATTGAAATCGCAAGATTCCTTTTCCCTTCCCGAAATGAAATGAAATTTCCTTTCGGGAAGGGAAAAGGAATCTTGCGAATCCCAAAAGAAAGGCTTACAAACACTCTGGAAAGGAGATAGGTTCAAATGAAATGCAATTGAAAAAAGAAGAAAATCAGGAATTTTAGTCTCTTCAAAAAATAGGCTGTGAGGAAATCAGCTGCATTGCAAAGGACCAAAAGGTGCCAAAACTAAGCTCACAGATGTTGCAAAAGCAGGGGAAAAAGTCAAGGAGGAAGACACAACGTAGGGGGCAAAATATGAGGGACATGGCATGAATACTTAAAACAAAAAAAAAAAAAAAAAAAAGAAAAAATCTATCCCAAAGTCAAAGCCATCAAAATGCAGGCAGGCCATACGCCAGCAAGTGCAGGCACATGCAGCAAAGTTTCCCAAAATTGATCCCCACTGAAGGCCAAAACAGAAAAGAAGGACTTACAAACATGCTGGAATGGAGACAACATCAAAGGAATTGCAATTGGAGGAGAAAAAAAGAAAATTTGGGAAATTTAGTGACTCTAAGAAAATGGCCTGGGTTTATATCAGGTGCAGTGCAAAGGACCAAAAGATGCCAAAACTAAGCTCACAGATGTTGCAAAAGCAGGGGAAAAAGTCAAGGAGGAAGACACAACTTAGGGGGCAAGATGTGAGGGACATGGCATGAATACTTAAAATAATAAAAAAAAAAAAAGAAAAAATCTTTCCCAAAGTCAAAGCCATCAAAATGCTGGCAGGCCATACACCACCAAGGGCAGGCACATGCAGCAAAGCTTGCCAAAATTGATCCCCACTGAAGGCCAGAACAGAAAAGAAGGACTTACAAACACGCTGGAATGGAGACAGCATCAAAGGAATTGCAATTGGAGGAGAAAAAGAAAAATTGGGAAATTTAGTGATTCTAAGAAAATGGCCTGGGTTTATATCAGGTGCAGTGCAAAGGACCAAAAGGTGCCAAAACTAAGCTCACAGATGTTGCAAAAGCAGGGGAAAAAGTCAAGGAGGAAGACACAACTTAGGGAGCAAGATATGAGGGACATGGCATGAATAGTTAAAAAAATAAAAAAAAAAAAAAGAAAAAATCTTTCCAAAGTAAAAGCCATCAAAATGCAGGCAGGCCATACGCCAGCAAGTGCAGGCACATGCAGCAAAGCTTGCCAAAATTGATCCCACTGAAGGCCAAAACAGAAAAGAAGGACTTACAAACACGCTGGAATGGAGACAACGTGAAAGGAATTCAATTTCTATGAGAAAAAAAGAAAATTTGGGGAAATTTAGTGACTCTAAGAAAATGGCCTGGGTTTATATCAGGTGCAGTGCAAAGGACCAAAAGATGCAAAAACTAAGCTCACAGATGTTGCAAAAAGCAGGGGGAAAAAGTCAAGGAGGAAGACACAACTTAGGGGGCAAGATATGAGGGACATGGCATGAATACTTAAAACAATAAAAAAAAAAAAAAAAGACAAAATCTTTCCCAAAGTCAAAGCCATCAAAATGCAGGCAGGCCATACGCCAGCAAGTGCAGGCACATGCAGCAAAGCTTGCCAAAATTGATCCCCACTGAAGGCCAAAACAGAAAAGAAGGACCTACAAACACGCTGGAATGGAGACAACATCAAAGGAATTGCAATTGGAGGAGAAAAAAAGAAAATTTGGGAAATTTAGTGACTCTAAGAAAATGGCCTGGGTTTATATCAGGTGCAGTGCAAAGGACCAAAAGATGCCAAAACTAAGCTCACAGATGTTGCAAAAGCAGGGGAAAAATTGAAGGAGGAAGACACAACTTAGGGGGCAAGATGTGAGGGACATGGCATGAATACTTCCGAAAACAACCAAAAAAAGAAAAAAATCTTTCCCAAAGTCAAAGCCATCAAAAGGCATGGCCTGCCATCAAGTGCAGGGACATGCACCAAAGATTCCTCTATTGGTCCCCATTGAAATCGCAAGATTCCTTTTCCCTTCCCGAAAGGAAATGAAATTTCCTTTCGGGAAGGGAAAAGGAATCTTGCGAATCCCAAAAGAAAGGCTTACAAACACTCTGGAAAGGAGATAGGTTCAAATGAAATGCAATTGAAAAAACAGAAAATCGGGAATTTTAGTCTCTTCAAAAAATAGGCTGTGAGGAAATCAGCTGCATTGCAAAGGACCAAAAGGTGCCAAAACTAAGCTCACAGATGTTGCAAAAGCAGGGGAAAAAGTCAAGGAGGAAGACACAACTTAGGGGGCAAGATATGAGGGACATGGCATGAATACCTAAAATAATAAAAAAAAAAAAAGAAAAAATCTTTCCCAAAGTCAAAGCCATCAAAATGCAGGCAGGCCATACGCCACCAAGGGCAGGCACATGCAGCAAAGCTTGCCAAAACTGATCCCCACTGAAGGCCAAAACAGAAAAGAAGGACTTACAAACACGCTGGAATGGAGACACCATCAAAGGATTTGCAATTGGAGGAGAAAAAAAGAAAATTTGGGAAATTAAGTGACTCTAAGAAAATGGCCTGGGTTTATATCAGGTGCAGTGCAAAGGACCAAAAGGTGCCAAAACTAAGCTCACAGATGTTGCAAAAGCAGGGGAAAAAGTCAAGGAGGAAGACACAACTTAGGGGGCAAGATGTGAGGGACATGGCATGAATACTTCCGAAAACAACCAAAAAAAGAAAAAAATCTTTCCCAAAGTCAAAGCCATCAAAAGGCATGGCCTGCCATCAAGTGCAGGGACATGCACCAAAGATTCCTCTATTGGTCCCCATTGAAATCGCAAGATTCCTTTTCCCTTCCCGAAAGGAAATGAAATTTCCTTTCGGGAAGGGAAAAGGAATCTTGCGAATCCCAAAAGAAAGGCTTACAAACACTCTGGAAAGGAGATAGGTTCAAATGAAATGCAATTGAAAAAAGCAGAAAATCGGGAATTTTAGTCTCTTCAAAAAATAGGCTGTGAGGAAATCAGCTGCATTGCAAAGACCAAAAGGTGCCAAAACTAAGCTCACAGATGTTGCAAAAGCAGGGGAAAAAGTCAAGGAGGAAGACACAACTTAGGGGGCAAGATATGAGGGACATGGCATGAATACCTAAAATAATAAAAAAAAAAAAGAAAAAATCTTTCCCAAAGTCAAAGCCATCAAAATGCAGGCAGGCCATACGCCACCAAGGGCAGGCACATGCAGCAAAGCTTGCCAAAACTGATCCCCACTGAAGGCCAAAACAGAAAAGAAGGACTTACAAACACGATGGAATGGAGACAACATCAAAGGATTTGCAATTGGAGGAGAAAAAAAGAAAATTTGGGAAATTACTGACTCTAAAAAAATGGCGTGGGTTTCTATCACGTGCATTGCAAAGGACCAAAAGGTGCCAAAACTAAGCTCACAGATGTTGCAAAAGCAGGGGAAAAAGTCAAGGAGGAAGACACAACTTAGGGGGCAAGATATGAGGGACATGGCATGAATACTTAAAACAAAAAAAAAAAAAAAAAGAAAAAATCTTTCCCAAAGTCAAAGCCATCAAAATGCAGGCAGGCCATAGACCAGCAAGTGCAGGCACATGCAGCAAAGCTTGCCAAAATTGATCCCCACTGAAGGCCAAAACAGAAAAGAAGGACTTACAAACACGCTGGAATGGAGACACCATCAAAGGAATTGCAATTGGAGGAGAAAAAAAGAAAATTTGGGAAATTTATGACTCTTAGAAAGTGGCCTGGGGTTTATATCAGGTGCAGTGCAAAGGACCAAAAGGTGCCAAAACTAAGCTCACAGATGTTGCAAAAGCAGGGGAAAAAGTCAAGGAGGAAGACACAACTTAGGGGGCAAGATATGAGGGACATGGCATGAATACTTAAAATAATAAAAAAAAAAAAAAGAAAAAATCTTTCCCAAAGTCAAAGCCATCAAAATGCAGGCAGGCCATACGCCAGCAAGTGCAGGCACATGCAGCAAAGCTTGCCAAAATTGATCCCCACTGAAGGCAAAACAGAAAAGAAGGACCTACAAACACGCTGGAATGGAGACAACATCAAAGGAATTGCAATTGGAGGAGAAAAAAAGAAAATTGGGAAATTTAATGACTCTTAGAAAGTGGCCTGGGATTTTAGCAGGTGCAGTGCAAAGGACCAAAAGGTGCCGAAACTAAGCTCACAGATGTTGCAAAAGCAGGGGAAAAAGTCAAGGAGGAGACACAACTTAGGGAGCAAGATATGAGGGACATGGCATGAATACTTAAACCAAAAAAAAAAAAAAAAAAAAAAATCTTTCCCAAGTCAAAGCCATCAAAATGCAGGCAGGCCATACGCCACCAAGGGGCAGGCACATGCAGCAAAGTTTGCCAAAATTGATCCCCACTGAAGGCCAAAACAGAAAAGAAGGACCTACAAACACGCTGGAATGGAGTCAACATCAAAGGATTTGCAATTGGAGGAGAAAAAAAGAAAATTTGGGAAATTTAGTGACTCTAAGAAAATGGCCTGGGTTTATATCAGGTGCAGTGCAAAGGACCAAAAGATGCAAAAACTAAGCTCACAGATGTTGCAAAAGCAGGGGAAAAATTGAAGGAGGAAGACACAACTTAGGGAGCAAGATATGAGGGACATGGCATGAGTAC
This sequence comes from Artemisiospiza belli, assembly GCA_021963965.1. Taxonomy (NCBI): domain Eukaryota; kingdom Metazoa; phylum Chordata; class Aves; order Passeriformes; family Passerellidae; genus Artemisiospiza; species Artemisiospiza belli. The sequence goes on from JAKDEW010000456.1 coordinate 252,572, forward strand.
TTAAAACAAAAAAAAAAAAAAAAAAAAAAGAAAAAATCCTTCCCAAAGTCAAAGCCATCAAAATGCAGGCAGGCCATAGGCCAGCAAGTGCAGGCACATGCAGCAAAGTTTGCCAAAATTTGATCCCCACTGAAGGCCAAAACAGAAAAGAAGGACTTACAAACACGCTGGAATGGAGACACCATCAAAGGATTTGCAATTGGAGGAGAAAAAAAGAAAATTTGGGAAATTTAGTGACTCTAAGAAAATGGCCTGGGTTTATATCAGGTGCAGTGCAAAGGACCAAAAGGTGCCAAAACTAAGCTCACAGATGTTGCAAAAGCAGGGGAAAAAGTCAAGGAGGAAGACACAACTTAGGGGGCAAGATGTGAGGGACATGGCATGAATACTTCCGAAAACAACCAAAAAAAGAAAAAAATCTTTCCCAAAGTCAAAGCCATCAAAAGGCATGGCCTGCCATCAAGTGCAGGGACATGCACCAAAGATTCCTCTATTGGTCCCCATTGAAATCGCAAGATTCCTTTTCCCTTCCCCAAAGGAAATGAAATTTCCTTTCGGGAAGGGAAAAGGAATCTTGCGAATCCCAAAAGAAAGGCTTACAAACACTCTGGAAAGGAGATAGGTTCAAATGAAATGCAATTGAAAAAAGCAGAAAATCGGGAATTTTAGTCTCTTCAAAAAATAGGCTGTGAGGAAATCAGCTGCATTGCAAAGGACCAAAAGGTGCCAAAACTAAGCTCACAGATGTTGCAAAAGCAGGGGAAAAAGTCAAGGAGGAAGACACAACTTAGGGGGCAAGATATGAGGGACATGGCATGAATACTTAAAATAATAAAAAAAAAAAAAAAAGACAAAATCTTTCCCAAAGTCAAAGCCATCAAAATGCAGGCAGGCCATACACCACCAAGGGCAGGCACATGCAGCAAAGCTTGCCAAAATTGATCCCCCACTGAAGGCCAAAACAGAAAAGAAGGACCTACAAACACGCTGGAATGGAGACAACATCAAAGGAATTGCAATTGGAGGAGAAAAAAAGAAAATTTGGGGAAATTTAGTGACTCTAAGAAAATGGCCTGGGTTTATATCAGGTGCAGTGCAAAGGACCAAAAGATGCAAAAACTAAGCTCACAGATGTTGCAAAGCAGGGGAAAAATTGAAGGAGGAAGACACAACTTAGGGGGCAAGATGTGAGGGACATGGCATGAATACTTCCGAAAAACAACCAAAAAAAGAAAAAAATCTTTCCCAAAGTCAAAGCCATCAAAAGGCATGGCCTGCCATCAAGTGCAGGGACATGCACCAAAGATTCCTCTATTGGTCCCCATTGAAATCGCAAGATTCCTTTTCCCTTCCCGAAAGGAAATGAAATTTCCTTTCGGGAAGGAAAAGGGAATCTTGCGAATCCCAAAAGAAAGGCTTACAAACACTCTGGAAAGGAGATAGGTTCAAATGAAATGCAATTGAAAAAACAGAAAATCGGGAATTTTAGTCTCTTCAAAAAATAGGCTGTGAGGAAATCAGCTGCATTGCAAAGGACCAAAAGTGCCAAAACTAAGCTCACAGATGTTGCAAAAGCAGGGGAAAAAGTCAAGGAGGAAGACACAACTTAGGGGGCAAGATATGAGGGACATGGCATGAATACTTAAAATAATAAAAAAAAAAAAAAAAGAAAAAATCTTTCCCAAAGTCAAAGCCATCAAAATGCAGGCAGGCCATACGCCAGCAAGTGCAGGCACATGCAGCAAAGCTTGCCAAAATTGATCCCCACTGAAGGCCAAAACAGAAAAGAAGGACCTACAAACACGCTGGAATGGAGACAACATCAAAGGAATTGCAATTGGAGGAGAAAAAAAGAAAATTTGGGAAATTTAATGACTCTTAGAAAGTGGCCTGGGATTTTAGCAGGTGCAGTGCAAAGGACCAACAAAGGTGCCGAAACTAAGCTCACAGATGTTGCAAAAGCAGGGGAAAAAGTCAAGGAGGAAGACACAACTTAGGGAGCAAGATATGAGGGACATGGCATGAATACTTAAACCAAAAATAAAAAAAAAAAAAAAAATCTTTCCAAAGTCAAAGCCATCAAAATGCAGGCAGGCCATACGCCACCAAGGGCAGGCACATGCAGCAAAGTTTGCCAAAAATTGATCCCCACTGAAGGCCAAAACAGAAAAGAAGGACCTACAAACACGCTGGAATGGAGTCAACATCAAAGGATTTGCAATTGGAGGAGAAAAAAAGAAAATTTGGGAAATTTAGTGACTCTAAGAAAATGGCCTGGGTTTATATCAGGTGCAGTGCAAAGGACCAAAAGATGCAAAAACTAAGCTCACAGATGTTGCAAAAGCAGGGGAAAAATTGAAGGAGGAAGACACAACTTAGGGAGCAAGATATGAGGGACATGGCATGAGTACTTTAAAACAAAAAAAAAAAAAAAAAAAAAAAGAAAAAATCCTTCCCAAAGTCAAAGCCATCAAAATGCAAGGCAGGCCATACGCCACCAAGGGCAGGCACATGCAGCAAAGCTTGCCAAAACTGATCCCCCACTGAAGGCCAAACCAGAAAAGAAGGACTTACAAACACGATGGAATGGAGACAACATCAAAGGATTTGCAATTGGAGGAGAAAAAAAGAAATTTGGGAAATTACTGACTCTAAAAAAATGGCGTGGGTTTCTATCACGTGCATTGCAAAGGACCAAAAGGTGCCAAAACTAAGCTCACAGATGTTGCAAAAGCAGGGGAAAAAAGTCAAGGAGGAAGACACAACTTAGGGGGCAAGATATGAGGGACATGGCATGAATACTTAAAACAAAAAAAAAAAAAAAAAGAAAAAATCTTTCCCAAAGTCAAAGCATCAAAATGCAGGCAGGCCATAGACCAGCAAGTGCAGGCACATGCAGCAAAGCTTGCCAAAATTGATCCCCACTGAAGGCCAAAACAGAAAAGAAGGACTTACAAACACGCTGGAATGGAGACACCATCAAAGGAATTGCAATTGGAGGAGAAAAAAAAGAAAATTTGGGAAATTTATGACTCTTAGAAAGTGGCCTGGGGTTTATATCAGGTGCAGTGCAAAGGACCAAAAGGTGCCAAAACTAAGCTCACAGATGTTGCAAAAGCAGGGGAAAAAGTCAAGGAGGAAGACACAACTTAGGGGGCAAGATATGAGGGACATGGCATGAATACTTAAAATAATAAAAAAAAAAAAAGAAAAAATCTTTCCCAAAGTCAAAGCCATCAAAATGCAGGCAGGCCATACGCCAGCAAGTGCAGGCACATGCAGCAAAGCTTGCCAAAATTGATCCCCACTGAAGGCCAAAACAGAAAAGGAAGGACCTACAAACACGCTGGAATGGAGACAACATCAAAGGAATTGCAATTGGAGGAGAAAAAAAGAAAATTTGGGAAATTTAATGACTCTTAGAAAGTGGCCTGGGATTTTAGCAGGTGCAGTGCAAAGGACCAAAAGGTGCCGAAACTAAGCTCACAGATGTTGCAAAAGCAGGGGAAAAAGTCAAGGGAGGAAGACACAACTTAGGGAGCAAGATATGAGGGACATGGCATGAATACTTAAACCAAAAAAAAAAAAAAAAAAAAAAAATCTTTCCCAAAGTCAAAGCCATCAAAATGCAGGCAGGCCATACGCCACCAAGGGCAGGCACATGCAGCAAAGTTTGCCAAAATTGATCCCCACTGAAGGCCAAAACAGAAAAGAAGGACCTACAAACACGCTGGAATGGAGTCAACATCAAAGGATTTGCAATTGGAGGAGAAAAAAAGAAAATTTGGGAAATTTAGTGACTCTAAGAAAATGGCCTGGGTTTATATCAGGTGCAGTGCAAAGGACCAAAAGATGCAAAAACTAAGCTCACAGATGTTGCAAAAGCAGGGGAAAAATTGAAGGAGGAAGACACAACTTAGGGAGCAAGATATGAGGGACATGGCATGAGTACTTAAAACAAAAAAAAAAAAAAAAAAAAAGAAAAAATCCTTCCCAAAGTCAAAGCCATCAAAAGCAGGCAGGCCATAGGCCAGCAAGTGCAGGCACATGCAGCAAAGTTTGCCAAAATTGATCCCCACTGAAGGCCAAAACAGAAAAGAAGGACTTACAAACACGCTGAATGGAGACACCATCAAAGGATTTGCAATTGGAGGAGAAAAAAAGAAAATTTGGGAAATTTAGTGACTCTAAGAAAATGGCCTGGGTTATATCAGGTGCAGTGCAAAGGACCAAAAGGTGCCAAAACTAAGCTCACAGATGTTGCAAAAGCAGGGGAAAAAGTCAAGGAGGAAGACACAACTTAGGGGGCAAGATGTGAGGGACATGGCATGAATACTTCCGAAAACAACCAAAAAAAGAAAAAAATCTTTCCCAAAGTCAAAGCCATCAAAAGGCATGGCCTGCCATCAAGTGCAGGGACATGCACCAAAGATTCCTCTATTGGTCCCCATTGAAATCGCAAGATTCCTTTTCCCTTCCCCAAAGGAAATGAAATTTCCTTTCGGGAAGGGAAAAGGAATCTTGCGAATCCCAAAAGAAAGGCTTACAAACACTCTGGAAAGGAGATAGGTTCAAATGAAATGCAATTGAAAAAAGCAGAAAATCGGGAATTTTAGTCTCTTCAAAAAATAGGCTGTGAGGAAATCAGCTGCATTGCAAAGGACCAAAAGGTGCCAAAACTAAGCTCACAGATGTTGCAAAAGCAGGGGAAAAAAGTCAAGGAGGAAGACACAACTTAGGGGGCAAGATATGAGGGACATGGCATGAATACTTAAAATAATAAAAAAAAAAAAAAAAGACAAAATCTTTCCCAAAGTCAAAGCCATCAAAATGCAGGCAGGCCATACACCACCAAGGGCAGGCACATGCAGCAAAGCTTGCCAAAATTGATCCCCACTGAAGGCCAAAACAGAAAAGAAGGACCTACAAACACGCTGGAATGGAGACAACATCAAAGGAATTGCAATTGGAGGAGAAAAAAAGAAAATTTGGGAAATTTAGTGACTCTAAGAAAATGGCCTGGGTTTATATCAGGTGCAGTGCAAAGGACCAAAAGATGCAAAAACTAAGCTCACAGATGTTGCAAAGCAGGGGAAAAATTGAAGGAGGAAGACACAACTTAGGGGGCAAGATGTGAGGGGACATGGCATGAATACTTCCGAAAACAACAAAAAAAGAAAAAAATCTTTCCCAAAGTCAAAGCCATCAAAAGGCATGGCCTGCCATCAAGTGCAGGGACATGCACCAAAGATTCCTCTATTGGTCCCCATTGAAATCGCAAGATTCCTTTTTCCCTTCCCGAAAGGAAATGAAATTTCCTTTCGGGAAGGGAAAAGGAATCTTGCGAATCCCAAAAGAAAGGCTTACAAACACTCTGGAAAGGAGATAGGTTCAAATGAAATGCAATTGAAAAAACAGAAAATCGGGAATTTTAGTCTCTTCAAAAAATAGGCTGTGAGGAAATCAGCTGCATTGCAAAGGACCCAAAAGGTGCCAAAACTAAGCTCACAGATGTTGCAAAAGCAGGGGAAAAAGTCAAGGAGGAAGACACAACTTAGGGGGCAAGATATGAGGGGACATGGCATGAATACCTAAAATAATAAAAAAAAAAAAAGAAAAAATCTTTCCCAAAGTCAAAGCCATCAAAATGCAGGCAGGCCATACGCCACCAAGGGCAGGCACATGCAGCAAAGCTTGCCAAAACTGATCCCCACTGAAGGCCAAACCAGAAAAGAAGGACTTACAAACACGATGGAATGGAGACAACATCAAAGGATTTGCAATTGGAGGAGAAAAAAAGAAAATTTGGGAAATTACTGACTCTAAAAAAATGGCGTGGGTTTCTATCACGTGCATTGCAAAGGACCAAAAGGTGCCAAAACTAAGCTCACAGATGTTGCAAAAGCAGGGGAAAAAGTCAAGGAGGAAGACACAACTTAGGGGGCAAGATATGAGGGACATGGCATGAATACTTAAAACAAAAAAAAAAAAAAAAAAGAAAAAATCTTTCCCAAAGTCAAAGCCATCAAAATGCAGGCAGGCCATAGACCAGCAAGTGCAGGCACATGCAGCAAAGCTTGCCAAAATTGATCCCCACTGAAGGCCAAAACAGAAAAGAAGGACTTACAAACACGCTGGAATGGAGACACCATCAAAGGAATTGCAATTGGAGAGAAAAAAAGAAAATTTGGGAAATTTATGACTCTTAGAAAGTGGCCTGGGGTTTATATCAGGTGCAGTGCAAAGGACCAAAAGGTGCCAAAACTAAGCTCACAGATGTTGCAAAAGCAGGGGAAAAAGTCAAGGAGGAAGACACAACTTAGGGGGCAAGATATGAGGGACATGGCATGAATACTTAAAATAATAAAAAAAAAAAAAAAAGAAAAAAATCTTTCCCAAAGTCAAAGCCATCAAAATGCAGGCAGGCCATACGCCAGCAAGTGCAGGCACATGCAGCAAAGCTTGCCAAAATTGATCCCCACTGAAGGCCAAAACAGAAAAGAAGGACCTACAAACACGCTGGAATGGAGACAACATCAAAGGAATTGCAATTGGAGGAGAAAAAAAGAAAATTTGGGAAATTTAATGACTCTTAGAAAGTGGCCTGGGATTTTAGCAGGTGCAGTGCAAAGGACCAAAAGGTGCCGAAACTAAGCTCACAGATGTTGCAAAAGCAGGGGAAAAAGTCAAGGAGGAAGACACAACTTAGGGAGCAAGATATGAGGGACATGGCATGAATACTTAAACCAAAAAAAAAAAAAAAAAAAAAAATCTTTCCCAAAGTCAAAGCCATCAAAATGCAGGCAGGCCATACGCCACCAAGGGCAGGCACATGCAGCAAAGTTTGCC